>OU015763.1:15065159-15088708 GCA_907173295.1 Fagus sylvatica
ATAAACATGATATACTATAAAACAGAAAAATGACCCAAGATACATCAACCAGACATAATAATTACAAAAAACGAAATAGACAAGAGAAACATATCATGTGATTGGGTGTAGCAAGAGAAGTATACTCATTGATCAAACTAATGTTCTTACAAAGTTTTATTTTTTCACAAAAAACATTCAATCCATTATCCATAAGCATACTGCCAATTTAGTGGTCTACATTATTCTTGGTGAGCATATCAAATGCAAAGGCTACAGGGCATTTAGACCTCCCAGCACACTGGCATGACCACAGATCCAATACATAATTGCTCTCAAGTCTCAAATAATCTAAAATGAAATAAAGAGCAAAGTGAAGAAAACATAGATCGTCAAGAGAGAAAAAAGTAAATATGATTAAAATTAAATTCCATTAGAATCAGAAATCCATCATAGAAACTAGAAACAACCCCATTAAATTAGGGTGATTGAAGAATGCACATCTGAACCCCCATTGGCAGATCACAGTTTATCAAAGACATAAAGTCATGAATGATCCCTTCAAATTCAATACATCTCATGAACAAGTCATAGTAAACGAGAATTATAATTTAAACTCAGTGAAAAAAAGGAAGAAATAGAAACAAATACACAGAGTTGACTATAACAAAATGATTCCCAAACCATTTCCTTTTTTTTTTTTTTTTTAATAATTAAATTGAAGTGGGTAGATTGGAAGAAAATCAACCATCAATACTAAATATGCACAACCATCACCTGAAAAATTCAAATAGTGGCAAAGAAAGCCTCAACTGGTAAATTACGAAAAAAAGTCCCAAAATTTAAAAACAAGATCTTGTTTTATAATGATCTCCTTTTTAATTTCTCATTTAAGTTTAAACCCACATGCTTATATATGCTTATTTATCATTTAATAACATGATCAAAGATTGCCTCAAAAGCTAAAAGACATGTCTTGATGTATATCTGTTATCCATGTAAACTGTGAAAGTGAAACAGTATAGCATTAAGAGAGAGAGAGAGTAATAGTAATATTACATGGCAGCGAAAGCAGCAAGCCATTCAAGAAATGAAGTGCCGAAGCCTAAGCTTCCAAGCTTGATGGCATGTGTAGCCAGCTTTTTAGCGGCGTATACAAGGTCTTTAACGTCAGAGCTGAGTAGCTCGCCCGCACCTTCGTCAGTTTTCATTCTTATCAAGATGTTCTTCCCCATTGAGACAGAGGCGGAGATTACTAGAAAGTTGGAAAGAATATATTAGAGAGTGTCGGATTTGAGATTGAAGTGGAAGTGGGGTCCCTTCGTTTAGTTGGAGTACATGTATTAATGTGAACTGGCGGATCCGTATAGTAGCTTCTAAACAAGGAGTGCCACGTGCAATCAATCATTTCGCCAATTCATTATTTTATTTGCACCACCACTACTTATCTGCCACTTGTGAACTTGGCCTTTCCCTTTCCCAATTGCCCCCTAAAAAAAGTCGGCAACACGTGTCCTCTAATTTTTTATTTTTATTATTTTTTTAAAATTATGGTCAAGTGACTATTTTCCATTTTGATAAAGTTACCCATTCCGTTACAACGGTGATTCGTTTTGTTTACTAAAACGGAATATTTTGATATAAAGCTTTATACTATATCAAATTATTAATTCAAAATCAAATAATATGCATTCTTAATATTCACTACATAAGAGCATTCTTATCATACTTCTCAAAATTCTCACGTTTTTTAGTTTAATTAAAGTACAACTACATCAGATTCCATATTTTATTTCACTATTCTATTTTTAATATATTTTTATTTATTTATTTTTTTCACAACTCTTAAAATACCTTCCTTTCCAATTTTTCTCCTTCTTCTCCTTCTGTTCCCATTGTTTATTCTCTCCCTCTCCCCCTCCTTTTTTATTTTTTTATTTTTTCCACCACCCACGTACCACACCTCTTCATTTTTCTTTTCTTTCCTTTTTTTTCCCCACCACCCACGTACCTCCCTCCTTTTCTTTTTACTTCTCCCCCACCCCTTTCCCACCTCACTTTACCTTTCTTCTTTTTCTTACTTTCATTCTTATCCTCCATGCGCCTGTAGACAACCGTTCCTCCATGCGCCTGTAGACAAAAAGCTAGTTCTCCATGTGCCAACGAAATTTCCAAAAAAATTATCAAACTTAAATTCAATTATCAAGTATCTGTGAGAATATCAACCTAGATCTAAGAACTACCGCAACAACCCAAGCCAAGCCAACCCCTTCTCTTCTTCTTTCTCATCTTCAACGAACAAAACTGGTGAGCACCGTTATTTTTGGCGCGAAGTCGAGGGAGAAAACGCAGCAGACAAGTAGAAAGAGAGAGAAAAAAAGAGTATTTAATTGCTTTGGGGATGAACAGTAGCTCCTTGAGTTAGGCGAGCTACTGTTCATTTGCTTGAGATTTTCGGCCGAATAAGGAGGCTGGTGTGAGGCGTTGTTGTGAGTTTTTTTTTGCTCTTTTTTGGCTTTTTATACAGTTTAAGGAGTCTGATAAGAATGCTCTAACAAGTGATATACAAGTAAAATAAAAAAGATGAAAAAAATCATATGTGACTGAAGAAGATACAGTCTCACAGCTATGCTACATATTCCAAGTTGTTGTCTAGACTAATTTATAGCAATGTTGTAAACGACTGTAGCTTAAGCTTGTTAGTTACTAAAGTAAGACTTTAAGTTATAGATCACGTGAGAAGCATGTTCCCTTGTTTAGTGGAAATAGTTATAACTGATTGAGTTTGTTACGGTTTGTTAGAGTTGTTAATCCAACTATATATTGAATACAAGGCTTAATGACAGATTTGTCTAAGCCATTACACCATTCTTATCTTCTTGAATCTCTCTCTCTCTCTCTAAGCTTTTAGACCTTAACCACTCTCTTTGCATTTATCTTCATGGTATCAGAGCCAAGATCCTCTACAATGGAACCAACCACAAACTCTGCCCAAAACACTTCCAATCCCACATCAGTTCAATCACCATTGTTGCTACTCAATAACATGGCAAATCTGATGTCAACCAAGCTTGACAATACCAACTACATGATCTAGAAGCTTTAGATCTCTGCAATTCTAGATGGTTACTCCATGATCGATCATCTAGATGGATCTAATCCTCCACCATATCCATTCTTGTTCACTGATGCAAGAACACAATCTGCAAATCCAGCTTTCCTGATGTGGAAGAAGAGAGATAAAGCACTTCTTACTTTGCTTTACTCCACATTGTCCTCACCAGTCATTGCTATGGTTGTAGGACTGAGTACCTCTCTAAAAGTCTAGAACACCTTGGAAGAAAGGTTCACTTCCACTGCTAGAGCCAATGTGCTCAACCTCAAGTTGGAATTGCAATCTATCAAGAAAGGTAATGAGACTATTACCACCTATCTTCAACGAATCAAGACTGTGAGTGATAAACTCTCAGTAGTAGGTGTTCACACTGATCATGAAGAGCTACTTCATGTAATTCTCAAGGGATTACCTAAGGAATATGCTCCTTTTGTATCTGCAATAAGGACAAAGGATGACCTTCTCTCAAACAAAGGAATAATCAATGCAAGAAGCATCTGATCCTCTCATCAACTCAGCATTGGCTATGTTTGTTTCCCACAACAAACCTTCAAATAACTACAATGGCAATCAAGGCTATACTAGAGGAGGCAGAGGCAGGAATTCCTTCTTAAGAGGAAGAGGAGGAGGAGGAAGATCTTCTTCAAACTACACTTCTAACTTCAATTCACCACTACCTCATTCTCAACAACAGTCCTCATTTGCTCCTTCAATCAAATCTAACAAGCCTACATGCCAAATCTATTGGAAGCAAAGCCATTATGCTATTGATTGCTACCACAGAATGGATTTTGCTTACCAAGGCAAAAATCCAACAACCAAGCTTGCTGCAATGGCCAGTGCCTCCAACATTCACCATACTCAGACAGCTAAGACTTGGCTCATAGATTCTGGTGCATCTGACCACATCACAGCCTCTTCCAACAACCTGAATTCTCAAGTTCCTTACCAAGGCCAAGATCAAGTGTCTATAGGCCCAATCCAAAACATAGGTAATGCCAATCTTCACATTAAATTTCATAAGTTTCAGTTTAGAAATGTTCTACATGTTCCAAGAATTGCTTCTAAGTCATTTCAGTGCACAAATTATGTCTAAATAATAATTGCAGTTGTTACTTTGATGTTAATAAACTTTTAATTCAGGATTTACCTACGTGGAGGCTGCTTTACCAGGGCCTGAGTAGGAATGGTGTTTATCCCATTCATTCATCCACTCTATTCAATTCAGCTTCCAATAAGACAGCTTGTGCTGCACATTCTATCACACCTGATATATGGCAACTATGGTACTCAAGATTAGGTCATCCTGACTCCAAGGATCTCACCTATATTTTTCCTTCTCTGCAATATAAAACTATACTGTCAAACACTACTAAAGTGCATTGTACTCATTGTTTAGCTGGTAAAATGCATCAACTGCCTTTTCCAGTTTCTAATAAAACAGTTACATCTCCTTTTGCTTTAGTTCATGCTGATCTTTGGGGTCCTGCCCCTGTGTTTTCTTATACTAGTTTTAGATTTTATCTTGTTCTTGTGGATGAGTTTACCAAATTTACATGGGTATACTTACTTAAACATAAATCAGATACCTTCAAGGTATTCACTCAGTTTCAAACTATGGTTAATACACAGTTTTCTCTTCCAATAAAAATTCTTAGAACTGACTGTGGAGGGGAGTTTATCTCAACAGATTTTACTCAATTCTATCATGACAAAAGCATTCTTCATCACTTATCTTGTCCCTATACACCACAATAGAATGGTGTTGCAGAGAGAAAGCACAAACATTTAATTCAATGTGCTCTAGCTATTCTCTCTGAGTCACATATGCTTATGTCTTACTGGTCTTATGCAGTTTCTACTGCTGCTCACCTCATAAACAGACTGCTTACTCCCGATCTCCATCATAAAACACCTTATGACATGCTCTTTTTATACACCACCTAATCTTACATATCTTAAATCCTTTGGCTGTCAATGTTTTTTTTTTGCTCACTCCTTATAGAGCACACAAATTGCATCCTAAAACTACTCCTTGTGTCTTCCTCGGGTATCCAACTAATTCCAAAGGATATTTGTGTCTTGATCTAGTCACTTATAGGTTGTATATCTCTAGGCATATCTAGTTCAATGAGTCTGTTTTTCCAGGTCTTAAACATACCAATGACACTTCCATTTCACCTGCCCTATCACAAATGACACCTGACACTTGGATAAACAACCTTATATCCTTACATACATGCTCACATAATCCCCAAGTCCATCCCAATTCATCTGTTGAACCCAGCCAAAGGTCCACTGGTCCATCCCCAGCTAGTTCTACACTTACTCCCTCATCAACACTAGCCTATAGCACTTTACCTCCTATCTACACACCAGCAGACACCATCCTTTTACCTAACAGTCCACATACATTATTACCCAACAGTCCAAATACCTCACCTATTCCCTTGCCTATAACAGATACATTACCTAGTCCTTTACCTATAACATCTCCACCAATTGACCCTATATCTGCTCCATCACCATCACCTTTACTTAATCCTACCCATACAGCTATCCATAACATCACAGCATCACCACTGCCTCCTGTTACCCATCCAATGCAGACAAGAAGCAAAAGTGGCATATACTAAGGGTGGGCAAAAAATCGTGAAACCCAACCCGCCCGACCAATCCGGCTGAACCGTTCGTCCGTCTGTTCATCCGTGAGCATATATACGGACGAATACGGATACAGATATTTTAAATATTTGGATAATGGATGGATAACGGATTTTGAAATTTTGGTCAGGTGGATACCCGACTCGCCCGATAATATTTACTTAAATAATAAATAAATAAACATATAACTACCCATAATCCCATACCCGCCCGCTAATACCCGCCTACCCGGTCAGTACCCAACCCTTAAGCCTTTAGTCCTTTACTCTTTAGTCTTCTTTAAGGCAAAATTGTAAAAATCTCAAAGACTCTCAAACCCGTTTCTCACCCCCTGCTTTCATTCTCTCTCTCTCACCGCAGCGGCGCAGCCTCCTCACGCCTCACCTCCTTAGTCCTCACCTCATGGCCTCAACCTCATGGCCTTACGCCCTCAACCTCCTCACCTCAGGGCCTCACGCCTTTAACCTCAGGGCCTCACGCCTCACCTTCTCAGTCCTCACCTCACGGCCTCATGGCCTCACGCCTTCAACCTAACGCCCTCAACCTCACGACCTAGCCCTCACTTCTCGGCCTCACCTCCTTCTCTCTCTCTCTTGAATCCGTTTCGTTGCTGTCCCTCTCTCCCTCGCTCACACCACCGCCTCAAAGCTCGAACTCACACCGTTGGAGCTCCCAAGCTGTCGATATCTCCCTCAACAAGTCTCAGACTCTCAGATCTGAGCACCCCGCCAATACAAAAGTAAGTTTTTTATTTTTTTTTTTTTTTTTTTTTTTTTTTTTTTTTTTTTTTTTTGTATAGTAGCTTTGATTGTGATTATTGTTGTTGTTTAGTATTTAGTTTTTGATTTTATCTGATTATAATTATGTTTACAGATTCGGTAGTGTTTACATATTGGGGATAATTATGTTGTTTAGTGTTTAGTTGTGTGTGTTTTAATTTTGATTATTGTGCTGACTGCTAAGCTGTGTTTGTGGGATGACAGATGATTGAGATTATTGTATTTGTGTAAATCACATGTTGTTGATGTTGATGCTGGTGCTACCCTAGTTGAGGTTGGTGCTACCTTAGTTGAGGCTGTTGTCTCCCAACCTGAATCTGCTTGCACCCAACAAGCTGGTTCTACTCTAGTCAAGCCCTCACTTACACCTACAGGTAAAAAACCAACTGGTAGGAAATTCACCAACTTGGGATCATTTTGATAAAGAAGATTGTCCTGATGGTCGTTGTGTTGCAATTTGTAAATATTGCAAAAGGGAATTAAATGCTGCTAGTAAGAACCATGGGACAAGTTCTTTGTTGTCCCATGCTGCGGGTTGTGCTAAGAACCCAAATAGGAAATTAAGAGGACAAAAGACCTTGTCTTTTGAACCCAAAAAAGAAGGGGAAGAGGGTTTTGATCTTGTTGCAACAACTTTTATTATGGAGACTGGTAGAGAAGCACTTGCTGAGATGATTATATTAGATGAATTGCCTTTTATG
The DNA here is from genome assembly GCA_907173295.1 of Fagus sylvatica. NCBI lineage: Eukaryota > Viridiplantae > Streptophyta > Magnoliopsida > Fagales > Fagaceae > Fagus > Fagus sylvatica. The sequence goes on from OU015763.1 coordinate 15,072,398, forward strand.
TTTGTTGAAAATTATGGGTTTAGGAGATTTGTGAAAGTCTTGCAACCTATGTTTAAAATAATCCCATCTCGCAAAACAATAGCTAAAGAAGTGGTTAGTATTTATAATATTGAGAGAGCAAAGTTAAAGAAGGCCTTGGAGGGTCGTAGGATGTGTCTTACCACTGACACGTGGACTTCAATTCAAAATTTTTGTTATATGTGTCTTACTTGTCATTTTATTAATGATGATTGAAAGTTGCATAAAAGAATTTTGAACTTTTGTATTGTTGATGACCATAAGGGGGAGATAGTTGGGAGAAAGATTGAGTTATGTTTGCGTGCATGGGGTATTGATAGCATATTCACCTTGACAGTGGATAATGCTAGTTCAAATGGTGGCACCATTAAGTTTTTGGAGACTGTCACTAAAGATTGGAAGATGACTACTTTAGAACATCAGTTTTTACACATGAGGTGTTGTGCGCATGTCTTAAATTTGATTGTAGGGGAAGGTTTGAAAGAACGTGATAATTCTATTTCTAAGGTGCGTGATGCTGTGAGGTATGTGAAGTCCTCACCAAATAGATTTCAAATTTTTAAGGATTATGTGAAGACTTTAGGGATTGAGTCCAAGAGTCTACTATGCCTAAATATAGCTACTAGATGGAACTCAACCTGTATATATTGGAAAGTGCCGTGAAATTGGAAGGTATTCCTACAAATGGATTTTGAGGATGAATCTTATAATACACACTTTCATAAACAAGAAAAGAGTGGTGGCTTGGGAGCTCCAATTGAGTGATTTTCATGATTGTAGGTTGTTTGTGATTTTTTGAAGTTTTTTTGGAAAGTGCCTAAATTTGAGAAGGTATTCCTAAATGGATTTTGAGGATGAATCTTATAATACACACTTTCATAAACAAGAAAAGAGTGGTGGCTTGGGAGCTCCAGATGTGAGTGATTTTCATGATTGTAGGTTGTTTGTGAGTTTTTTGAAGTTTTTTTATAATGCAATAAAGAAGTTTTTTGGTTCTTTGTATGTTACTTCAAACACATTTTTTGATGAGATCTATATTATTCAAACCAAAATCATTGAGTTGAAGGACTCCAAAGATAGCCTTTTGAAACAAATGGCCACAAGTATGCATTTAAAATTTGAGAAGTATTGGGGGAAGGGGGATAAAATTAATCCCCTTTTGTATGTTGCTATGGTGCTTGATCCTAGAAAAAAGTTGACATTTTTGAAGTTTTGTTTTTCAAAATTGTATGGTGAGCAAAAGGCTTCTGGGAAGATTGCTAATGTGAGGGATGTTTTGACTAAGTTGTTTGACTATTATGCTTCTGTTCATTCTCCAAATGTGGAAGTAGAAAGTGTGAGTGAGAAGAGTACAATAACCACAGATGTAGATATGAGTGAGACTAATCCATATGCGTTTATGGACTCACAATATGATCTTTACTTGGAGGCTGAGCAATCCATGGGGTGTAACAATGAGCTTGACAAATATTTGGCTGAAAATTGTGAAGGTAGAAAAGATATGAATTTTGATGTATTGCTTTGGTGAAAGACCAACTCTGATAGGTATCAAGTGTTGTCTAAAATGGCTCGGGATGTTTTGGCGGTACCTGTTTCTACTATTGCTTTCGAGTCAGCATTTAGTACAGGAAGGCGCATACTTGATCCATTTCGAAGTTCACTATCTCCTGACATGGTTCAAGTCTTTGTTTGCTCATAAAATTGGCTTAAATCCTCAGTTCCAATCTCTCTACGCAATGCAATGGATGAGGTAGAGTTATTACAGGAGGAATATGACTTTGGTAAGATTTTGAGCTTCTTAAAAGTTCTATTGTCTATTTAGTATTAATAATTGTTTCATATATTAATTGCTCAATATTTGTTTTCTATTTTAGCTTTTGTTGAATCAGAAACAAGTGGCACATCTAGTGTTGGATCATCTTCTTCAGTTTAGTTTTAATTGGTAAGTAATTCATTTAATATTGATTGATTCAATTCAAGTATCTATAAAAAAAATATATGTTTTGATTTTATTGAATATTTTCCCTCTTCATTTGTGATGTAGGAGGAAGACATTGGAGCAAGAGCAAACTTGGACTTTTGAATGTGTGATGTCCCTTGGAAGCTCTTTTAGGAATTCGAAATCAAAAACACTTATTTTTAGTTTTAGATTATTTGTATTTTAATTTGTATTTGTATTTGTATTTGTTGTTTTATATGCTTGCTAAATTAGGGTAGAAATTAGAATATATGACTATTTATTTAGCATGCTTGGTAGTTGCCTAGTTGGTAATTTAGGTTAATATGAATGTATAGAAATTAGAATGTATGATTATTTATTTAGCATGCTTGGTAGTTGCCTAGTTGGTTGGTAATTTAGGTTAATATGAAATTGATTTTTTGTATTTGTATTTGTATGTGCTTAAGAATTGTTGCATACTTGCATTTATGTTTGGTTTTTTTTATATATAACAATGGTTTAAAAAGTTAGCAAATAAGGAGGTTTAAATGAATAGTAAAAAAATGGCTAAAAAAACTAAATTAGTAGGCCAAATTACATATAATTGTTGATTTGGCTTTAAAATGGCCCAAAAAAGCCCAAACAAGTCCAAAACAATGATATGGACTGGATTTTTAAAGTCCACTTGCAGGCCCAAAAAAGTCCACTTGAAGGCCCAATTAAACCCGACCACCCGCCCGACATCCACCCGCCAAACCCACTCAACTGACCCGACCGACCCAAACCTATCAACGGACAGTTAACGAACGGATTATCCGTGAACTTATTTTCTACGGACGGACAACGGTTTTGCCCAATACCCGACCTGTCCGACCCGAACCCACCCCTAGCATATACAAACCAAAAATTGGTTACACAGCTCATGTTGACTATAGTGTTACTGGTCTCTAGTACCTCTACCACCATCCAAGAACATAGTGGGCTGTAAATGGGTATACAAATTGAAATACAACAGTGATGGCACTACTGCTAAACACTAGGCTAGACTTGTAGCTAAGGGGTTTCATCAACAATATGACATTGACTTTGATGAAACATTCAGCCCTATGGTTAAACCTCTTACTGTCAGATTAATTCTCTCCCTTGTAGTCTCTCTCAACTGGCCTCTAAGACAACTAGATGTCAAAAATGCATTCTTGCATGGGACTCTAAAAAAGGAGGTCTATATGACTCAGCCCCAAGGATATGTTGATCCTACACATCTCACTCATGTTTGCAAATTGCTCAAGTCTATCTATGGACTCAAACAGGCTCCTAGAGCCTGGTTTGAGAGCTTCACCAATCAACTACTACACCTGGGCTTCATAGCCTCCACTGTAGACTCATCCCTGTTCATATGCAAACACCACAAAGTTGTTGCATACCTTCTACTCTATATGGATGATATAGTCCTCACTAGCAACACACTTTCATACCTTGATTAGCTAATTCAACAACTCTCCACAGTCTTTGATTTAAAAGACTTGGGACCCCTGCACTACTTCTTGGGACTTCAAGTGATTCGAAGCTCCTCTGGTTTGTATCTCAACCAAGCTAAGTATGCTACTGATCTCCTCAAAAAGCACAATATGCTTGACTCCAAACTAGCAAAGTCTCCAAGCTGCCCCAACACTCGTCTATCCCTACGAAGGTGATATCCTTCCTGATCCACATGGCTACAAAAGCCTAGTTGGGGCTCTTCACTACCTCACTTTTACTAGACTTGATATCTCCTTCTCAGTGCATCAAGTGTGCCAATATATGTCTGCTCCAACTACTATTCACCTCGCAGCAGCCAAGAGAATCCTCGGATACATTCGTGGTACTTTGTTTCATGGAGTTGCTTTCACTCCAGGTCCTTTACACCTCTCTGCCTTCAATGATGCATGCAGATTGGGCTGGTGACCTAGATAACAGAAGAGATCCACCTCGGGCTTTTTAGTTTATCTTGGCTCGAACCCTATCACCTGGTCAGTTAAGAAGCAACCAACAGTCTCTTGTTCCTCCACTAAGTCTGAGTACAGGGCTCTAGCCATAGCCTCAGGCTGAACTCTATTGGATTCGCACCTAGCTCAAGGATCAGCTGAACATTTTTCTATTGGATTCGCACCTTGCTCAAGGATCTTGGCATTTTTCTTTCACAAACACCAATTCTTTGGTGTGATAATGTTTCCGCTCTCGCCATTGCCTCTAATCCGGTCTTTCATGCTCGGACTAAGCACATCGAAGTTGATTTTCACTTCATCAGAGAGAGGGTTCTTCGTAAAGATCTTGTTGTCAAGTTTGTTTCCACTACTGATCAATTAGCAGATAGTTTTACCAAAAGTTTGCCCACACATCGCTTCCTTGATCTTCAACGCAATCTCACGGTCTCCGTTCCTGTGATTGAGGGGGGATGAAGAAGATACAGTCTCACAGCTATGCTACATAGTCCAAGTTGTCATCTAGACTAATCTATAGCAGTGTTGTAAACGACTGTAGCTTAAGCTTGTTAGTTACTAAAGTGAGACTTTAAGTTATAGATCACGTGAGAAGCATGTGTCCTTATTTAGTGGAAATAGTTATAACTGATTGAGTTTGTTACAGTTTGTTAGAGCTGTTAATACAACTATATATTGAATACAAGGCTTAATGATAGATTTGTCTAAGCCATTACACCATTCTTATCTTCTTGAATCTCTCTCTCTCTCTCTCTTTCTCTCTAAGCTTTTAGACCTTAACCATTCTCTTTGCATTTATCTTCAGTGACTAAAGTAAACGAAAAATAAGTAAATTATAAAGATTAATTCTTTCCAGTAAAAAATATGTTTTGCTAAGAGTCTTATAGTTCAAATGGCACCTCTTGGTATTTCTAACTGAAACATCAAACCCTCTCCAATTATTGGAAAAAAAGAAAGAGTAAAAAATATTTTGTAGTGGAACTCATCTCCTACTAGACTAGCTTATCCCATGTGTATAATAAAAGTTTTATCATCACACTATAAAATTATGTTAAAATTATTAAACTAATTATACTCTAAATGGAATTCTTCTATAAAAAAATTTAAATTACCATTTCCATTAAAATATATTATTAAAAGTTTGAAGAATTTTAAAAGAAATTAATTTTATTTATTTATTTATTTTAAATTATTTTATTGATCTACCGTAATCTTTTGTTTTGATAATTAAAAAAAATGGATCTTACATGATAAGCTTTTATCATATAACTTAAAAATTCCATCACTGAGTTCAGTCATTTTTGCTAAGCCCATTTAAAGTCAGAAAGCTAATTGCTTCCAAAGCTCAATATCCGCCAGATGACATTCTGCAACGGAGTGAAACTTGATGGGCTGTAAATGTAATTCGAAGAGACCCAAATGAATTTACTAGCTAAACGCCTTAATAGAAACCCAACACTCAGGAAACGGACCATAAACTAGGATCCTGAAAGTTTGGGTCACAAGCAGTCCACTCAACCCTCAGATTGGGTTTGCATTATCTTTAAGCCCAATCTTCTTTTGCCTATCTTTGCAACTTCATCAACGACTGGAGTCCAATAAAAACAAAATCTGATTTCCATAACATCATGCACGCATCTTATAGATGAAAATCATGCATTTTACTTACATGAAATTCGCGAAAATTCACATGAAATAATGGAATTTTCACTAGAAGGTCAACAAGGAAACAAGTGGGTACAATGTACATGAGGATGAGGTAGAAATTTAAAAGGATAGCAATGGGTCGGGTTTCGCCCCGACCCGCTACGACCCGACCCGACCCGCCCCGTTTAAAGACCCGTCCCAAAAAAAGCCCATTTACTGCCCCGTCCCGTTTGTTTCAACGGGTACCCGTTTAACCCGACCCGATGGTACCCAACGGGTACCCGACCCGACCCGATTTTTTTATTTATTTATTTATTATTATTATTTTTTTTAATGCTTTGCATCATGAAGGAGTGCTATTCCCTTCTGCAATGTAGGATGTCTTAGTATTATGTGGGTCGCCTTAGCTGAAAGTCTATGTGCAATGGAATGGCTTAGCAAAAAAAAAAAAATGTGCAATGGAATGGTTTGCAATTTATGTTATCAATGTTCTCAAACCGTCTTTTCACTTCTAATTCTATTTAGATTAATGATTTCCCCTATAATTTAGATTTTCTTGTACACACAATCTCACGCACGAAGTAATTTTGATTATAAGCTCTAGTTTTCTACAAAGTGATTAGAGTGCGTGATGCATAAGATCATCAATTTTGATGTGAGAATATCATTAATTACAGCCTTTTCCCACATTCAATTGATTGAAGTGAAAAACTAAAGTAATTTGCTTTAAAGGAGAGGCTGGCTTCAGAAGTAAGACATTAGATTTATTCGAAGTAACATTTTGGCGCAACAATCATACAAAATAATTTTTCTTTTTCGTACAACCAGCAAATTTGGACTAAGTCTGCAATACAACGGTTGTCAATTCAATGGGAATATGTAATCTGCAATTTACAGATAGAATTAGATGCTAATGTAGTGGTGTGCATGTTTAGCAATCCAACACTTGGTTAATATTTTATCTCTGTCATTCTTGATGATTGAGCTATGTACCTCATGACGCAGCAATGCCATTATGGGCTAACTCATTCCTACGGTCAAACAAACAAGGCATTTGATGCTCTTGCAAGTATAGGAAGACAAGGTATGAACTGGATTTCGTAATCCATAAAAAATTCCCTGGATTTTGTAATGTATGCTTTGGCTACCCAGAAAAAGGTAGTTCAAAGATACGGCATTAATCATAGTCTAAAAAGCACTAAAGCATTGGACCCAACGTCTAAATATTATTGACCACATAGATATAAACACTTATCATCCATTGACCAAGGATCATAAAGTTTAGGTACAAAGAACTTTCAAAGGATAGATGGCTTAGTAAAACCAAGAAATTTTCGAAAATTTTCTTATGAATTGTTCAGAAACATTGGCGACATCAATTTTATTACGTTTGACATTGTTCAAGCCTCTTTTTCTTTGAGCCACTCTCCAAACCCGGCCCATAACAACTCTCTTGGAGTAAGGCTAAAATGGGTGGATAGAATACATAAAGAAAAACAAAGGCCGGAAAGGCCCAAAAGAAGAAGAAAAGCCCAAGTAGAAAAAATGGAAATTAACCCAATCACAAAATAGGTCACACTTCTCTCAGATTAATTATTGTGCCTTAAAGCCCCCAAATTTAATAATCATAAGTCGCATTAAACAACTTGCAAATCTAAGTGGGCTGAATAATCCATACACAAACTAGACTTCACGAGCTAATCAAAAAAAAAAAAAAAAAAACTAGACTTCACGATATGCAACTTGCGGTTAAGTCGGGCTTGGCACACCTCTTTTGGTTGCCTGAGCTTTGATTTTGGATTGATGCAAGAAATGAGGGATAATTGGCTAGCTTGGATAATTGATAGCTCTGATGAAGAAAACAAAACCATAGTGGTCGGAGAAGTTTTGAGAGAAAATAACAGAAACGAGCCTTATGTATTACATTGATTCATCATGTACATACTCTACTATTTACACAAAATAAGAAAAAAGAAAAAGAAAAACCGGTCTTAGAGTAATTTAGCTAACATAATAACTAGCCGTTACTCTCTTAACACTAATAACAAACGAGTAACGACCTAACTAACTCCACTATTATAATAACCAACATAAATAAAACATGTGGTCTTTGTATAACAAAAAATAAAACCTTAAAACGATTAGGGTTGGCCCAATCATTTTTAGGGTCTCAAGAGAAATCTCAAATTGAGGATTTTTTTTTTTTTTCTATTATAAATAAAGGGCTTTATTTTTCATTGTTATTACTATTTTTGCAATATTGACAATGATCCCAGAATTATTTGCACAAAATGCACACTAATGTTCAATAATGGTGGGTAAATTATTCATCTCAAAGATTAATGAGCATATATTTGTTTGTCACATCAGTTAACTTAATTACTAAGCATTTATTTATTTTTGTTGGATTCTCCCTTATTTATTTATTAGGACTCTAAATAGTTGATTACTTGATTTATTTTGGACAGTAAAAGTGAGTGGTGGCAATTTTTCTTGGTCGCCAATAAACTCCATAAGAGCAAAAAATCACTCTGTTATACACTAAACTATACGCATACTCTTTCATTGGATGGTTTGAGATAGAGGGGAGGGAAAAAATTGCAAAACATCATCAAAATCATTGTTTATGCATCTCTTACAAGCACATTTCTCCAAATCCCATAATCTCAATTAGACCTTGCCCTTCTTCCCTATATTAGCATAAAGTTTAAATTAGATAGTTGTAGCCAAGCCCGTCTTTCTTATCTAGCCTTTTTTTTTTTTTGGGGGGGGGCATTTTCCAAGGCATCAATTGCCTTATTGGTTAGGGCAACTTTTATGTATAAATTAGCACCTACAGGCAACAACATATGTGTTCCAAATATCCATGACAATATGACGTTAGCACTTAGCACTCCATCTCTTTTAAAATTTTCTTTATTCACTTAAGATCAGATCTCACCATAAGAATTGATGTAGATTCTATAGTTGAAATTGTCAAGGGAAACATTGTCTTCCTTCATCTCAATTAGCACATTCGAAACCTTCTATAACTTGAAGGATGGGATTAGACGGTCATAGTGATGTGAGGGAGAGACATTGGGGGAGAGAGATAGGGATGCATGGAGGAGAAAAGAGAAGAGAGAGAGAAATTTTATAAATGAGAGAGAGAGAGAGAGTAAAAAATTAATGGTGTGGAGGTTAATAAATGAATGATGTTTTTTAACTATTAGATATTTTAAAGATCGATAATCTAAAAACTATGTAACTCTTTTGAAGTTAAACTAAAGTATAACTTGAACTTATTTCATAAATTGTGATGCCCCAAATTCTGATAAATATGTGTGTTTGTTGAGTCCCACATCGGGCAATTATTAGGTTGAACTGGGCTTTATTAACAACTGCAAGGAGCTCTAATTGTAACTTAACTAGTCCTTTTGGGGTATAAACGCATATGTGGCTAGCGCTTTCCTTGGGTTGTTACAAATGGTATCAGAGCCAACTCAGTAATTCCGTGTGGGAGATTGTGATACCCCAAAATTTGATAAGTGTATGCGCGTTGAGTCCCACATCGGGCATATACTGGGTCGAACTAGGCTTTATTAACAATTGCAAGGAGCTCCAATTGTAACTTGAGTAGTCTTTTTGGGGTATAAGCGCAGATGTGGCTAGCGCTTCCCTTGGTTTGTTACATAAATAATAATGCCCAATTTTTTTTTTTTGGTTAAAAATAATTGGGCCTTCCACTAGGTTGGAGCTTAAAGGGTTTGCTTATTTCGCTTAAAGGTTAAAGCCTTAAAGGTATGGCTGCACTGAATACGACTTACAAAAAATGCATACTTTGTGATACAACTTGTAGAATGGTTCAATGAAATGGCAGTGTATGTGCGTTGAGTCCCACATCGGGCATATACTGGGTCGAACTGGGCTTTATTAACAATTACAAGGAGCCCCAATTGTAACTTGAGTAGTCCTTTTGGGGTATAAGCGCAGATGTGGCTAGCGCTTCCCTTGGTTTGTTACATAAATAATGCCCAATTTTTTTTTTTTTGGTTAAAAATAATTGGGCCTTCCACTAGGTTGGAGCTTAAAGGGTTTGCTTATTTCTCTTAAAGGTTAAAGCCTTAAAGGTATGGCTGCACTGAATACGACTTACAACAAATGCATACTTTGTGATACAACTTGTAGAATGGTTCAATGAAACGGCATGTAGCAAAACCTTGAAACGACTCGTAGGATAGATCACTGTTAATCACTTACGCCATGTGCACATAAAAAGAGCCTTTGAACTTGGTTATTTTGGTAGTAGGGGACATTTTCTCTAAGCATTATGAAACTTGGCACCGTGATCCATGTTTTTCCCTTCAATAATATAGGGAGCACGGTATTGAATACAATGAAAGCTCTCTAAGAAAGATAGATAAAAAACTGTATTCAATGTACAATTTTCTTGCTTTTACATGGTTTGGAAGTGGTGATAGCCTGATAGGTAGACCCGTATTGGACTAACTCACTCCCATTTGTGGATCTCATAGAAACACATATAACTTCAAAGCTGTCTTTGACATTAGGTCTTTCCGTCATTTTGATGAGGAGATAAGTAAATCATTTTAAGTTTAAACTAAACAATGTTGTGCCGTTGATATTCATCGAAAAAGAAAAAACCATTAGTGATTTATCTATATATGATGCGCTCAACTTAAGATTTGATATTCAATAAAAGAGGTATGATGTGCAATTGAAAACCAAACGAATCGTCATCCAGCCCTTGTCATGATAGTGTCATGACAAATGCGACAAAAGAACGTTCTACGAAGAGATGTGCATGAAGAAGTTTAGTCTGTGCAGTGTGCACCACGTAATGAAGCAGGCTGACATATAGATAAATCAAGAAGGAAGGAAGACTAACCATTGGCTCACTAGGACACTCCAAATCCTACGTGACAATATTTGGGAAGGTTCAAAATAAGAAGGTCATTTAAAATTTTAAAATTGTGAGGAGAGGAAGAGACAAAGACAGAAGGAGAAATGAGGAAAAAATGAGAAAAAAGGACACTCCAAATCCAATGTGACAGTATTAGGGAAGGTTCAAAATAGGAAGGTCATTTAAAATTTTAAAATTGCGAGGAGAGGAAGAGACAAAGACAGAAGGAGAAATGAGAAAAAAATGAGGAAGGAAATAATTGTATAGATTATAGAATCAATTGGAATAAATGAGGGAAAAAATAATTGGAAGAGAAGAAGGTTCAAAATAGGAAGGTCATTTAAAATTTTAAAATTGTGAGGAGAGGAAGAGACAAAGATAGAAGGAGAAATGAGGAAAAAATGAGAAAGGACACTCCAAATCCAATGTGACAGTATTTGGGAAGGTTCAAAATAGGAAGGTTATTTAAAATTTTAAAATTGTGAGGAGAGGAAGAGACAAAGACAAAAGGAGAAATGAGGAAAAAAATGAGGAAGGAAATAATTGTATAGATTATAGAATCAATTGGAATAAATGAGGAAAAAAATAATTGGAAGAGAGGAAGGTTCAAAATAGGAATGTCATTTAAAATTTTAAAATTGTGAGGAGAGGAAGAGACAAAGACAGAAGGAGAAATGAGGAAAGAGGACACTCCAAATCCAACATGACAGTATTTGGGAAGGTTCAAAATAGGAAGGTCATTTAAAATTTTAAAATTGTGAGGAGAGGAAGAGACAAAGACAGAAGGAGAAATGAGGAAAAAATGGAGAAAAAAATGAGGAAGGCAATAATTGTATAGATTATAGAATCAATTGGAATAAATGAGGAAAAAAATAATTGGAAGAGAGGAAGGTTCAAAATAGGAAGGTTATTTAAAATAATTGGAAGGTTCAAAATAGGAAGGTTAAAAAATAATTGCTTAACCCATAAGCCAAACCTTAAACCAAGTTTTCCATTTAATTAATCCCCTCTTCACCTTATAAATAGCAAAGTTAGTGATTCCGTTTTGTTCTGGTCGGAACGAGCAGAATATCTTGTACCGGTACACAAACCGGTACGAGGTAACCCCTCATTTCACTTCGGATAAAATTTCGGGTCGTTTCGGGCAATATCAGGCAAAATGGCCATTTCGGCCAGTACACTATTTAGTATATATATATATATACTTAAGTTGAGAGCAACTGGAGATCGAAAGAGAGAGAAAGAGAAAGAGAGAATATATATATATATATATATTATATGTTTATAAAAAAATGCTCTCAAAATTGTGAGTTAATAGAAATCCATTCAAATTACCCTATTAGATTTATCATCTTTAATTTAAAAAAAAAAAAAAAAAACCCTGCTAGGATCCATGAGTGTAAGAGAAGGAAAGACATCTCATATTAATGGGATATGCTCTCAAAAAGTGGGATATGCTCTCAAAAACTGAAGGTGCTTCAAAGGAAAAAGAAACACTAAATAGTATATATATATATATATATATATATATATTTGCGGTAAACCTGAAACGGAACGCCGGTATTGACCGGTACTGAGATATTCCATTCTAATGGCCAAACCGAAACGGATGCCTAAACGGTATCACCAACTTTGATAAATAGTCCTCGAGCCTCCATACCATACACAACAAAAACCATTACAAATTTCAATCAAATTTCTCACTTCAGTCACCCCAATCACACTCTCAAATTGGAGTACTCAGAAATTCCTTTTAAGTGTGATGGTTGCAAGGAGGTTGGCATAGGGTCACACTACACGTGTGCCATATGTGACTTCGACCTCCACATGCACTGTGCAAATTATTCCCCTACTATCTTCCATCCTAATTACCCCAAATGGACCTTCCAATTTCTCCCAAGCCCGCTTGGCAACACGCCACACTATTGCAATGGGTGCGAAAAGGATGTTATCGGGTTTGTTTACCATTGCTATAAATGTGGATATGATCTCCACCCATGTTGTGCCAAGCTCCCTACGAGCCTTCATGATGGGGAAGTCAATTTGTATCTATATAAGAAAGTGAGTGCACCTTGCCACAAGTGCGGACCAAAAGGGAGAAGTTGGAGCTATAGGTCTAAATGCAAAAAATACAATTTGCATGTGGAATGTGTGATGGAGATGCTAATGGAAAACTGGCAGGACATATATGTTAGACGAGGAGAACGTAGAATATCATCGGAAGCACCTTCAGTTTCTTTTTCCTTTGAAGCACCTTCAGTTTTTTAGAGCATATCCCACTTTTTGAGAGCATATCCCATTAATATGAGATGTCTTTCCTTCTCTTACACTCATGGATCCTAGCAGTTTTTTTTTTTTTTTTAAATTAAAGATGATAAATCTAATAGGAGAAGACTCGGTCACTCAAATTCCTAACCTCGAAAATTCGCTTTGTACCCACCACCATAAGAGCAAGGCCGGTAAAGTTTTAAAATTTTTTAAGATTGTTGGACTTGCTATGCGAACTATTATATCAGCGTTGTTAGGAGATCCCTCCGCTCTGATTGTTGGAATTACTGAGGCCTTGATGTCATATGATGATTGATGTGTGGCTCAATGGAGGCCAAGTCTATTGTATAGTTTTTGTAACCATCCTATTAATAAAAATTTATTTGTTAATAAAAAAAAAATGAAACAAATTAAATTGTTACATTATAGAGTTACTGCCTTACAGGATGTGTAATCAATAGTTCAATACACCATGGTCCTTAATTGTTCTTTTTTTGAGAGCATATCCCACTTTTTGAGAGCATATCCCATTAATATGAGATGTCTTTCCTTCTCTTACACTCATGGATCCTAGCAGTTTTTTTTTTTTTTTTTTTAATTTTTATTAAATTAAAGATGATAAATCTAATAGGAGAAGACTCGGTCACTCAAATTCCTAACCTCGAAAATTCGCTTTGTACCCACCACCATAAGAGCAAGGCCGGTAAAGTTTTAAAATTTTTTAAGATTGTTGGACTTGCTATGCGAACTATTATATAAGCGTTGTTAGGAGATCCCTCCGCTCTGATTGTTGGAATTACTGAGGCCTTGATGTCATATGATGATTGATGTGTGGCTCAATGGAGGCCAAGTCTATTGTATAGTTTTTGTAACCATCCTATTAATAAAAATTTATTTGTTAATAAAAAAAAAATGAAACAAATTAAATTGTTACATTATAGAGTTACTGCCTTACAGGATGTGTAATCAATAGTTCAATACACCATGGTCCTTAATTGTTCTTTTTTTGATAAACACAGTCCTTAATTGTTCGAAGCTCCCTAAAAATAATATAATATAATTAAAGATCTTTGTTTCTTTTCCTGATAATCGTAGTAAATCCTAATGATACATGAAAGAAACATATCACTTGAGGAATAATTGAAAACTTTCCGGCTACGTTTTGTGAACTCTTCGGTTTTCATATGGAACCTGCATCCGAAACTTCATTTGAATATAAAGAGGTGATGAAGAAGACTGGAAGAGAACGAGAAGACCCACTTATCAACAAGTCAAGTACGCGTTGCACGCGATGTGTATTGTGATTAAGGGCTATATATGAGACTTACAAACGATGATGAAAGTGGTTGTAGCTAGGAAAGAAGAGGAAAAGTATTAAGAAACCGGAATTGCCGTAAGCATTGCAATATTAAGCACATGTCGTTAAGACTTAATTAAGATACAATAAAGATATGTTCACATGATGAAAAGTCACTCTCAACTCTCAAGTGTCAAATCATCTCACTAATTGGTGGAACCCGGTGCCATTGTTTGCTGGAACTAGAAGTTACCACTTTGATAAGCTATCTGCTAGAATATATTCTAATATTATACACTCATCAAGGATATTGTGGTTTTGTAATATCATGTACTACCTTAGTTTTAAGGTTACCATACTAAATATAATATATGTTCTTTTATATATATATATATATATATATATATAAAATTTGGTTCACGATAATATACCATTCAATATAGCAAATATGCTTTTATCATTTACTAAAAATAATTATAGCATATATACAGCCGTTTGGAGCATTTTGCAATGGATGTAAGTCTTCTGCCCAAGCCACAGTAATTCTCTTTCTTTGACTTTCTAACTTTCTCTCTCTACAACATTTTATTTTCTCCAATCTACTATAACATGGTATCCGAGTATTTATCATTCTTTCTCTAAGTTTGTGCGCCTTGTGGTATATCAAGTTTCGCTCACAAATTGCATAACTCCGCATTTTCCCGAGATCAAGATCCATGGGACCCTTCCTTGTGAGTTGTGACTACACCTATGGGTGGGCAAATACCCGCCAAAACCGATCCGTCCGCCAAAACCGTTTGACCCGATCGTCCGTCTGTCCGTCCGCGAGCCATTTTTGGATGGATATGGATTTTATTATTTTTCGGGTTTTTGGACGGATAATGGATTTGGCATATTTTTTAATCGGTAGAATTACCCATAAAAAATGATTGGTTGCATCGAGTAGAGGTCATATACTCATATATTAGATTTTTGTTTTAATATTTTCACATTATCATGCATTCTCATACACAATTATGATGTTCGTGTATTCCCTGTGCATAAAATTGTGGTCAGTTTAAATTCATGCCTTGATTCATTTTATGTGTCATTTTGGAGTTAAATCCTTTGTTTTATTTTGGTGGTGGTGAATGATGAATGCAAATTAAATTTTCATTAATTTGTTCTTATTGTGTACTTTTTTATGTGATGTATGTGTAAGCTTGTTCTTGGGTCAATGTGATGTTAGTACTATCCAAATTCTTATATATATTAAATTTAAATAAATAAATAAGAATTTAGGGTACCAAGCAATATAATGATAGATACCATCAAATTCTACCTTACTTGAAATGTTAGATTTGATACTATATAAATATTATACAGAGATCGAACCGAATCAAATATCTTTAAGTGGATTGGCTCAAAATATGTTTTAGAGAAAAAAGAGATATATAAAGAAAATATATAATATGGTATATATCAGAGAGAAAACAATAATATACCAAAAAAGAAAAGAAAAGAAAAAGACTCATATAAAATGTTTGAAGAATGAAGAGGTATAGGATTTTTCGTACGCGGAGTGTTATGGCGCATGCATCTATAATTTCATAAAAAAGCAAATTAGTTTATACATTGATGTATTATGTCATTTTACTCTTTAGTTGAAATCTTATATTATCTATTTACATTATTAGTTTTTCATTTGGGTACAAAAGAACAATAATTTTTCCAAACATTAATAAAAAAAAAAAAATTAGAAACTGTAAATATGTACACCCCGCACATAGTGCGGATTAGGGGCTAGTTCTTTTTATATTGAGCAAGGGATAACTATAGAGATGCGAACAAACTTTGGTATGTTAATTGTGTACATAGCTTGTGTTGGCATACCAAATTAAACTTTGGTTAGGCTTTGTTGAAAGGGAAGAGGGGCAGCACTCAAGTACATCAATTTATTTATCCCTTGTTCAAGATGTATAAAAAGAATGTTCACATCTCTATACTCTGTCAAAAATTTAATCATAAAAGAAAGATTGGCAAAAACAAATTTGCAACATCATGATTTTGACAATAAACATTTGACTTCAAACTTGTTTAGGTACTTCTAGGGATTAAACCTTAAAAGAAAGATTGTCAAGAAACAATTTGCAACATCCTGATCTCGAGGATATACATTTGACTTCAAACTTGTTTAGGTTCTTCTAAAGAGAAATGCTTTGCAATTAAGTCAAACTTAGTCGGTACCACTTCGCTATTATATAACTTTGTGTGAATCACC
>OU015763.1:15088808-15138030 GCA_907173295.1 Fagus sylvatica
CCCGCCTAGAAGGAAAAGGAAGATAGATACACGGGCCTTGCAGGGACAGGTCTTCCAACTTCTACAGAAAAGTGAGTCGAAGACATGATCCTTCCAACGACGGTCTTCCAAGTTCCTTAGTGAAGTGAAGACCTTCAACAATTTTCAGGGCTTCTAGCCCCGCCTCGAAGCTATGTCTCTTTCACCCTACTCCTCTTTTACGTATTCTCTTTTCATTAGAAAGATGATAAACAATAAATTAATCGAGGCTGTACTTAATATGTTTGTTATACACTAACAAATAATCTAAAAGGGAAATACTCGACCTCAAATAAAATATAGAAATCACATGAATATTTCTATATATATACATATGTGTGTTACTGTAACCTTTGAAGGATGAGAAATCCTTGAAATGTCTATGTCTACATTTGGAAGGTCTATAAGACCAGCTTAATGTCCTTGAGCTAAAGTTGGCAGCGTTGTTTTACAACACAATTTAAAGTTACATTTTCCACGTGAGAATTATAACTCTTTGCATACACACAAATAATTGAAATAAGCTTTCACACAAGGACTAATTATCTCAAATGAAATTACATTGTAATGTAATTGTTCAATTCAGGATAGATAATTGATGATGCAAAATCACATTGTTCATTAATTGAGATATTGTCATCTATATGCTTACTTAGACGATCTATTTATCGTTTTTTCTCCACAATTATTGCAAACCAGATTATTAAACCGGATTATTGCATAGATGGACGACCGTCCATCCATTATATGCAATTTTGTGTTTGACTTGGATTAAAGCATGATGTCATCTTTTCTCATGTCATATTGGGCATTATGACCCCAAAATGTATATATATATATTCGATTTGTTTATTCAGATAATTGGTAATCTCGCAACAAAGATGAGCTCTATAGAGAAGGGCCACAACAGAGATCAGTTCAACTTGCACCATGATTAAGGTTTAAGGATCTACTCCTACTGTGGCTCCTATAAGCATCAAAGAGCTGAGGTCTAAGGACCTATTTCTACAAGCATGTGGCTTCTATAAGCCTTTCAAAGTAGACCTATATGACAGCTATGCATACGAACACAAGGTTGGACACCCATATGACGGGTGAAATAATTCTTCCAATATGCATGTTACTTTGTGCAAATGGTGGATAAAGACTGCTCAGATCTCCCAAAACTTAAGAAAACCGAGAGACAAATACTATTATTTCTATGGGGACCAGAGCCCTAACATCGAAGATTGTTTTGCCCTCAAAAAGAAAATCAAAGAGCTTATTAAGCAAGGAAGATTGCAAAGATTTTTAGGAAGGGACCGAAGAGAAGACCGTCAAGAGTGTCCCTTCTCTACCTATTATCAAGTAAGACACCTAAGGGGTGCATCCAGAGAAGAAGACCGTCAAGAATGTCCCTTCTCTACCTATTATCAAGTAAGACACCTAAGGGGTGCATCCAGAGAAGAAGACCGTCATGAATGTCCCTTCTCTACCTACAAGTAAGACCCTAAGGGGTGCATCCAGAGAAGAAGACCGTCAAGACCTACCAAGTGAGACACCCAGGGGTGCATCCAGAGAAGAAGACCGTCAAGAGTGTCCCTTCTCTACCTATTATTAAGCGAGACACCCAAGGGGTGCATTTAGAGAAGAAGCCCGTCAAGGACATTCCGCTACATATTATGGTTAATTGTGGGATTCATCGGCAGACGGCCGTCAACAACACAGTATACACCACAATATGAGAAATCCACTTTTTGCTTAGCACAGAGGAACAGAAACAGGAGGCAAGAGGATAGGAGTGGACGGGGATTTAATGAGAGGTTCAACAGCTTTACTCCTCTCAACGCTCCTGTAGACCACATCTTCATGCAAATAATGGAATGACCCGGCTTTGAAATGGCCAAGGCAAGCTGTTGACGGACCCTGACAAAAGGCCGAGAGACAAGTACTGCCGTTTTCATAGAGATCCACGGCCACAACACAGAAGATTGCTACGACCTGAAGAGACAAATCGAGGAACTGATCAAGCAAGGAAAGTTGCCGAGATTTATTGAAAAAGGTCAGAGAGAAGGCCGTCCCCAGGGAGCCCGTCAACAACGACCTCCAGGGGAAGCGCCTCCAAGACCCCCACTGGGAGAAATTCACGTGATCACCAGAGGAATGGCAGCAGGCGGAACCTCCCGTTCCTCACGAAAGGCTTACGCTCGCCAAATACATAATGTGCTCGTCACGTAGAAAAGCAACAAGAAACCGAGGGTGGAAGACCTTCCTATTACATTTACAGAAGAAGACGCCTGCAAAGTCTTCCACCCCCATGATGACGCGTTGGTTGTCACAATGGAAATCGCTGGCTATTCCACCAGACGGGTTTTGATTGACAATGGCAGCTCTGCGGACATCGTATATTTGACGGCCTTTCAGCAAATGAAAATTGATAAGGATCAGCTGCAACCCATCGAAACCCCTTTAGTCGGTTTTGCAAGGCACCAGTATCTACCTACTTGGAGTGACTTCCCTTCAGATCACTGCAGGTACCTATCCGAAACAAGCTACCAAGAAGGTCGATTTTTTAGTAGTAGATTGCCCTTCTGCCTACAATGTGATAATCGGACGCCCTACTCTGAACCGCCTTCGAGCTGTCACTTTAACATACCACCTCCTAGTTCGTTTTCCAACAGAAAATGGGATAGGGGAAATGAAGGGAGATCAAGCAATGGCCAGAGAATGTTACTTAACCTCTGTAAGCACAGAGCAGGTCCACCAAACGCTGATCGTGGAAGAACGGCAAAATACTGCCGAACCAACCGAAGAATTAGAAGAGATCGTATTGATAGAAGGCAACAAAAAAAAAAAAGACGACAAGGATAGGAACTTCTATGACAAAAGAGATACGGGATTTGATAGTAAGTTTCTTGAGGAAAAATGCCGATGTCTTTGCTTGGAGCCATGATGACATGCCAAGCATCAGCACCAACGTAATAACCCACAAGCTGAATGTCAACCCTTCCACAACCTCCCGTCAAACAGAAAAGACGAGTCTTCGCCCCGGAAAGAAACGCAGCTGTGGTGGAAGAGGTCGACAAGTTATTGAAGGCAGGCTTCATAAGGGAGGTTTATTACCCAGAATGGCTCGCCAATGTTGTAATGGTTAAAAAGTCCATGGGAAAATGGCGAATATGTGTGGACTTCACAGATTTAAACAAGGCATGTCCCAAGGACAGCTATCCCCTTCCACGAATAGACCAACGAGTGGACTCCACTGTTGGACACAAGTTACTCAGCTTCATGGACGCCTTTTCTGGCTACAATCAGATTCAGATGACAGAAGAGGACCAAGAAAAGACGGCCTTCATCACAAGTAGAGGCCTCTTCTGTTACAAGGCAATGCCCTTCGGCCTAAAAAATACTGGGGCCACCTACCAGAAATTGGTGAACAAGATGTTCCATGATCAAATAGGGAGAAACGTAGAAGTATACGTAGATGACATGCTGGTGAAGAGAAAAAAGGATGAAAACCATCTCGCTGATTTAAAAGAAACCTTCCAGGCACTAAGAAGGTACAACATGAAGCTAAACCCTGCAAAGTGTGTCTTCGGAGTCTCCTCCGGCAAGTTTCTCGGTTTTATGGTGTTGCAACACGGGATAGAAGCCAACCCAGATAAGATTAAGGCCATCCTAGAAATGAGTCCTCCGAAGACCGTCAAAGAGGTTCAAAGCTTGACAGGGAAGGCAGCCGCCCTGAATAGGTTCGTTTCAAGATCTACGGACAAATGTCTCCCCTTCTTTAGAACCCTCAGGAAGGCCTTCCAGTGGACAGAAGAATGCCAGAAGGCGTTTGAAGAATTGAAGGTCTACTTATCCTCCCCACCGTTACTTAGCTCTTCCTAGATGGGTGAGGAACTATATTTGTACTTGGCTGTATCGGCTTCCGTAGTCAGTTCTGCGCTAATCCGCGAGGAAGAGCGCATTCAAAAGCCTGTCTACTACACCAGTAGGGCCTTGAGGAGAGCTGAAGAAAGATATTCTAACATGGAAAAATTAGCTTTTGCCTTGCTGATTCCGTCAAGAAAGCTTAGACCATACTTCCAGTCCCATCCGATAATAGTTCTAACTGACTATCCCCTCAGGAAGGCCATGAATAAGCTAGATGCGGCTGGAAGACTGGTACAGTGGTCCATAGAAATGAGTGAATTTCATATCAACTACCGCCCACGCACTGCGATAAAGGCCCAAGCCTTGGCCGATTTCATTGCGGAATTCACTCAACCATGGAAAGATGAAGGGGAACCAGAAGAAGGTGAGGCCTGGACGGTAAATATAGACGGATCATCTACAAAGGAAATGAGTGGGGCTGGAGTAGTCCTTATCTCTCTTGAGAAGGATAAATTCGAGTATGCACTTCAGTTACACTTCCGTGCCATAAATAACGAGGCGGAGTATGAAGCCCTTCTAGCCAGACTAAAATTATCAGAGAGTATAGGAATCAAGAACCCTGACCATCAAAAGCGATTCTCAGTTAATCGTAGGGCAAGTCAAAGGAAAGTAGAATTGTTTCAAATTCCAAGGGAAGAAAATGAAGCTGCCGACTGTCTAGCCAGGTTGGCGTCATCAGGGGTAGAAATAGATGGCTTCATCGAAATCCAAGGAAGACCTTCCACAGAAGAAGCAATAGTCAATTCCATCACAATCAACACGACATGGATGTTACCCATAATCCGCTATCTCAAAGAAGGGACACTTCTTGCAGATAAGACAGAAGCACACAAGCTCCGAATACGAGCTTCTCGCTTCCAATTGCTGAGGGGCATCCTTTACAAGATGGGTTTTTCCCGACCCCACCTTAGATGTTTGTCGCCAGAAGAAGCGAATTACGTCATCAGGGAGGTCCATGAAGGGGTTTGTGGAAATCATTCAGGGGCAAGATCTTTGGCACACAAGCTCACAAGAGCAGGCTATTACTGGTCGTTCCTTCTACATGATGCCACCCAATATGTGAAAGCTTGCGACAAGTGCCAACTCTTTGCTAACGTCCCTAGAGTACCGCCGGAGGAAATCACACCCATAACCTTACCTTGGCCCTTCGCACAATGGGGACCAGATATTATGGGTCCATTTCCGGTCGGGACAAAACAAGCAAAATTCTTGGTAGTCGCGATTGACTACTTTACTAAATGGGTGGAGGTAGAACCCTCAGCAACCATCTCAGAGAAGAATGTCAAAGGTTTCGTCTGGAAGGCCGTCATCTGTCGATTTGGGATCCCACGAGTCCTGATTTCCGACAATGGAAAGTAATCTGACAACGAACCCTTTAGAGAGTTATGTAGTCAATTGAACATAAAGAACCACTATTCGTCCCCCAGACATCCACAGCCCAATGGCCAAGTTGAAATTACAAACCGGACCTTACTTAAACAGATTAAGACCCGGCTTGAAGGGGCAAGGAGTAAGTGGGTGGAAGAGCTTCCAAGTGTATTGTGGGCATACAGAACCACTGTCAGAATTCCAACAAAAGAAACTCCCTTCAAGCTAACTTCTGGTACAGAGGCCATTATCCTCGTTGAAATCGGGCTAACCACCCTAAGGACGACCTTCCACAAAGAAGAAGAAAATGAAGGGCAACTTTGTTTGAACCTTGATCTCTTAGATGAAACAAGGGAAAAAGCAGCACAAAGAATTGCACTTTACCAAGGAAAGATGGCCAGATATTATAATACCAAGGTAAAGCTCCGACGCTTTGAAGTCGGTGACTGGGTCCGAAGGAAGGTCACCCAAGCAACTAAGGACTCGTCACAGGGAAAGTTAGGCCCCAATTGGGAAGGTCCTTACAAGATCATCCAGTATTACCGAAGGGGTACCTATCATCTAGAAGACCGTCATGAAAAGAAGCTGCCTCACCCATGGAACGCTGAGCACCTCAAGAAATACTACCCTTGAGGTACGCACATCAGTTACCTTTTTATGATAAAGAAGTTTGTATACTCAAACAATATCTTTTATCCATGAATGGAAGACCGTCTTCACTAACATAATTGTCTAAATATGCTTGCTGTCGCCCAAATATTATCAATCATTATCTTGACAGGCGTCTCTAAAAAATTAGACACCCATGAGGTGCATTCATGGTGGAAGACCGTCGAGAAGATCGCTCTTCTACAAAAAATTAGACACCTATGAGGCGCATTCATAGTGGAAGACCGTCGAGATGATCGCTCTTCTACAAAAGTCAGACACCCACGAGGTGCAAAAGTTAGACACCCACGAGGTGCAAAAGTGAGACACCCACGAGGTGCAAACGTTAGACACCCACGAGGTGCAAAAATTAGACACCCACGAGGTGCACAAGTTAGACACCCATGAGGTGCACAAGTCAGACACCCACGAGGTGCAAATGTTAGACACCCACGAGGTGCATCTACGATAGAAGACCGTCAAGAAGACTGCTCTTCTACCCATAAATCGGAAGTTAGACACCCACGAGGTGCAAAAATTAGACACCCACGAGGTGCACAAGTTAGACACCCATGAGGTGCACAAGTCAGACACCCACGAGGTGCAAATGTTAGACACCCACGAGGTGCATCTACGATAGAAGACCGTCAAGAAGACTACCGTCAAGAAGACTGCTCTTCTACCCATAAATCGGAAGTTAGACACCCAAGGGGTGCACTTATAGAAGAAGATCGTCAAGAACGTTCCTCCTCTATCTGTTATCAAGTTGACACCCATGGGGTGCATCTAAAGAAGAAGGTCGTCAAGGACGCTCCTCTTCTACATATTATCATGTTAGACACCCACGGGGTGCATCTAAAGAAGAAGGTCGTCAAGGACGCTCCTCTTCTAAATATTATCATGTTAGACACCCACGGGGTGCATCTAAAGAAGAAGGTCGTCAAGGACGCTCCTCTTCTACATATTATCATGTTAGACACCCACGGGGTGCATCTAAAGAAGAAGGTCGTCAAGGACGCTCCTCTTCTAAATATTATCATGTTAGACACCCACGGGGTGCATCTAAAGAAGAAGGTCGTCAAGGACGCTCCTCTTCTACATATTATCATGTTAGACACCCACGGGGTACATCTAAAGAAGAAGGTCGTCAAGAACGATCATCTTCTAAATATTGTCAAGTTAGCCACCCACGGGGTGCACCTATAGAAGAAGACCGTCAAAAACGTTCCTCCTCTATCTGTCATCAAGTTAGACACCCAAGGGGTGCACTTATAGAAGACGACCGTCTAGAAGACTCCTCTTCAATATCAAGTTAGACACCCACGTGGTGCACCTTATAAAGCAAGGTCGTCAAGAAGATTCCTTTTAGATATTGTCAAGTTAGACACCCATGGGGTGCATCTACAGAAGAAGATCGTCAAAAACGCTCATATTCTAAAAGTTATCAAGTCAGTCACCCACGTGGTGCATCTTCCAGAAGAAGGTCGTCAAAGCTAATGCCGCCCTTCTGAAAATTATCAAGTTATGCATCTTCCAGAAAAAGGTCGTCACGGACAATGCACTCTTCTGAAAATAGTTGAGACTTTTATAAAGGACGTCTTCCTAAATGTAAAAATCGACATCTGCAAGGTATACTTGGAAAGTAAAGCAACGCATCAAAACAACAGTTCAACTCAAAGAAGAACGGAAAAGTTCATTAACATATAGATGATCGTCGAGCCATACTTATCCCCACAGGTAAACATACCTTGGACGAAAATACAGGTCACACCTCTTCCACAAGAGGTAAACATGACCTGAGTTAGAAGACCTTCGTCTACAAAAGAAAAACGCTTGCCATACCCGTGGGAAAACATGACAACGCTTGGAATAGGGATGTATCTACACAAAGAAAAAATATCGAAAGTGTTTACTCAAAAACAAAAGTACGCGAAAAGAGAAATCAAGGCGCTTCCTTGTCGATTGGTGGAAGAATAACTTGGCCATCCATAAGGCTGACAGCCGGATCGCCACTCTGATCACCACTTGGAGAAGTAGATTGGACTTCGGATGGAGTGACCGCATGTTCCTTAGACTGAATGTCATCCTCTTCATCCTCATTCTCACTATCCTCTTATATGGCAGTGGTGGCTTCATCATCAAATGTCTTCACCATGGACCATTCTTGAGTACTTCCAAAAGCAAGAGCAACTTTCTACCTGATATGTTCGAAACCCCCGACATAAAAGCGACGAGTGTCGTCTTGAGAGGAAAGAAGGTCGTCTTTCTTTTGAAGATCGGCTTCCAAACCCTTCACCTGTTTCCTCAAAGTCTCTCTCAGCGTGAAAGTCTTCCATTGTCTTTTGAGCCAATGGCTGGAAGACCGTCAACAGTAGAGAAGTATATAAGGGAAAACTCCCAGTTATCCCCGCAAAAGAAAAATGTTGGCTTCCAAGATCGATTGGATTATAGAAGATTTGGAATCCGTCTCAGTGAAATATGATAGGTAAAACCCCAGATCCCTGGTGAAGCAACCACGTTCGACAACTTACAGTAAAAGAGAAGCTCATCTACGGTATGTTCGCCTTCTCCTCCACTGACTATCCTTCAGAGTACCTGAAGACCAATCACAATACGCCAAGCATTTGGGAATCAGCTAGCTCGGACTTAGACCAAGACAATGAAGTAGCTCTTCTAGAAAGGCCCAAAAAGCATGTGAGATCTCCCTTTCATCCTTGACTTTTCATATTCCGAAGGTCGTCTACGCAGACAACCACGGAATAGGGGGGCAACTGATGGGAATATTTTACAACTTTTCCCCAAGTCCGAGATGAAGACCTTCCATCCATTTGAGAGTGACGACCTTCTAGTTCCTAAGCTGAATGACGGCCGTCTCTTATGCATGCTCAACCACTCCAGCTGTCCGTGACTCACTACCTGCAACAGGTGTCCTCCACAAATCTAGGGAGTTAAGCCCATGCAACGTCGCACAGCACTACACTTCTGACGAGTAACAACCTTCCAGGTGAAGGGTTGTTAATGCACCACGTGTCTTCAGATCCAACGGAGCCTGGAAGGCCACGTGCCATGACCAGAAGGCATAAAAAGCCATTCTCTCTCCTCTTCTCAGGTATGAACAGTACTTTCCGATACAGAAATTCACTCTTAAGGTTTTTCTGGGAATCAATACTGACAAAGGCATCGGAGCCCCTTTGGCCGGCCCCAAACCGGTGCCAATTCCGACCAGCTGTTATTCTTTTACAGGTCTTCCACTCCTCGGCTCCAAGGAAGGCCGTCTACTGATGTTCTAGCGCCATCAGTTCTTGGCTGGCTGTGCAACTGTTGATATGAAGATGCAAAACTCTAGTCATTTCCATGGAGATGCAAATTCCAGACATCAACAGTTAATATTTTATCTCTGTCATTCTTGATGATTGAGCTATGTACCTCATGACGCAGCAATGCCATTATGGGCTAACTCATTCCTACGGTCAAACAAACAAGGCATTTGATGCTCTTGCAAGTATAGGAAGACAAGGTATGAAATTTAATTAAAAAATTATATTTTAAATGCACCCAAAAAATAGTTCTACGATTAATCTATCTAAAAAAAAAATTCCCACGTCAAATAATACAAAATATAAAACTCTCATTAAATTAAATTTAGGTACTGATGTTGCTGGAAAATCAGTGACTGCAGTCAGTCGAGCTTGGGGATGGAAGACCTGCAAGACAAAGAAACTGATCGGAAAAGAGCACCGGTTTGGGGCCGGCCTAGGGGGCTCCGATGCCTTTGTCAGTACTAGTTGTCAGAGAAAACTCGAGAGCTTAAGTTCTGTAGTAAAAATGTACTGTTCATACCTGAGGAGAGGAGAGAGAAAAGGCTTTATATGCTCTCTGTTCATGGCACGTGGCCTTCCAGGGGTCGTCGGATCTGAAGACATGTGGAGCATTAACAGCCCTTCACTTGGAAGGCCGGTACTCGTCTGGCTAGTAGTGCTGTGCGACGTGCATGGGCTTGGTTCCCTAGATTCGTGGAAGACACCTGTTGCAGGTGGTGAATCAGCTTGGTGAGCTGTCTCGCGGGATTCCCGCAATGGATGAGGATTGGACTTTGGAGTATTGGAGCTGTTGGTTATACCCCAGAGATGGTCGTCTTTCATCTGGGTATTTGGAAGGGCTTCCTTCTTTAGACGATGGAAGGTCGTCCTTCTGTACTTAGGAAAAAGATCTAAAATATCCATATCAGTTGCCCCCCTATTCCGTGGTTGTCTAGCTAGACGACCTTCGGAATATGAAGGGTCAGGGTCATGGACGTAATTTCCTTGCTCCCTTTGTTTCGGGCGTAGAGGCCATAAAGAGGTGGGACGGTTTCCTATTTGCTCTGACACGTGTTGGCTTAGGGCTGGACGCACGTATCAACGCCAACCGCCCCTTTTAATGCCAAACCAGCCCATTTACTTTCGCCAGTTTTCCCCCTCTTTCAAAAAAAAGTTGGCATTTTTCTCACACTCTCTCGCCGAGCTTGTTGGAGGTTTTGCCATTTTGGTGGTGCTTGGTCCGGTGGTTTTCTTCGAGGTTTCTACACCGGCAACTTTCCTTTTCTCCGGTAAGTCTATTTCTTCCCCTTTTTTCTGTTTTCTTTTTCTTTCCTGCACTTCTAGCATTTGAGTTTTTTCCTTCGTGTTGGTCGGGGAGTAAGAAAAAAGGGGTTTTCTTTTATTTTTATTCCGGTAGGTCTCGCGGCGAGGTTGAGTGCTGCGTTGCTTGTAGAACCGTCGTGTGGGGTTTCTGATGTCTTCGAGTGTGAGTGATTCTTTGGAGTCATCGTCCCCGGGTGAGAGGGGGTCGGTGTCTGGATCTGAATATTCTGGTAGTCCTGGACGGTCTTCCGAGACCATAGAGTTATCCACGTCAGATTCTTCATCTCGGGGGGCCATCTTACCCGTTTCGGGTCTGGACCCAAACAAATCCTTTGTCGCTGAGGGGGTATCTTCCAAGTTTGTAGACAAGGATATCAAGA
Organism: Fagus sylvatica; assembly: GCA_907173295.1. Taxonomy (NCBI): domain Eukaryota; kingdom Viridiplantae; phylum Streptophyta; class Magnoliopsida; order Fagales; family Fagaceae; genus Fagus; species Fagus sylvatica. The sequence goes on from OU015763.1 coordinate 15,099,760, forward strand.
AGATTAAGAATACGGTATCAAATCTCGGAAGATATAGTACTTCGGCTACCTGATGAGGGCGAGTGGGCGTGCTCGTCCAACGGGGAGGACGTCGTCCTTTATGAAGATAACCTAGCCGCTGGGTTGAGACTCCCGTTCAGACCCTTTGAGAGAGAGCTTCTTCATCGTCTAGGATTGGCCCCCAGTCAGTTAAATCCGAATGCCTGGCGTACTACCATAGGTCTTCAAGTTCTCTGGAAGATGGCCAGTGACGGGGAATACGAGTTGACGGTCGACGAGTTCCTCTCTCTTTACAAACTGGCCTATATACCCGCGTCACCCGGAATTTGGGCATTTACATGTCACAAAGGATCCCCCAGACTAATTCCTGGCCTTCCTAATTCTAACCGAAGCTGGAAGCCCAAGTTTTTCTTTTTGTGTGGTGATAGTTGGGAGTTCTCTCCTGACGAGGCGGTAGGTGAAGACCCCTGCGGCATTCGTCGTACTTGGGGAATTCCTGTAGCAGCTGGTGCAATCCTGACGCCTTACGTCTTGTCCTGGTTTCATTGATATTTTGACGGTCGTCCAGGCATTTATTTCATCTTTCTTTTTTGCAGCTTTCCGCCGCCCTTCTCTGTCCACTCATTTAAGAGAACGTCTTTTGAGGGTGGCAGAGTATCAGAAGGAAAAGTTAGTGAGGCTAGTCGACCTTCTCTCACCATTTACTTTGGCTGAGTGGTCATTGGGTCCTGAGCCCAGTCCTGAGGTAAAGAAAGCGATCAAAGCTTACCAACAAAGTGAGTGACTTCCTTCTGAAACGTTCATATTTTTCTTTGTTTGGTTCCTGTTTGACTTCCTTCCGTGTTTGCAGGAATGACGACCAGGGCGGAACGAAAGCGTCTGAGGGAGGTGGCACAAAATTTGGAAGACCTTCCAGACGCCAGTGCCCTTTTTTCCAAAAAGGCGAAGTCTGGAAAGAAGGTCGTCATTGAAAAGGGACAAAGCTCCAGGAAGGGTGGTCACCAAGATAAACCACTTCCTTCTGCTAAGCTTAAAACGCCTGAAAAAGTCCATGTGTATCACGAAGTTCCTCCTTCTCCCGTTGCAGTGAAAGGAAGGGGGGTAGCTCCTGGCGATGTCATCCCTACTATTTATAATAGTTCGTCCAGGGCAATGGACAAGGTGGCCAAGCTATACGACAAGGTTGACCTGGAAGTGTACGACTTGGTGGATGATATGGACCTTCTTCGTATGTCCATTCATGACTCATTGAAGGTCGTTTCCCCTTCATTATGTCTCTTCTTGAGTATTTATAAGAATATGTATTCTTTTCTTTTTGACATATCTTTTCTTAATGTCCAGGCTGCGGGACCGACGTTTGTGTTGGGGAATAGGCTGCGTTCGTCAAGGGGTGAGCTGGCTAAGCTCAAAGCGAATCTAGAAGAGGCTACGGCTCAAGCTCAAGCTCATAAGAAGACGGCAGAGGGCCTCAAGGCTGAGAAGGGGAGTTTGAGGAGCCAGATAAAGCAGCTGGAAGCCGATGTCAAGAGGAAGGACGAGCTCATTGCTGCTTTGGAGACGGGCCGTGACGAGCTGTTGCACAAGACTGAGGCTCTTCAAGGAGAGATATCAGAAGCAAAGGAGACGGCCGTCATAGATTATAAGGCTTCTGAAGATTTCCAAGAGGCTACCCGTCGTTACTATGTTGCCGGTTTTGAACATTTCAGGAAGAGGGCTGCTCTTGCTTTTGGGAGTGTTCAGGATTGGTCCATAGTAAAGATTTTTGATGATGAGGAGACAACGGCCGTGGAGGAAGGCAGTGAGGATGACGAGGAAGAAGATGTGGTTCAGTCTAAGGAGCGTGTGGCTACCCCGTCTGACGTCCCTTCCAGTGCCCCAGATGGCCCTCCAGGAGATGACTCGGCGGTTGGTCCTATTGGTGGCCAGGCTGTTTCTGTGGACGACCAGGTTGATCCTTCCACCAGCTGGCGATGAAGTTCAGTAGGCTCTGTGTCTTAGTTTAAGTAACAATGTCTTGGTAGATACCCTTATTTTGTAAACGCTGCCATGTTGGCTTTTCCTTTTGACAAACAATGTTGCACTGACTAGGGTCATGTTTACTCCTTCTGGAAGGGGTGTGACCCATACTTTTGTGGACAAAAAATCTCTTGACTGAAGTCATGTTTACTCCTTATGGAAGGGGTGTGACTTAAGCTTTTGTAGTTAAAAAACTTTGTGATGCGAGTTATGTTTACTCCTTGTGGAAGGGGTGTAACTCGATAATCACTTATATGCTAGCTGCTTTTGTGGTTTTGTCTTTGTGTTATTCTTCTTGACTGTTGATTTTGATAAATTCGAAAGAAGTCGTCTTGACGACCTTCTCTCATAAAATACACCACGCGGGTGTTCGGTATGATAAATCTGGAAGGAAGGCGTTCTCTGGACGACCTTCTCTCATAAAATACACCACGTCGGTATTTGACTTGATAAAATTGGGAGGGAGGCGTCTTTTTGACGACCGTCGCTCATAAAATGCACCATGTGGGTGTCTAACTGGATAAAACTGGAAGGAGGGCGTCTTCTGGACGACCTTCCTTCATAACATGCACCACGTGGGTGTCTAACTGTAGAAAACTGGAAGGAGGGCGTCTTCTGGACGACCTTCTTTCATAACATGCACCACGTGGGTGTCTAACTGTAGAAAATTGGAAGGAGGGCGTCTTCTGGACGACCTTCCTTCATAACATGCACCACGTGGGTGTCTAACTGTAGAAAATTGGAAGGAGGGCGTCTTCTGGACGACCTTCCTTCATAACATGCACCACGTGGGTGTCTAACTGTAGAAAACTGGAAGGAGGGCGTCTTCTGGACGACCTTCTTTCATAACATGCACCACGTGGGTGTCTAACTGTAGAAAATTGGAAGGAGGGCGTCTTCTGGACGACCTTCCTTCATAACATGCACCACGTGGGTGTCTAACTGTCCTCCGAGGGGCATCTGTTTCGATGACTCCCTTCTGGACTTTGCACCTCGTGGGTGTCTGAACTGTCCTCCGAGGGGCATCTGTTTCGATGACTCCCTTCTGGACTTTGCACCTCGTGGGTGTCTGAACTGTCCTCCGAGGGGCATCTGTTTCGATGACTCCCTTCTGGACTTTGCACCTCGTGGGTGTCTGAACTGTCCTCCGAGGGGCATCTGTTTCGATGACTCCCTTCTGGACTTTGCACCTCGTGGGTGTCTGAACTGTCCTCCGAGGGGCATCTGTTTCGATGACTCCCTTCTGGACTTTGCACCTCGTGGGTGTCTGACTGTCCTCCGAGGGGCATCTGTTTCGATGACTCCCTTCTGGACTTTGCACCTCGTGGGTGTCTGACTGTCCTCCGAGGGGCATCTGTTTCGATGACTCCCTTCTGGACTTTGCACCTCGTGGGTGTCTAACTGTATTCGGTGAATGATAGTATTCCGATCGTAAATAAATGTGCTTAGACAATTAGGCATAGATAGACGACCTTCGTATTATTGATAAAGAAAATGTTTGGATAATACAAACTTCTTTTATGCAAAAGTAACTAGGGGTGTGTACCTCAGGGATAGTACTTTTTGAGGTGTTCAGCATTCCAGGGATGAGGGAAGCTTTTTTCCATGACGGTCTTCTAGGTGGTAAGTCCCCCTTCTGTAATATTGCATGACCTTGTAAGGCCCTTCCCAGTTGGGACCCAGTTTGCCCTGTGACGGGTCTTTAGTTGCTTGGGTGATTTTTCTTAGGACCCAATCACCAATTTCAAAGCGTCGAAGCTTTACTTTGGTGTTGTAGTACTTGGCCATCTTCTCCTGGTATAGCGTAATTCTACGTGCTGCCTTGTCCCTAGTTTCGTCTAAGAGGTCGAGGTTTAGTCGAAGCTGTCCCTCATTTTCCTCTTCTTTGTGGAAGGTCGTCCTTAGGGTTGTTAGCCCTATCTCGACTGGGATGACGGCCTCGGTACCAAAAGTCAGTTTGAAGGGAGTTTCTCCGGTTGGAACTCTGACCGTGGTTCTGTATGCCCAGAGTATACTTGGAAGCTCTTCTACCCATAGGCCCTTTGCCCCCTCGAGCCGGGTCTTGATCTGTTTGAGTAAGGTCCGGTTCGTCACTTCAACTTGACCGTTGGCTTGGGGGTGCCTGGGGGATGAGTAATGGTTTTTGATATTCAGTTGAGCGCACAAGTCTCTAAAGGGTCCGTTGTCGAATTGTTTTCCGTTGTCAGACACCAGGACTCTTGGAATGCCGAATCGGCAAATGACGCCCTTCCAGACGAAGTTCTTGACATTTTTCTCAGTGATTGTCGCCAAGGGCTCTGCCTCCACCCATTTGGTAAAGTAATCAATGGCAACCACTAAGAACTTGGCTTGTTTCGTTCCAACTGGGAATGGGCCCATGATGTCCAGTCCCCATTGTGAGAAGGGCCAAGGGGAGGTCATGGGTGTAATCTCTTCTGGTGGTGCCCTTGGGATGTTAGCAAAGCGCTGGCATTTGTCACATGTCTTCACGTATTGTGCGGCATCGTGTAGAAGGGACGGCCAATAATAGCCCGCCCTTGTGAGTTTATGTGCCAAAGCTCGGGCTCCCGAATGATTTCCACAAATGCCTTCGTGGACCTCCCTGATGACGTAATTCGCCTCTTCTGGTGATAAACATCTAAGGTGTGGTCGAGAAAAGCCCATTTTGTAGAGAATGCCGTCCAGAAGTTGGAAGTGGGAAGCTCTTATCCTTAGCTTGCGTGCTTCCATCTTATCTGTGGGCAACCTCCCTTCCTTTAAGTAACGGACTATGGGTGACATCCACGAGACATTGTCCTTTGATGGCATTCACCGTTTCTTCTTCACTGGACGGTCGTCCTAGTATTTCAAGGAAGCCGTCGCACTTCTTCTCCTGAGGATGCTAGTCTGGCTAGACGGTCGGCATCCACATTTTCTTCTCCTTGGGATTTGGACGAATTCCACTTTCTGAAAGTGTGGGAGTAAGGTCTGGACGACCTTCAAATATTTTTTCATCCTGTCTTCCCTCGCTTCGTATTCTCCTTTTATTTGTCCTACGACCAACTGAGGAATCGCTTTTGACGGTCAGATTCTTGACTCCCATCTTCTTTGATAGTTTCAGCCCAGGCTAGAAGGGCTTCATATTCTGCCTCGTTATTCGTTGCACGGAAGCGTAGTTGAATGGCATACTCGAATTTATCCTTCTCTGGTGAGACGAGGATGATTCCTGCTCCACCCATTTCCTTGGTGGACGAGCCATCAATGTTCACCGTCCAGGTCCTCGAGTTGTTCTGGTTCACCTTCCTTCTTCCCATGGGTGAGTGAACTCCGCGATGAAGTCTGCCAGGGCTTGTGCTTTTATCGCAGTGCGAGGCCGGTAGTCAATGTCAAACTCGCTCATTTCAATGGACCATTGGATCAGTCTTCCAGCCGCATCAGGTTTGTTCATGGCCTTCCGGAGGGGGTAATCAGTCAACACCACTATTGAGTGGGCCTGGAAGTATGGCCTGAGTTTTCCTTGACGCGATCAGCAAGGCAAAAGCCAGTTTCTCCATATTGGAATATCTTTCCTCGGCTCCCTTCAAAGCTCTGCTTGTGTAGTACACAGGCTTCTGGACACGCTCTTCTTCGCGGATAAGTGCCGAACTGACCGCAGATGACGAGATGGCCAGGTATAGATATAACTCTTCGCCTGTTTTTGAGGGGCTGAGAAGGGGTGGAGAAGACAAATATACCTTTAATTCCTCAAAAGCACGTTGGCATTCTTCTGTCCACTGGAAGGCCTTCCGGAGGACCTTGAAGAAGGGGAGGCATTTATCCGTGGATCTGGAAACAAACCTGTTCAGGGCGGCAGCTTTTCCTGTTAGGCTTTGAACCTCCTTGACGGTCGTCGGGGGGCTCATTTCTAGGATGGCCTTAATTTTGTCAGGATTGGCCTCTATTCCGCGTTGGGATACCATAAATCCGAGGAATTTTCCCGAGGATACACCGAAGGCACACTTTTCTGGGTTCAACTTCATGTTGTAGGTCCTCAGGGCCTGGAAGGTCTCTTTCAAATCTTTGAGATGGTCTTCATTCTCCTTGCTTTTGACTAGCATGTCGTCCACATAAACCTCCACATTTCTTCCTATTTGATCGTGGAACATCTTGTTCACCAGTCGTTGGTAAGTGGCCCCGGCATTTTTAAGACCGAAAGGCATTACCTTGTAGCAAAAAAGACCGCGGCTTGTGATGAAGGCCGTCTTTTCTTGATCTTCCTCTTCCATCCGAATCTGGTTATAGCCAGAGAAGGCATCCATAAAACTAAGCAGCTTATGTCCAGCCGTGGAGTCTACTAGTTGATCGATTCTTGGAAGGGGATAACTATCCTTGGGACAAGCCTTGTTCAAGTCTGTGAAGTCAACACACATCCGCCACTTTCCGTTGGGCTTTTTGACCATGACGACATTAGCCAACCATTCAGGATAATAGACCTCCCTGATGAAGCCTGCCGTCAACAACTTATCTACTTCCGCCATGACAGCGGCATTCCTTTCAGGGGCGAAGACTCGTCTCTTTTGTTTGATGGGATGCATGGAAGGGTTGACATTTAGCTTGTGGATCATCACGTTCGGTGCTAATACCTGGCATGTCTTCATGACTCCAGGCGAAGACATCTGCATTTTCCCTCAAGAATTGCACTATCGAGCCTCTTATTTCTGCTGGCATGGTGGTCCCTATTCTGGTCTTCCTTTTTTCATTGCCTTCCGTCAGTGTGATCTCTTCCAATTTTTCTGTTGGTTCAGCGAAGTTCCGTCGCTCTTCTACGATCAACGTCTGGTGGACCTGATCTGTACTTACAGAAGTTAGGTAACACTCCCTTGCTATGGCTTGGTCTCCCTTCATCTCACCTATACCATGCTCTGTTGGAAAACGAACCAAAAGGTGGTAAGTTGAGGTGACGGCTCGGAGACGGTTCAGAGTAGGGCGTCCAATGATCACATTATAGGCTGACGGGCAATCCACCACGAGGAACTCAACCCTTTTCGTTGCTTGTTTTGGGTAGGTGCCGGCTATGATTTGAAGAGAAATTATTCCTAGTGGGTAAACACTGGTTCCGGCGAAACCAACTAGCGGAGTTTCAATGGGTCGTAATTGATCCTTGCCGATTCTCATTTGTTGGAAGGCCGTCAAGTAAATAATATCCGCCGAACTGCCATTATCGATCAAGACGCGTCTTGTCGAATAACCTGCGATTTCCAGAGTGACGACCAAAGCGTCATCATGAGGGTGGACGACCTTCCTAGCGTCTTCTTCAGTGAAGGTGATTGGAAGGTCTTCTAGTCTGGGAGTTTTGTTGGCCTTCTGTGTTACTAACACATTATGTATTTGACGAGCATAAGCCTTTCTTGAGGAACGGGAGGTCCCACCTGCTGCCATTCCACCATTTATCATGTGAATTTCTCCCATCGGGGGTCTAGGACGGTCTTCCACTGGAGGTCTTTGGGGTCGTGCTTGTGGTGGACGACCTTCTCTTTGATCCCTCTCAACAAATCGCTGCAGTTTTCCTTGTTTAATCAATTCTTCGATCTGTCGTTTCAGGTCGTAACAATCGTCTGTATTGTGACCATGATCCCTGTGAAAACGGCAATATTTGTCTTTTGCCCTTTTATCGGGATTTGTGAGCAGTTTTCCGGGCCATCTCAAGGCTGGATCGTCCTTGATTTGCATGAATATGCGATCCACAGGGGCGTTTAGTGGGGTGAAATGGTTGAACCTCTCGTTTGATCCCCTTCTATTCCTGTCTTCTCGTTTCCTGCCTTGATTCCTTTGCATTTTTGGTTTCGACTCAAGAGCCTCAGTTGGACGGTCGGCATAGTCATTTCTTCTTTTCTTTCCCGTATCTCGGGCTTGAAGGGCGTCCTCTCCATTCATATATCGTTGGGCCTCGTACATCATTTCGGACATGGAGGTAGGAGGATCCTTGTACACTGAGAACAAAAAATCTCCTGATTGGAGGCCGGAAATGAATGCTGTCAGAACCACTTTGTCATCTGCCCCGTCCACCAATAAAGTCTCTTTGTTGAATCTGGTGAGATAAGACCTCAAGGTTTCGCCCTCTCTCTGTCTGACATTTAAAAGGTGCGTGGTAGGTCTTCCACACCGTTGTCCACCAATAAAGTGATTGAAGAACGAATGGCTTAGCTGAGCGAAGGACCCCACAGACCCGGGTATCAGCTTCTTAAACCATATTCGAGCTGGTCCCTTGAGTGTGGTTGGGAAGGCACGGCACATGATCTCATCCGGAACCCCTTGAAGACACATCATGGTCTTGAAAGACTCCAGATGGTCGAGGGGATCCTTGGTACCATCAAAATTTTCTAAGGAAGGCATTCGAAACTTTGATGGAAGGGGAAAAGAAATTACCTTTTCTGTGAATGGGGAGTCCGTTCTGTGTACGAGGGTGTCCAGGTTTCCTGGTCGCCCTTCCTTTAAATTCATCTTTCATTTCTCCCAATTGCGCCTTCATAGCCCTTATTTCTTGTTCCCATTTTGCTGATGATTCTTCATAGGGCACTCTTGTGTGTTCACCCCTTTGTCTCGTCTTCCTGTTCTTGTCGGTGTTCTTGTTGTCGCTCATGTTGTTGCTCATGTTGTTGCTCATGTTGTTGTTCGTGTTGTTGCTCACGTTGTTGTTCGTGTCGAGACTCGGCGTCGCCTCTCTCCTTGCTCTTCCCTTTGTCCCTTTGCTTCTCCTTTTCGGTTTCATGCTGTTGGAGTTTTTGGTTGAGGGTCTGGTTTTGCCGGGTGAGCTCTTGAAGGTTGGCCGTGAGGTCTCGCACTTGCTTCTCCATTGCAGCCATTTCTGGAGATTGACTACTGGAAGGGAGCAACTGTGCATTAACTTCCATTGATCTCGTCCTGACCATGCAGTCTTTTCGTATAGGAGTGGTGAAAGCTGAAACGCGTTTCCCACAGACGGCGCCAACTGATGTTGCTGGAAAATCAGTGACTGCAGTCAGTCGAGCTTGGGGATGGAAGACCTGCAAGACAAAGAAACTGATCGGAAAAGAGCACCGGTTTGGGGCCGGCCTAGGGGGCTCCGATGCCTTTGTCAGTACTAGTTGTCAGAGAAAACTCGAGAGCTTAAGTTCTGTAGTAAAAATGTACTGTTCATACCTGAGGAGAGGAGAGAGAAAAGGCTTTATATGCTCTCTGTTCATGGCACGTGGCCTTCCAGGGGTCGTCGGATCTGAAGACATGTGGAGCATTAACAGCCCTTCACTTGGAAGGCCGGTACTCGTCTGGCTAGTAGTGCTGTGCGACGTGCATGGGCTTGGTTCCCTAGATTCGTGGAAGACACCTGTTGCAGGTGGTGAATCAGCTTGGTGAGCTGTCTCGCGGGATTCCCGCAATGGATGAGGATTGGACTTTGGAGTATTGGAGCTGTTGGTTATACCCCAGAGATGGTCGTCTTTCCTCTGGGTATCTGGAAGGGCTTCCTTCTTTGGACGATGGAAGGTCGTCCTTCTGTACTTAGAAAAAGATCTAAAATATCCATATCAGGTACAAAGAACTTTCAAAGGATAGATGGCTTAGTAAAACCAAGAAATTTTCGAAAATTTTCTTATGAATTGTTCAGAAACATTGGCGACATCAATTTTATTACGTTTGACATTGTTCAAGCCTCTTTTTCTTTGAGCCACTCTCCAAACCCGGCCCATAACAACTCTCTTGGAGTAAGGCTAAAATGGGTGGATAGAATACATAAAGAAAAACAAAGGCCGGAAAGGCCCAAAAGAAGAAGAAAAGCCCAAGTAGAAAAAATGGAAATTAACCCAATCACAAAATAGGTCACACTTCTCTCAGATTAATTATTGTGCCTTAAAGCCCCCAAATTTAATAATCATAAGTCGCATTAAACAACTTGCAAATCTAAGTGGGCTGAATAATCCATACACAAACTAGACTTCACGAGCTAATCAAAAAAAAAAAAAAAAACCTAGACTTCACGATATGCAACTTGCGGTTAAGTCGGGCTTGGCACACCTCTTTTGGTTGCCTGAGCTTTGATTTTGGATTGATGCAAGAAATGAGGGATAATTGGCTAGCTTGGATAATTGATAGCTCTGATGAAGAAAACAAAACCATAGTGGTCGGAGAAGTTTTGAGAGAAAATAACAGAAACGAGCCTTATGTATTACATTGATTCATCATGTACATACTCTACTATTTACACAAAATAAGAAAAAAGAAAAAGAAAAACCGGTCTTAGAGTAATTTAGCTAACATAATAACTAGCCGTTACTCTCTTAACACTAATAACAAACGAGTAACGACCTAACTAACTCCACTATTATAATAACCAACATAAATAAAACATGTGGTCTTTGTATAACAAAAAATAAAACCTTAAAACGATTAGGGTTGGCCCAATCATTTTTAGGGTCTCAAGAGAAATCTCAAATTGAGGATTTTTTTTTTTTTTCTATTATAAATAAAGGGCTTTATTTTTCATTGTTATTACTATTTTTGCAATATTGACAATGATCCCAGAATTATTTGCACAAAATGCACACTAATGTTCAATAATGGTGGGTAAATTATTCATCTCAAAGATTAATGAGCATATATTTGTTTGTCACATCAGTTAACTTAATTACTAAGCATTTATTTATTTTTGTTGGATTCTCCCTTATTTATTTATTAGGACTCTAAATAGTTGATTACTTGATTTATTTTGGACAGTAAAAGTGAGTGGTGGCAATTTTTCTTGGTCGCCAATAAACTCCATAAGAGCAAAAAATCACTCTGTTATACACTAAACTATACGCATACTCTTTCATTGGATGGTTTGAGATAGAGGGGAGGGAAAAAATTGCAAAACATCATCAAAATCATTGTTTATGCATCTCTTACAAGCACATTTCTCCAAATCCCATAATCTCAATTAGACCTTGCCCTTCTTCCCTATATTAGCATAAAGTTTAAATTAGATAGTTGTAGCCAAGCCCGTCTTTCTTATCTAGCCTTTTTTTTTTTTTGGGGGGGGGCATTTTCCAAGGCATCAATTGCCTTATTGGTTAGGGCAACTTTTATGTATAAATTAGCACCTACAGGCAACAACATATGTGTTCCAAATATCCATGACAATATGACGTTAGCACTTAGCACTCCATCTCTTTTAAAATTTTCTTTATTCACTTAAGATCAGATCTCACCATAAGAATTGATGTAGATTCTATAGTTGAAATTGTCAAGGGAAACATTGTCTTCCTTCATCTCAATTAGCACATTCGAAACCTTCTGTAACTTGAAGGATGGGATTAGACGGTCATAGTGATGTGAGGGAGAGACATTGGGGGAGAGAGATAGGGATGCATGGAGGAGAAAAGAGAAGAGAGAGAGAAATTTTATAAATGAGAGAGAGAGAGAGAGTAAAAAATTAATGGTGTGGAGGTTAATAAATGAATGATGTTTTTTAACTATTAGATATTTTAAAGATCGATAATCTAAAAACTATGTAACTCTTTTGAAGTTAAACTAAAGTATAACTTGAACTTATTTCATAAATTGTGATGCCCCAAATTCTGATAAATATGTGTGTTTGTTGAGTCCCACATCGGGCAATTATTAGGTTGAACTGGGCTTTATTAACAACTGCAAGGAGCTCTAATTATAACTTAACTAGTTCTTTTGGGGTATAAACGCATATGTGGCTAGCGCTTTCCTTGGGTTGTTACAAATGGTATCAGAGCCAACTCAGTAATTCCGTGTGGGAGATTGTGATACCCCAAAATTTGATAAGTGTATGCGCGTTGAGTCCCACATCGGGCATATACTGGGTCGAACTAGGCTTTATTAACAATTGCAAGGAGCTCCAATTGTAACTTGAGTAGTCTTTTTGGGGTATAAGCGCAGATGTGGCTAGCGCTTCCCTTGGTTTGTTACATAAATAATAATGCCCAATTTTTTTTTTTTGGTTAAAAATAATTGGGCCTTCCACTAGGTTGGAGCTTAAAGGGTTTGCTTATTTCGCTTAAAGGTTAAAGCCTTAAAGGTATGGCTGCACTGAATACGACTTACAAAAAATGCATACTTTGTGATACAACTTGTAGAATGGTTCAATGAAATGGCAGTGTATGTGCGTTGAGTCCCACATCGGGCATATACTGGGTCGAACTGGGCTTTATTAACAATTACAAGGAGCCCCAATTGTAACTTGAGTAGTCCTTTTGGGGTATAAGCGCAGATGTGGCTAGCGCTTCCCTTGGTTTGTTACATAAATAATGCCCAATTTTTTTTTTTTTGGTTAAAAATAATTGGGCCTTCCACTAGGTTGGAGCTTAAAGGGTTTGCTTATTTCTCTTAAAGGTTAAAGCCTTAAAGGTATGGCTGCACTGAATACGACTTACAACAAATGCATACTTTGTGATACAACTTGTAGAATGGTTCAATGAAACGGCATGTAGCAAAACCTTGAAACGACTCATAGGATAGATCACTGTTAATCACTTACGCCATGTGCACATAAAAAGAGCCTTTGAACTTGGTTATTTTGGTAGTAGGGGACATTTTCTCTAAGCATTATGAAACTTGGCACCGTGATCCATGTTTTTCCCTTCAATAATATAGGGAGCACGGTATTGAATACAATGAAAGCTCTCTAAGAAAGATAGATAAAAAACTGTATTCAATGTACAATTTTCTTGCTTTTACATGGTTTGGAAGTGGTGATAGCCTGATAGGTAGACCCGTATTGGACTAACTCACTCCCATTTGTGGATCTCATAGAAACACATATAACTTCAAAGCTGTCTTTGACATTAGGTCTTTCCGTCATTTTGATGAGGAGATAAGTAAATCATTTTAAGTTTAAACTAAACAATGTTGTGCCGTTGATATTCATCGAAAAAGAAAAAACCATTAGTGATTTATCTATATATGATGCGCTCAACTTAAGATTTGATATTCAATAAAAGAGGTATGATGTGCAATTGAAAACCAAACGAATCGTCATCCAGCCCTTGTCATGATAGTGTCATGACAAATGCGACAAAAGAACGTTCTACGAAGAGATGTGCATGAAGAAGTTTAGTCTGTGCAGTGTGCACCACGTAATGAAGCAGGCTGACATATAGATAAATCAAGAAGGAAGGAAGACTAACCATTGGCTCACTAGGACACTCCAAATCCTACGTGACAATATTTGGGAAGGTTCAAAATAAGAAGGTCATTTAAAATTTTAAAATTGTGAGGAGAGGAAGAGACAAAGACAGAAGGAGAAATGAGGAAAAAATGAGAAAAAAGGACACTCCAAATCCAATGTGACAGTATTAGGGAAGGTTCAAAATAGGAAGGTCATTTAAAATTTTAAAATTGCGAGGAGAGGAAGAGACAAAGACAGAAGGAGAAATGAGAAAAAAATGAGGAAGGAAATAATTGTATAGATTATAGAATCAATTGGAATAAATGAGGGAAAAAATAATTGGAAGAGAAGAAGGTTCAAAATAGGAAGGTCATTTAAAATTTTAAAATTGTGAGGAGAGGAAGAGACAAAGATAGAAGGAGAAATGAGGAAAAAATGAGAAAGGACACTCCAAATCCAATGTGACAGTATTTGGGAAGGTTCAAAATAGGAAGGTTATTTAAAATTTTAAAATTGTGAGGAGAGGAAGAGACAAAGACAAAAGGAGAAATGAGGAAAAAAATGAGGAAGGAAATAATTGTATAGATTATAGAATCAATTGGAATAAATGAGGAAAAAAATAATTGGAAGAGAGGAAGGTTCAAAATAGGAATGTCATTTAAAATTTTAAAATTGTGAGGAGAGGAAGAGACAAAGACAGAAGGAGAAATGAGGAAAGAGGACACTCCAAATCCAACATGACAGTATTTGGGAAGGTTCAAAATAGGAAGGTCATTTAAAATTTTAAAATTGTGAGGAGAGGAAGAGACAAAGACAGAAGGAGAAATGAGGAAAAAATGGAGAAAAAAATGAGGAAGGCAATAATTGTATAGATTATAGAATCAATTGGAATAAATGAGGAAAAAAATAATTGGAAGAGAGGAAGGTTCAAAATAGGAAGGTTATTTAAAATAATTGGAAGGTTCAAAATAGGAAGGTTAAAAAATAATTGCTTAACCCATAAGCCAAACCTTAAACCAAGTTTTCCATTTAATTAATCCCCTCTTCACCTTATAAATAGCAAAGTTAGTGATTCCGTTTTGTTCTGGTCGGAACGAGCAGAATATCTTGTACCGGTACACAAACCGGTACGAGGTAACCCCTCATTTCACTTCGGATAAAATTTCGGGTCGTTTCGGGCAATATCAGGCAAAATGGCCATTTCGGCCAGTACACTATTTAGTATATATATATATATACTTAAGTTGAGAGCAACTGGAGATCGAAAGAGAGAGAAAGAGAAAGAGAGAATATATATATATATATATGTTTATAAAAAAATGCTCTCAAAATTGTGAGTTAATAGAAATCCATTCAAATTACCCTATTAGATTTATCATCTTTAATTTAAAAAAAAAAAAAAAAACCCTGCTAGGATCCATGAGTGTAAGAGAAGGAAAGACGTCTCATATTAATGGGATATGCTCTCAAAAAGTGGGATATGCTCTCAAAAACTGAAGGTGCTTCAAAGGAAAAAGAAACACTAAATAGTATATATATATATATATATTTGCGGTAAACCTGAAACGGAACGCCGGTATTGACCGGTACTGAGATATTCCATTCTAATGGCCAAACCGAAACGGATGCCTAAACGGTATCACCAACTTTGATAAATAGTCCTCGAGCCTCCATACCATACACAACAAAAACCATTACAAATTTCAATCAAATTTCTCACTTCAGTCACCCCAATCACACTCTCAAATTGGAGTACTCAGAAATTCCTTTTAAGTGTGATGGTTGCAAGGAGGTTGGCATAGGGTCACACTACACGTGTGCCATATGTGACTTCGACCTCCACATGCACTGTGCAAATTATTCCCCTACTATCTTCCATCCTAATTACCCCAAATGGACCTTCCAATTTCTCCCAAGCCCGCTTGGCAACACGCCACACTATTGCAATGGGTGCGAAAAGGATGTTATCGGGTTTGTTTACCATTGCTATAAATGTGGATATGATCTCCACCCATGTTGTGCCAAGCTCCCTACGAGCCTTCATGATGGGGAAGTCAATTTGTATCTATATAAGAAAGTGAGTGCACCTTGCCACAAGTGCGGACCAAAAGGGAGAAGTTGGAGCTATAGGTCTAAATGCAAAAAATACAATTTGCATGTGGAATGTGTGATGGAGATGCTAATGGAAAACTGGCAGGACATATATGTTAGACGAGGAGAACGTAGAATATCATCGGAAGCACCTTCAGTTTCTTTTTCCTTTGAAGCACCTTCAGTTTTTTAGAGCATATCCCACTTTTTGAGAGCATATCCCATTAATATGAGATGTCTTTCCTTCTCTTACACTCATGGATCCTAGCAGTTTTTTTTTTTTTTTTTAAATTAAAGATGATAAATCTAATAGGAGAAGACTCGGTCACTCAAATTCCTAACCTCGAAAATTCGCTTTGTACCCACCACCATAAGAGCAAGGCCGGTAAAGTTTTAAAATTTTTTAAGATTGTTGGACTTGCTATGCGAACTATTATATCAGCGTTGTTAGGAGATCCCTCCGCTCTGATTGTTGGAATTACTGAGGCCTTGATGTCATATGATGATTGATGTGTGGCTTAATGGAGGTCAAGTCTATTGTATAGTTTTTGTAACCATCCTATTAATAAAAATTTATTTGTTAATTAAAAAAAAAATGAAACAAATTAAATTGTTACATTATAGAGTTACTGCCTTACAGGATGTGTAATCAATAGTTCAATACACCATGGTCCTTAATTGTTCTTTTTTTGAGAGCATATCCCACTTTTTGAGAGCATATCCCATTAATATGAGATGTCTTTCCTTCTCTTACACTCATGGATCCTAGCAGTTTTTTTTTTTTTAAATTAAAGATGATAAATCTAATAGGAGAAGACTCGGTCACTCAAATTCCTAACCTCGAAAATTCGCTTTGTACCCACCACCATAAGAGCAAGGCCGGTAAAGTTTTAAAATTTTTTAAGATTGTTGGACTTGCTATGCGAACTATTATATCAGCGTTGTTAGGAGATCCCTCCGCTCTGATTGTTGGAATTACTGAGGCCTTGATGTCATATGATGATTGATGTGTGGCTCAATGGAGGCCAAGTCTATTGTATAGTTTTTGTAACCATCCTATTAATAAAAATTTATTTGTTAATAAAAAAAAAATGAAACAAATTAAATTGTTACATTATAGAGTTACTGCCTTACAAGATGTGTAATCAATAGTTCAATACACCATGGTCCTTAATTGTTCTTTTTTTTAGAGCATATCCCACTTTTTGAGAGCATATCCCATTAATATGAGATGTCTTTCCTTCTCTTACACTCATGGATCCTAGCAGTTTTTTTTTTTTTTTTTTTAAATTAAAGATGATAAATCTAATAGGAGAAGACTCGGTCACTCAAATTCCTAACCTCGAAAATTCGCTTTGTACCCACCACCATAAGAGCAAGGCCGGTAAAGTTTTAAAATTTTTTAAGATTGTTGGACTTGCTATGCGAACTATTATATAAGCGTTGTTAGGAGATCCCTCCGCTCTGATTGTTGGAATTACTGAGGCCTTGATGTCATATGATGATTGATGTGTGGCTCAATGGAGGCCAAGTCTATTGTATAGTTTTTGTAACCATCCTATTAATAAAAATTTATTTGTTAATAAAAAAAAAATGAAACAAATTAAATTGTTACATTATAGAGTTACTGCCTTACAGGATGTGTAATCAATAGTTCAATACACCATGATCCTTAATTGTTCTTTTTTTGATAAACACAGTCCTTAATTGTTCGAAGCTCCCTAAAAATAATATAATATAATTAAAGATCTTTGTTTCTTTTCCTGATAATCGTAGTAAATCCTAATGATACATGAAAGAAACATATCACTTGAGGAATAATTGAAAACTTTCCGGCTACGTTTTGTGAACTCTTCGGTTTTCATATGGAACCTGCATCCGAAACTTCATTTGAATATAAAGAGGTGATGAAGAAGACTGGAAGAGAACGAGAAGACCCACTTATCAACAAGTCAAGTACGCGTTGCACGCGATGTGTATTGTGATTAAGGGCTATATATGAGACTTACAAACGATGATGAAAGTGGTTGTAGCTAGGAAAGAAGAGGAAAAGTATTAAGAAACCGGAATTGCCGTAAGCATTGCAATATTAAGCACATGTCGTTAAGACTTAATTAAGATACAATAAAGATATGTTCACATGATGAAAAGTCACTCTCAACTCTCAAGTGTCAAATCATCTCACTAATTGGTGGAACCCGGTGCCATTGTTTGCTGGAACTAGAAGTTACCACTTTGATAAGCTATCTGCTAGAATATATTCTAATATTATACACTCATCAAGGATATTGTGGTTTTGTAATATCATGTACTACCTTAGTTTTAAGGTTACCATACTAAATATAATATATGTTCTTTTATATATATATATATATATATATATATAAAATTTGGTTCACGATAATATACCATTCAATATAGCAAATATGCTTTTATCATTTACTAAAAATAATTATAGCATATATACAGCCGTTTGGAGCATTTTGCAATGGATGTAAGTCTTCTGCCCAAGCCACAGTAATTCTCTTTCTTTGACTTTCTAACTTTCTCTCTCTACAACATTTTATTTTCTCCAATCTACTATAACATGGTATCCGAGTATTTATCATTCTTTCTCTAAGTTTGTGCGCCTTGTGGTATATCAAGTTTCGCTCACAAATTGCATAACTCCGCATTTTCCCGAGATCAAGATCCATGGGACCCTTCCTTGTGAGTTGTGACTACACCTATGGGTGGGCAAATACCCGCCAAAACCGATCCGTCCGCCAAAACCGTTTGACCCGATCGTCCGTCTGTCCGTCCGCGAGCCATTTTTGGATGGATATGGATTTTATTATTTTTCGGGTTTTTGGACGGATAATGGATTTGGCATATTTTTTAATCGGTAGAATTACCCATAAAAAATGATTGGTTGCATCGAGTAGAGGTCATATACTCATATATTAGATTTTTGTTTTAATATTTTCACATTATCATGCATTCTCATACACAATTATGATGTTCGTGTATTCCCTGTGCATAAAATTGTGGTCAGTTTAAATTCATGCCTTGATTCATTTTATGTGTCATTTTGGAGTTAAATCCTTTGTTTTATTTTGGTGGTGGTGAATGATGAATGCAAATTAAATTTTCATTAATTTGTTCTTATTGTGTACTTTTTTATGTGATGTATGTGTAAGCTTGTTCTTGGGTCAATGTGATGTTAGTACTATCCAAATTCTTATATATATTAAATTTAAATAAATAAATAAGAATTTAGGGTACCAAGCAATATAATGATAGATACCATCAAATTCTACCTTACTTGAAATGTTAGATTTGATACTATATAAATATTATACAGAGATCGAACCGAATCAAATATCTTTAAGTGGATTGGCTCAAAATATGTTTTAGAGAAAAAAGAGATATATAAAGAAAATATATAATATGGTATATATCAGAGAGAAAACAATAATATACCAAAAAAGAAAAGAAAAGAAAAAGACTCATATAAAATGTTTGAAGAATGAAGAGGTATAGGATTTTTCGTACGCGGAGTGTTATGGCGCATGCATCTATAATTTCATAAAAAAGCAAATTAGTTTATACATTGATGTATTATGTCATTTTACTCTTTAGTTGAAATCTTATATTATCTATTTACATTATTAGTTTTTCATTTGGGTACAAAAGAACAATAATTTTTCCAAACATTAATAAAAAAAAAAAAATTAGAAACTGTAAATATGTACACCCCGCACATAGTGCGGATTAGGGGCTAGTTCTTTTTATATTGAGCAAGGGATAACTATAGAGATGCGAACAAACTTTGGTATGTTAATTGTGTACATAGCTTGTGTTGGCATACCAAATTAAACTTTGGTTAGGCTTTGTTGAAAGGGAAGAGGGGCAGCACTCAAGTACATCAATTTATTTATCCCTTGTTCAAGATGTATAAAAAGAATGTTCACATCTCTATACTCTGTCAAAAATTTAATCATAAAAGAAAGATTGGCAAAAACAAATTTGCAACATCATGATTTTGACAATAAACATTTGACTTCAAACTTGTTTAGGTACTTCTAGGGATTAAACCTTAAAAGAAAGATTGTCAAGAAACAATTTGCAACATCCTGATCTCGAGGATATACATTTGACTTCAAACTTGTTTAGGTTCTTCTAAAGAGAAATGCTTTGCAATTAAGTCAAACTTAGTCGGTACCACTTCGCTATTATATAACTTTGTGTGAATCACCATATTTTTCACCATTTAAAAAACAAAAAACAAAAAATCTATCGTAGCCCTTCTTATTCCCAACCAACCAACAACCTTTGAATGGTTATATTGTAAACTAACATAAAACAAAAAGGATCCTCTCAAATACATTTGAGGATCTTAAAATCATTCCTATACTAATAAATAAATGCCCCAATTTGAGATACAATAATACTATGATAAAAAGCATAACTATCATTCGAACAATAGCTCAAGTCCACACACACTTAAGTCCGTCAAACATTGTTGCATATATACCAAGAGTGAAAGTATCTACAGTTGACCAAGATCAAATACTTGTGGCCTTAGTCAAAGACGTGAACGTGGCTGATGATCCTAACAACAACGTCCCAGCCTCGATCGTAAACGTGTCATAACGAAGGAAAAGCTCCACCAACATTACTCTAGACAATAGCACCACCAGATCTTTTCCTGGACATTGCTTATCCTCAACCGTTGGATCATCAACCTCTCTTCCATTTGACCAATAAACATACTTCAAAAGCTTCTTTCCCTCTCCAACAAACCTGTGACCCACAAACTCCTCTGGATCCTCAAAAATCTTGGGATCTTTAGTAGCGAAGGGCTGATATCCAAAGATCATCTCTCCCTTTTTGATCTCAAAAGCCGCATCATGGCTGTGGACTACCAAATCCTCCTTTGCCTTCCCATATTGGAATGGAACCGGTGGCTCAATCCTCAATGCTTCATAAACCACTGAATTAGTCAAGCTCATCTTATCTATCCCAGATAAAGTGACTCCACCTTCAGCTCTAACAACACTCCTGATCTCATCACGCAACTGATGATGTAACTTCTCCCCTGCTAAGCCAACCCACTTGATCAAAGCAGGAAACCAAGTTTTCATTCCACCATAGGAATTGAAACCTGCCATGAACACGAGGTTATGACAAGCTTCATCTCTTTTAATCCCAAAACTTTCAGCTTCGTCCAAAATCGAAGACATGGACATGTAAAAAACATCGTAAATCTTCTTATAGCTACATTTTACGAGAAAAGCTGGTAATGGCCATGTATGGAACAATAAATCTTCAAAAAAGTTGAAGAACTTAGGTAACCCTAGTGTTATCAATGGTGCAAGTTGAAAAAACAACCATTCATCTAACAGTTTTTGTCCATTTGATCCGAGTCTTGTTTCAGAAGGGTTTTGATCACAGAAGAGCCTCAACACAAAGTTGAAGGACATGTTATCATTAAGGGTGTTGAAGTATACTTTGCCTTTGTCAGATAATTGGTCTTCAAGGTTGATGAAAAGCTCAGACAAGCAGTTTTGGAAAAGCGGGATGAATTTATCGTGAAGAGTAGCGAGAAGAGTGAAAAGCAAGCGCTTGAGAAGGGCATGTTTTGGTTCAGAAGGGTCAAGAAAAGGGCAAACACGGTAACCACCGGTGAAAGCTGTGGAGGGCATGTAAGTGCCATCAAACACGTTTAGTTTTTCAACTTTGGAAGTGTCAAAGAGGATGGGAAAGCTGATAGCATCAAGGAGAGTGATGACATTCGGATTGGAGGCTATAAATGGCCCCGGAGGCATGTTGGTTCGGAAAACAGTGGATTGATATTTGTGCATTCGGGTTTGGAAGAAGCTTTCTTTTCCTTGGTGATAAAAGAAGTCAAGGCGATCTTTGATGGGGCCAAAAAAGGGTAGGCCATAGTTGCCAGGGATGGGCTTCAATGGGAGGTCTGATGGGGGAGAGTCATCACTGGTAGAGGATTGGAGATGGAAAGGAGATGAGGAGGAATTTGGAGACATGATATGGTTGAGAATTTGGGAAAGTCCAATTGTTGGTTTGAGGATAGGAAACTAACTGGTTATATAGAGCTACTTGGCCTAATTAACGCCATTGATTTACCCTTATTAGTAATTTACTTCAACTAATATCTCGGTGTACAATAGGAAAGAGGATGGATGAGGATGAACATTTCTTCCAACCAAATGGAGTCAGTGTCTACTTCTTTAGTAAACTCAGCTATTTCTTGAGCAGCCAGAGTACATGATTTTTTAATAAAATTGAAAGAAACATGTATTATATATTATAATTTAAAGTCCAAAAAGCAAACCGTGATAGGATAAAACTTAGGTACAAGGTTAGGTACATTAGGTTTCCCAATTGAATTCAAATATATGTTTACATTAACCAATGAAATACAAATAATGTTATCTTTTTCAAAAATATTTAAATTCAATATATTTGAATTCAACTAAGAACCTAATGTATTTAACTTAAATAACTATAATTAAGTTTTACCCGCCTTAACATATTATAATATAGAACCCTTAGATTTTGGTGCACTACTCAGTACGACCATGTGCTATATACTATAATTTATAGGTAGCTTGTAAACCATGTGAAACAATTTGTAAAGACTTTGGTGTAAATGTTAAAATTATAATCATCTATATGGATGTCGGTAATCTTTAAATCCGATTAAACTAACGGTTAGTAACTAGAATGAACATATTTGGTGGGACAAAGAATTTACTTTTAATATTTAAACTAAGAGTTAGTAATTAGAATGAACATATTTGGTGGGACAAAGAATTTACTTTTAATATTAAATATAATGGTGCGCCAGCTACCAAAATTCATAGTTTCTCACCATTTTTTATTTTATCTTTTTCTTGATAATTCTCACCAACGTTTTGAATACTTATTTCTTGCAACTTAACATAAAATTTTAGGTTTAATTATTATATTGGTCTCTAACCTTTATCCATGGTTAAAAAAAGGTTCTTAATATTTAAAATATGTCATTTTAATCCTTAACCTTTGTTACTTGTATCAGGATTATCCCTGCTGTTAACTTATGGATAGAAAAGTTTGAGATTGTAAACAAAATTATTAAACAAAATCATTTTAATCCGTAACTGTTGTGAAAATTAACTGTTTGCGCAACATTAAAGAAGAGAGAAAGAGATCAAACATACAAATAAAGAACACAAGAATTTACGTGGTTCGGCAATATGCCTACATTCACCGGCGGTAACAGAGAGAAAGTTTCACTAAGAAAATAGGGAGATTACAACAGTGGTACCAGGACTCTCTCAAAGAACCCAAACCCCAATTACACCCTAACCTCTCTCTCATCTAGAATAAACCTAGAGAAACCCTTCTCTAATTATTCTATATTGTGGCACAATTCCACTACTTCTTACAAACTAATACCGTCAGTATATATATAGTAGCATGGGTCGGTTAGAGCATTAGGTTTGTTGCATTCTATAAGTCGGCAAACAATACTCCTATATGTCATAGAACTTGGTCTTTACATTGACCAATTTAACCACCGACTCAACAAATCTCCACCTTGGCTTGAATTGGTCAAGCCTCACAAACTTCTCCTCCATCGCCGCCACCATAGCCCCAAAGGGCTATCACAAGCTGCTAACATTGACCAAGTTGCTTGGACTTGGCTATGGTAACTGGCTTCGTCAACATATCAGCTGCATTCTCTGAAGTGTGCACTTTCTCCAGAACAATATCTCCTGTAACAATCAACTCTCTTATCTTGTGGAACCTAACATCGATGTGTTTCGTCCTAGCATGATAAACTTGATTCTTTGCCAAGTAAATGGCACTCTGACTGTCACAATACTTTTGAACTCCACCTTGATTCAAACCAAGCTCTTTGACTAGCCCCTTTAACCATAATGCTTCCTTTGCAGCTTCAGCTACAGCCATGTATTCAGCTTCTGTAGTGGACATGGCTACTATGGATTGTAATGTAGATTTCCAACAAATAGGTCCTCCTGATAGTGTAAACACATAACTTGTAGTAGACCTCCTGTCATCCACCTCACCTGCATAGTCTGCATCCACGTATCCTACAACTGAATTAGTCCCTAGCTGTCTTGAAAATAAGATCCCATGTTCCGCAGTGCCTTTCAAGTATCTGAAAATCCACTTCACTGCATTCCAGTGCTCTCTCCCTGGGTTCGCCATGTACCTGCTAACAGTACTCACTGCATGAGCTAAATCCGGCCTGATGCAAACCATTGCATACATTAAGCACCCCACTGCACTAGCATATGGAAACTTTGACATATTTTCAATTTCTTCCTCATTCTTTGGACACTGACTACCAGATAATCTGAAGTGATTCGCCAATGGTGTGCTCACAGGCTTAGCATCCAATATGTTAAATTTTTCAAGCACCTTCCTGATGTAGTTTTTCTGAGACAACCACAGCTTTCTTGTCTCTCTGTCCCTGCGAATCTCCATACCCAGAATTTTCTTAGCAACACCCAAGTCTTTCAATTCAAACTCTTTGTGTAGAAAAGATTTTAACCTGTTAACCTCACACATGCTCTTAGCAGCAATTAATATATCGTCCACATACAATAACAGAAAAATATAAGAACCGTCTTCAAGTATACGAACATATACGCAGCAATCATATTCACAACGGATATAACCAATCTGGATCATATACGAATCAAACCTTTTGTACCACTGTCTAGGAGACTACTTGAGCCCATAAAGTGACTTCTTCAATCTGCAGACAAGATTCTCTGTACCAGGTTGCTTGAACCCCTCTGGTTGTACCATGAAAATCTCTTCCTCCAAATTCTCATGAAGGAAAGCCGTCTTCACATCCAGTTGTTCCAATTCTAGATCCTGATCTGCTACCAAAGCCAATACCGCTCTAATAGATGTATGCCTGACTACAGGTGAAAATACCTCATCGTAGTCAATCCCATGTCTCTGTGAATATCCCTTTGCTACCAATCGTGCCTTGAATCTTTCCCCTTCTTTTTCTGATACTGCTTCCTTCTTCTTGAACACCCACTTGCAACCTATAGGTTTCTTTCCTTTTGGAAGTTCCGTTAACTCCCAAGTTTTATTCTTGCTCAAAGACTCATTCTCCTCCACCATAGCTTCCATCCACTTATCCTTTTCAGAGCTTTCAATTGCTTCCTGAAATGTAGAAGGATCCTCGCTACTGGTAAGTAAAGCATAAGAGACAAGATCCTCGAAACCATACCTGACCGGTGGTCTTTTGTTGCGTTTAGGCCTATCTGATCTGGTGCTATCCTGTTCTTGATCATTACTGTGAGGTTCCTCATCTGACTGAGACTCCAATTCATCAAGCTCCACCTGCACCGTTGATCTACCAATGTTATTACTGCTTTCCGCTGCTTGAGACTTCTCTTCCTTGTATGCTTTTGTCATTGACTTCTCATCAAACACTACATCCCTGCTGATCACCACCTTCTGCGCAACTGGATCCCAAAGCTTGTACCCTTTTACCCCTTTCTTAAAACCAAGAAAGATGCACTTCTTTGATTTTGGATCGAGTTTTGACATGTCTTCACCTGAGATATGAACATATGCGGGACACCCGAATATTCTCATGAAAGAGTAATCAACTTCTTGTCCTGTCCATACTTCTTCAGCGACTTTCCCATCAAGTGCAACTCTAGGTGATCGATTGATGATATAACAAGCCATATCCACTGCTTCCGCCCAAAAAATTTTAGGAAGCTCAGCATTCAACCTTAAACATCTAGCTGTCTCTGTGATAGTCCTGTTAAGTCTCTCAGCCACCCCATTTTGTTGAGGAGTTTTTCCGTACTGTGAAGTGTCTCTTGATACCATGCTCTTCGCAGAACTTCAAGAAATCACCATCCCTGTACTCAGTGCCATTATCAGTCCTAAGGCACTTTATCTTCCTTCCAGTCTGATTTTCCACTTCTGCTTTCCAAATTTGAAATTTAGCAAAAGCCTCAGACTTGTTCTTCAAGAAATAAACCCAAGCTTTTCTGGAATAATCATCAATGAAGCTCATAAAATATTGAGCTCCTCCTTTCGAAGGAGTTCTCACTGGCCCCCAAATATCTGAATGCACGTAGTCCAATATACCCTTTGTCTTGTGTGTGGCAGTTTTAAATCGCACCCTACACTGCTTTCCCATAATACAATATTTGCAGAAATCTAATTTGCATGACTTAATCCCAGTCAACAGATTTCTTTTGTGCAATTCCCTCATACCACGCTCACTCATATGCCCTAGCCGCATATGCCACAAGAGTGTATCATCATCCTCAGACTCAGCTACTGCAGCAACTCCACCTAGAATGGTATTTCCTAGCAATTTATAAACATTGCTACTTATTTTCTGACCTGTCATCACAACCATAGCACCCTTTGAAACTTTCATTATCCCATTCTCAGACTTATAGCTATAGCCTTTTGAGTCTAGGGTTCCTAATGAAATCAAATTCTTTCTCATATCTGGGATATGTCTAACCTCTTCTAATGTTCTCACCACACCATCGGACATCTTAATTTTAATTGTTCCCATTCCAATAATTGTGCATGTAGCATCATTACCCATTCGAACAGAACCACAATTAATTGACCTATAAGTGTCGAACCAGTTCCTGTGGGGAGTCACGTGAAAAGAACATGCGGAATCCAGAAGCCAAGAATTGTTCAAACCGTCAGTGCTTGATGAAACAGAAAGCATGTCGCCATCAGATTCCGAGTCTGCTACTACGTTGACAGATGTAGAGGACTCTTCCTTCCCCTTATTCCATTCTGGACATTCTCGCTTCATATGCCCCTTCTTTTGGCATTTGAAGCACTTTACTGCCTTGCTCTTGGATTTAGATCTTCCCCTAGCAGATTTGTCATTCCTTGTCTTTCTTCCTTCCACGATCTTGATAACCCTTTACTACTAGCCCTTCACCAGAACTCTCAGCTGAATCCTTATGTTTCCGTTGGTAATGATCCAACAGGGCTCCTGAAACTTCTTCTAATTCCAGAGTTTCTTTTCCGTAAAGTAGGGTCGTCACCAGGTGTTCGTAGGAAGCCGGGAGGGAGGTTAGGAGCATCATCGCCTTATCTTCATCCTCGAATTTTATATCAATTCGTAACATATCACTAATGATTTGTTTGAAGGTATTGATGTGCTGCCTCAGGTCCGCACCCTCTGTCATCTTAAGCCCATACAACTTTTGCTTTAGATGCAGTTTGTTCGTGAGGGATTTGGACATATATCTTTTCTCTAGATTCAACCAAATCCCTGCAGTTGAGTTCTCCTCCATGACATCGTACATGACTTCGTCTGCTAGTAATAGTCCGAATTGTACTCACCGCCTTCATGTCTAGTTCTTCCCATTCATCGTCTGTCATCTTCTCTGGTTTCTTTGTCTTCCCGTACAAAGCCTTCACCAAACCTTGCTGCACTAACAAATCCTTCACCCTTCTTTGCCATAGCCCAAAGTTACCAGTCCCGTCAAACTTAACTAGGCCTACCGTCGCAATAGAAGCATTAATTGCCATTGTTTCGACCAACAGCTCTGATACCAATTGTTGTGAAAATTAACTGTTTGCGCAAGATTAAAGAAGAGAGAAAGAGATCAAACACACAAATAAAGAACACAAGAATTTACGTGGTTCGGCAATATGCCTACATCCACCGGCGACGACAGGGAGAAAGTTTCACTAAGAAAATAGGGAGATTACAACAGTGGTACCAGGACTCTCTCAAAGAACCCAAACCCCAATTACACCCTAACCTCTCTCTCACCTAGAATAAACCTAAAGAAACCCTTCTCTAATTATTCTATATTGTGGCACAATTCCACTACTTCTTACAAACTAATACCGTCAGTATATATATAGTAGCATGGGTCGGTTAGAGCATTAGGTTTGTTGCATTCTATAAGTCGGCAAACAATACTCCTATATGTCATAGAACTTGGTCTTTACATTGACCAATTTAACCACCGACTCAACAGTAACCTTTATTAATAATGACGTAGATGTCATGGGCTGTGAAAAAAAGAAAGAAAGACAGATCACCAATACTCTCCTCCCTCTCTTTTTCTTTCTCCCAAAAAGGTTCTCTCCTTTTCTTTCAAGTTCTTTACCAAAAACCCATGGCAGTCCTCCCCCTCTCCTTGATTCTTTTCCCTCCTTCACTTAGTTGAGACTTACTCCATAGTAGAAACAAACCAGTGTCTAGCTTTTTGTTGAATGCTCAAGACGTGGAAATGGTGTATGAAAACAGAAAAAAAAATACACACTCAGGGCCGACTGCAATTTAAAAAAAAAAAAAAAATAACTATATATATATATATCTATACTATAATGTAAAACCGAAACTTTTTGACTTTTGGTTGACCTCATCATATTGCGCCACATAAGCTTTTGAAATCTCACAATTTTACACCTCATTATTTTAATATATATTTTCTAATTGAATATAAATTTTATTCTATAATTAAACCTTCCATTAGAATCTTGACACATCATATTTTTCTTTAATATAAAGAATATATTATTCCATATATATAACACAATCATAATAAATGTCTAATACTAAAATATATTCCATATATAAACACAATATAAATATCTTTTAATAATAATCATAATTATCAATTTTCATCAAAGATTTTTTTTTTTTTTTTTTTTTTTTTTTCTTATGTATTTCATTTAATTTTGTTGTTGGCAATGGAGAAAGATGGATGAATTTGTTATAATGAAACCATGTGAGCTTGAAATGAGTTATGAAAATTATTTAGGTTTGATCATTTAATCATGTGCCTATGTATTTATTTGTCCTTCTTCTTATTTTAAGTATCATTTATTTTATTTTTGGATGGAAACATGATCCATATGGTAAATATAAACATGAATCGTGTTTTATAAAAATTGGACTATATTCAACTTATGCAAAAAAAAAAAATTACATTATATTAAATTTTTTAATTATCCTATGATAAATATACTTTCTTAGTTATTTTTTTTAACCAAAAAGTAAGATCTATCCTAAATCCGATCCGTAAAGTCTATTTATCGATTTTGTCAACAACATTTTGAACTACACAGAAGAAAAAAATACATATTCAACAAAAGAAGTAAAAGGAATGAAAATTAATTTAGATTTTATTTTCAATAATTTTTCTGTGCATCGCACGGGTTTGTGACTAGTATATATATATATATCATGATTTTTAGTATATATATCATGATTTTTAGTATATATCAATTATACTGCTCAAAACTATTCAGAATTTCTTTCTCTTAGTTAAGATTCCACCTTACTAGAAATGGTAGATCAGATTATATACGGAGATAGAACCGAATGAAATATCTTTGAGTGGATTGGCTCAAAATATGTTTTAGAGAAAAAAGAAAAAAAAGAAAAAAGGAGAGATGTAAAGAAAATATATAGTGTGATAATATCAAAGAGAAAAAAATAATATACAAAAAAAAAAAAAAAAAAAAAAAAAAAAAAAAAACGATGATATATCTATGATTTCATAAGAAGAAAAAAACCAGTCTATTAATTATTGTATTATGTCATTTTACTTGTTAGTTGAAATCTTATATTATCTATTTACATGTAGGTACAACCGTACAAAAGAACAATCATTTGCATGCACATGGTGCGGGTCAAAGGCTTTTTTTTTTGTTGATAATACGTGAATATTTTATAGAAAGAAAAGGAGACAATACAAATTACAAAGGATTGATACCAGCTAAATTTTTAGCATAGGCATCATCAAAACACTGGGGACCAGCACAATAATTAAAGGAATCCCATATAAAATTTTTCAAAGCCCAACCCGCCAACTGGTGTGGTGCTTCATTTGCAGCTCTACTGATCCACCTAAACTTCTAGGAAGAATGGATTGCTGTGAGCTCAGCTAACCCCGCAAGGTAGCTCTGGATTCTCTACGAAGAGGACTTCAAACCATTACAAATAGCATCCATGCACTGTTTGCAGTCACTCTCAAAATAAACAAGGCACAATCCATGATCAACAACAATTTGGGTAGCCCAATATAAAGCAGCAGCTTCTGCTTGGAAAGGGGAGATGGTATCAACCTTCTTGGATTGAGCTAATACCACCGACCCTCTCCAGTCTCTCACAACTACTGCAATACTGGAAAACTTCCTCCCAATTGCTGCATCACAATTGACCTTATACCAACCTTGCTCTGGAACTTCCCATTTAACAGATTGCTCCTTCATGGGGGGATCCGGCATTGTATTTTTGCTATTCCAATGCTCCTTGCTATGAGATCTCAGCTCAACAACTAATTGGGACATGTTCACCTTGAATTGATCATGCACCACCATATTTCGAGCTCGTCATATCAAATCCATAATTATAGCCCCTGTGAGGAGGAGTTTCACACTCTCTTGCTTGCTGAAATTCCAACTTGCTGGAGGGGATATGAGAAGCTCTATTACTTGGGCTATGTCATTAAATTGAAACATGTCCACTCTAATGCACCATGCAGTATAATACCAAAGGGCCCTAGCCAGAGAGCATTGCCAGAACAAATGAAGTGAAGTTTCTTGAAATTGAGCACACAATAGACAAGAAGTATCTGCAGAAGGATTAATTTTTGCCAGAGCTACCTTTGTAGGCAATAAGTTAGAGGCAATTCACCAAAAATGCATCTTCAGTCTCTCATGGATGCTAGTCTTCCAAATTTTCCCAATCACAGGATTACTTTGGCTAGACTCTTCTCTTTTTCTTATCTCTTTATATGCAGAACTGACTGATAGTTCTCCAGTAGATGTTTTCAACCAAATCCATTTATCTTTTTGATTTTTAGACCATTGTGGAATGTTGAGAATTGCAGATACTGATTCTTCATCAAATAGCATTTTGAGTTTATCCTTATCCCAACCCATCTTATCTTGCCTTAATAGCTGAGCAACTACTAGGCATTGAGGGATTCCAGAGTTGACCCGAGGCTGAGGCTTGAAATTTGGAAGATCTGGGATCCAAGGCTACTCCCAGACTAAAATGCTCTCATCTAACCCTTCTAATCTGCAGGCAGCTTTGGCCAAAAGATTTCGAGATCTTTCAATACCTCTCCATGAAAAAGAAGCAGATGAAGCAGGACTGTCATGCAGCCAATGATTTCCCACTTTATATTTGGCTCTAAGTACTTTAACACAAAAACTATCTCTCTCAGATAGGACCCACCAAGCAAGCTTGGCGATCATCGCTTCATTAAAGCTTTCAAATTTTCTGAAACCTAACCCACCCTCAGAAAGTGGAGAGCAAAGATCAGCCTATGCCTTTGGAGTAAAAAACTTGTTACCTTCTATGCGAGGATTCCACCAGAATTTTCTGACTATAGCATTCATTTCTTCACAAAGCCCTTTGGGGAATTTGAATGCTGACATCCCATATATAGGCGTGGCTTGGGCAACAGATTTGATTAAGGTGGCTCGGCCCATCCAAGAGAGAGATTTGCATTTCCAACCACTAACACGAGCTTCCAACTTTTCTTTGACAAATGAAAAATCCTTAGATTTATTTGAAGAGAGGAACAGGGGTAAACCCAAGTATTTCACATCTTTTGCCAACTTCTTGAACCCGCACTGATTACAGATTTGAAGAGAAAATTGGCCATGAACACCTTTGGACACAAAAAAACCTGATTTCTCCATACTAATAGCTTGGCCAAACCATTTGCAATATTTATCAACACATCCCATAAGAACACCAACTTCCACTACTCGAGCGCCACAAAAAGCAACACATCATCTGCATATAATAGTTTAGAAATAGGTGGGGCTCTTAGAGCAATCTTAACTCCCTTGAGAATACTAGATTCAACTTCTCTATTTATGAGTCTTGTAAGAACTTCACTACAGTGGATAAAAAGATATGGGGATAAGGGATCACCTTGTCTAATCCCCTTGGATGGATTGATAGATCTGCTTATACTTCCATTTAACAGCAAGGTATACTTTACTGTAGATATGCATTGGAATATCAGATCCGTTACCTTTTGGTTAAACCCAAAAGATTTCAGCACAATTATAATAAAGCTCCACTCTAATCTATCATACGCCTTTTGGAAGTCTAATTTAAATCCCATATACCCTTTTTTTCTTTTGCTCTTCTTAAAGCTATGGACCACTTCTTGAGTTAGAACAATATTCTTTGCAATCCATCTTTGAGGAACAAAAGCACCTTGAGCAGGATCAATTATTTTGGAGAGTAGAGGCCGTAATCTGTTCACAAGGATTTTAGCAATGACCTTGTAATAGAAGTTGCAAAGGCTTATTGGTCTAAAGTGATTAAAATTACAAGCTCCAGCCTTTTTTGGGATTAGAGTAATGAAGGTGTGATTAAACTGCTGAAGCATCCATCCCTCCCGAAAGAAGCTTTGAATAGCAGAGACAATCTGGTCACCTACAATATTCTAATATTTTTTAAAGAAAAGACCAGGAAGGCCATCTGGCACTGGAGCTTTGAGAGGATGCATTGCCCAAATAATTGCCTTGATTTCTTGGGGGCTAGGAATACAAGCCAATTCCATATTTTCGGCACCAGATATACAAGGGCTCATAAGTCCTTCTAAGTCCTGTGGAATTTGGGGATGAGTTGTCTGATAAACTTCTTGGAAATGAGCGGCAAAATATTGTTCTATGTCTTCTCTTGAATGAATCCATTGCCCATTATTAAGCTAAATTTCTACAATAAAATTTCTTCTTCTGCGCACCAGTGTGAATGCATGAAAGAACTTTGAATTATGATCTCCTTCTTTCAGCCATAAGTCTAGGGACTTCTGCTTCCATTTCAGCTCCTCTCTTTCCAGCCATTCATTAAGCTCCAGATGAAGAGCAGCTTCTATCTCTATATTTTCCTGAGTAGGGGCTAACTCTTGAAGACCTTTGAGCTTGTTTTCTAATTCCTTGATCCTAGTTGATGCAATCCCAAAACAAGACTTATTCCAAGCGATGAACTCTTTGCGAGTATTCTGACATTTCTTTAGCAGTTTGAAATTCTGAGATCCTTCCATAGCCAACCACCAAGCCCTTTCCACAACATCAATACTAGACTTATCCCTAGCCCACATTGCCTCAAACTGAAAAGGCCTCCTTCCTCTGCTATTTTCCAGGTGTGTATCCAACAGGATAGGCTTATGGTCTGAATTAGAGGCAACCAAGTGCCTAATTCCAGCTTTACGAAACATATTTTGCCAATCTACATTGCAGAGCCCACGATCCAATCTCTCTCTAATGTTTGCCCATCCTACTCGATTATTTGACCATGTGAATTTTGATCCATTAAACCCCAGATCTATAGCACCAACCTCTGAAATAAAATTCCGAAAGCTCCTGGAAGAACTCTCTCCATTTTACCTCCCCCCGCTTTTTTCTGAATTTGAGACTATACTGTTAAGATCACCAATTAAAAGCCAATGACCCGAAAAGCCAGAGATGATCTCAGCCATGAGGGCCCAAAATTTTCTTCTTTTAGCTATACGGAGGTCCATGCACTGAGATTAACAACTACGGAGTATCAGGAGGATCCGAATAAATAAGAGATGCGATGACATTGTTATTTGAAAAGATGACTTCTAATTCCATACCCAACTTCCAGAAAAGAGCCAAACCTCCAGCTTTCCCCACACTATTTACACAAAAGCAATTTGCATAACCCATACTTAATTTAAGCCTATCAATTTTTGGAGATTTCACTTTAGTTTCAGCCACAAAAAACACATCAGGCCCATCAGAACGAGATAGGGCCTTCAATGATCTAATCGTCAGGGCTCTACCAACACCCTGACAGTTCCAGGATAAGAGCCTCATGGCGGAGGAGGGGGCATGATAAGGCTCGCCTCCTCGGCCATTTGGACTGACACAGATGGAAGAAACATACCTTCATCAACTTCCAATCCCTGAACATATACATCATTCGGAATCTCCCTTCCAGCTTCCTCTCTTATCTTTTCTCCCAATTTAGCTCGAGCTTGAGCCTTGATCGATAGCCCTTTATCTTTCCCTTTGCTTTTTATTGGTGAATGAGGTCTTTTATTGGCTCGAACCCTATCACCTGGTCAGCTAAGAAGCAACCAACAGTCTCTTGTTCCTCCACTAAGTCTGAGTACAGGGCTCTAGCCATAGCCTCAGCTGAACTCTATTGGATTCGCACCTTGCTCAAGGATCTTGGCATTTTTCTTTCACAAACACCAATTCTTTGGTGTGATAATGTTTCCGCTCTCGCCATTGCCTCTAATCCGGTCTTTCATGCTCGGACTAAGCACATCGAAGTTGATTTTCACTTCATCAGAGAGAGGGTTCTTCGTAAAGATCTTGTTGTCAAGTTTGTTTCCACTACTGATCAATTAGCAGATAGTTTTACCAAAAGTTTGCCCACACATCGCTTCCTTGATCTTCAACGCAATCTCACGGTCTCCGTTCCTGTGATTGAGGGGGGATGAAGAAGATACAGTCTCACAGCTATGCTACATAGTCCAAGTTGTCATCTAGACTAATCTATAGCAGTGTTGTAAACGACTGTAGCTTAAGCTTGTTAGTTACTAAAGTGAGACTTTAAGTTATAGATCACGTGAGAAGCATGTGTCCTTATTTAGTGGAAATAGTTATAACTGATTGAGTTTGTTACAGTTTGTTAGAGCTGTTAATACAACTATATATTGAATACAAGGCTTAATGATAGATTTGTCTAAGCCATTACACCATTCTTATCTTCTTGAATCTCTCTCTCTCTCTCTCTTTCTCTCTAAGCTTTTAGACCTTAACCATTCTCTTTGCATTTATCTTCAGTGACTAAAGTAAACGAAAAATAAGTAAATTATAAAGATTAATTCTTTCCAGTAAAAAATATGTTTTGCTAAGAGTCTTATAGTTCAAATGGCACCTCTTGGTATTTCTAACTGAAACATCAAACCCTCTCCAATTATTGGAAAAAAAGAAAGAGTAAAAAATATTTTGTAGTGGAACTCATCTCCTACTAGACTAGCTTATCCCATGTGTATAATAAAAGTTTTATCATCACACTATAAAATTATGTTAAAATTATTAAACTAATTATACTCTAAATGGAATTCTTCTATAAAAAAATTTAAATTACCATTTCCATTAAAATATATTATTAAAAGTTTGAAGAATTTTAAAAGAAATTAATTTTATTTATTTATTTATTTTAAATTATTTTATTGATCTACCGTAATCTTTTGTTTTGATAATTAAAAAAAATGGATCTTACATGATAAGCTTTTATCATATAACTTAAAAATTCCATCACTGAGTTCAGTCATTTTTGCTAAGCCCATTTAAAGTCAGAAAGCTAATTGCTTCCAAAGCTCAATATCCGCCAGATGACATTCTGCAACGGAGTGAAACTTGATGGGCTGTAAATGTAATTCGAAGAGACCCAAATGAATTTACTAGCTAAACGCCTTAATAGAAACCCAACACTCAGGAAACGGACCATAAACTAGGATCCTGAAAGTTTGGGTCACAAGCAGTCCACTCAACCCTCAGATTGGGTTTGCATTATCTTTAAGCCCAATCTTCTTTTGCCTATCTTTGCAACTTCATCAACGACTGGAGTCCAATAAAAACAAAATCTGATTTCCATAACATCATGCACGCATCTTATAGATGAAAATCATGCATTTTACTTACATGAAATTCGCGAAAATTCACATGAAATAATGGAATTTTCACTAGAAGGTCAACAAGGAAACAAGTGGGTACAATGTACATGAGGATGAGGTAGAAATTTAAGGATGGCAATGGGTCGGGTTTCGCCCCGACCCGCTACGACCCGACCCGACCCGCCCCGTTTAAAGACCCGTCCCAAAAAAACCCATTTACTGTCCCGCCCCGTTTGTTTCAACGGGTACCCGTTTAACCCGACCCGACCCGTTTTTTTTTTTAATGCTTTGCATCATGAAGGAGTGCTATTCCCTTCTGCAATGTAGGATGTCTTAGTATTATGTGGGTCGCCTTAGCTGAAAGTCTATGTGCAATGGAATGGCTTAGCAAAAAAAAAAAAATGTGCAATGGAATGGTTTGCAATTTATGTTATCAATGTTCTCAAACCGTCTTTTCACTTCTAATTCTATTTAGATTAATGATTTCCCCTATAATTTAGATTTTCTTGTACACACAATCTCACGCACGAAGTAATTTTGATTATAAGCTCTAGTTTTCTACAAAGTGATTAGAGTGCGTGATGCATAAGATCATCAATTTTGATGTGAGAATATCATTAACTACAGCCTTTTCCCACATTCAATTGATTGAAGTGAAAAACTAAAGTAATTTGCTTTAAAGGAGAGGCTGGCTTCAGAAGTAAGACATTAGATTTATTCGAAGTAACATTTTGGCGCAACAATCATACAAAATAATTTTTCTTTTTCGTACAACCAGCAAATTTGGACTAAGTCTGCAATACAACGGTTGTCAATTCAATGGGAATATGTAATCTGCAATTTACAGATAGAATTAGATGCTAATGTAGTGGTGTGCATGCTAGATAAGAAAAAAGAAAAAGAAAAACCGGTCTTAGAGTAATTTAGCTAACATAATAACTAGCCATTACTCTCTTAACACTAATAACAAACGAGTAACGACCTAACTAACTCCACTATTATAATAACCAACATAAATAAAACATGTGGTCTTTGTATAACAAAAAATAAAACCTTAAAACGATTAGGGTTGGCCCAATCATTTTTAGGGTCTCAAGAGAAATCTCAAATTGAGGATTTTTTTTTTTTTTCTATTATAAATAAAGGGCTTTATTTTTCATTGTTATTACTATTTTTGCAATATTGACAATGATCCCAGAATTATTTGCACAAAATGCACACTAATGTTCAATAATGGTGGGTAAATTATTCATCTCAAAGATTAATGAGCATATATTTGTTTGTCACATCAGTTAACTTAATTACTAAGCATTTATTTATTTTTGTTGGATTCTCCCTTATTTATTTATTAGGACTCTAAATAGTTGATTACTTGATTTATTTTGGACAGTAAAAGTGAGTGGTGGCAATTTTTCTTGGTCGCCAATAAACTCCATAAGAGCAAAAAATCACTCTGTTATACACTAAACTATACGCATACTCTTTCATTGGATGGTTTGAGATAGAGGGGAGGGAAAAAATTGCAAAACATCATCAAAATCATTGTTTATGCATCTCTTACAAGCACATTTCTCCAAATCCCATAATCTCAATTAGACCTTGCCCTTCTTCCCTATATTAGCATAAAGTTTAAATTAGATAGTTGTAGCCAAGCCCGTCTTTCTTATCTAGCCTTTTTTTTTTTTGGGGGGGGGCATTTTCCAAGGCATCAATTGCCTTATTGGTTAGGGCAACTTTTATGTATAAATTAGCACCTACAGGCAACAACATATGTGTTCCAAATATCCATGACAATATGACGTTAGCACTTAGCACTCCATCTCTTTTAAAATTTTCTTTATTCACTTAAGATCAGATCTCACCATAAGAATTGATGTAGATTCTATAGTTGAAATTGTCAAGGGAAACATTGTCTTCCTTCATCTCAATTAGCACATTCGAAACCTTCTATAACTTGAAGGATGGGATTAGACGGTCATAGTGATGTGAGGGAGAGACATTGGGGGAGAGAGATAGGGATGCATGGAGGAGAAAAGAGAAGAGAGAGAGAAATTTTATAAATGAGAGAGAGAGAGAGAGTAAAAAATTAATGGTGTGGAGGTTAATAAATGAATGATGTTTTTTTAACTATTAGATATTTTAAAGATCGATAATCTAAAAACTATGTAACTCTTTTGAAGTTAAACTAAAGTATAACTTGAACTTATTTCATAAATTGTGATGCCCCAAATTCTGATAAATATGTGTGTTTGTTGAGTCCCACATCGGGCAATTATTAGGTTGAACTGGGCTTTATTAACAACTGCAAGGAGCTCTAATTGTAACTTAACTAGTCCTTTTGGGGTATAAACGCATATGTGGCTAGCGCTTTTCTTGGGTTGTTACAAATGGTATCAGAGCCAACTCAGTAATTCCGTGTGGGAGATTGTGATACCCCAAAATTTGATAAGTGTATGCGCGTTGAGTCCCACATCGGGCATATACTGGGTCGAACTGGGCTTTATTAACAATTACAAGGAGCCCCAATTGTAACTTGAGTAGTCCTTTTGGGGTATAAGCGCAGATGTGGCTAGCGCTTCCCTTGGTTTGTTACATAAATAATGCCCAATTTTTTTTTTTTTGGTTAAAAATAATTGGGCCTTCCACTAGGTTGGAGCTTAAAGGGTTTGCTTATTTCTCTTAAAGGTTAAAGCCTTAAAGGTATGGCTGCACTGAATACGACTTACAACAAATGCATACTTTGTGATACAACTTGTAGAATGGTTCAATGAAACGGCATGTAGCAAAACCTTGAAACGACTCGTAGGATAGATCACTGTTAATCACTTACGCCATGTGCACATAAAAAGAGCCTTTGAACTTGGTTATTTTGGTAGTAGGGGACATTTTCTCTAAGCATTATGAAACTTGGCACCGTGATCCATGTTTTTCCCTTCAATAATATAGGGAGCACGGTATTGAATACAATGAAAGCTCTCTAAGAAAGATAGATAAAAAACTGTATTCAATGTACAATTTTCTTGCTTTTACATGGTTTGGAAGTGGTGATAGCCTGATAGGTAGACCCGTATTGGACTAACTCACTCCCATTTGTGGATCTCATAGAAACACATATAACTTCAAAGCTGTCTTTGACATTAGGTCTTTCCGTCATTTTGATGAGGAGATAAGTAAATCATTTTAAGTTTAAACTAAACAATGTTGTGCCGTTGATATTCATCGAAAAAGAAAAAACCATTAGTGATTTATCTATATATGATGCGCTCAACTTAAGATTTGATATTCAATAAAAGAGGTATGATGTGCAATTGAAAACCAAACGAATCGTCATCCAGCCCTTGTCATGATAGTGTCATGACAAATGCGACAAAAGAACGT
>OU015763.1:15138130-15165682 GCA_907173295.1 Fagus sylvatica
CACGGACATGCTGAAGAAGAAGACAGGCGGAGTGGAGGGAAAAAAAAAAACACCAAGTGGACCTCTCACGTGCTTTGCCATGCCCCATTTTTAGCCAAATTTTTAGTGTGTTTGGCAACAAGGATAGTTGCATTCTTAATGAAAATTGCTGATTTTGCACTTATGGGACCCGCAGATGGACTTGCTGCCGTGGCCCAGTTATTGGCTGCCACATCCATGGTGTGAAAACATGTTTCACACCATGGTGTGAACGTAGCAGCTTCCTACTTGAAATTTGAGTGATTGGAATAATTTTCTGGAATCCTGGGATGTATATGTTCTTGATGGAATTATCCCCATGCAATTTTAGTAAATAAGGAATTGTGGGTACTGATCTAAAGTTACCTTCAAAACTGTGCTGGCAGATTTGAGTCTTCTGTCTTGGTTGAATTTTATAATTTTTTATAAAGCTCAAATAGAACTGTAATTTTTAAGTAATGTACTAGACATATAATAGAACAAGTAAATGAAATATCAAGGAAATTGGATGGTGAATGGATAGTTAAATTCACTGTTCAAATGGACTGCCCTGTAGTGGGACAGAACCTTTATTATCTGAAAGAATGAGACTTTGACGAATTTATTCTTGCAATTGGATGATTTATTTGAGTTGATATTTTATGTGCAGGACTAATTGCATGATTATTGTATAGATGAATTTTACAGTGTTTCTACACTTCATTTTTGCTGATACGTTTCAAAATGAAATTGTCTTGTCTGAGCATTTCTACTTTTTAAGTGCGAAAAAAAAAAGAAATTCAACATTGCCCACCATTGTCAGTACTTCTTTTTTCATTATTGATTAGTTTCTCAGGGAGTCAATCAGATAAGCATATCTTGTTTCCATTTATCATATTGCTACCACTAAATTGAGTCTAGTTTTCTTTTCTTTCTTTTTTTGGTAAGCAATTAAATCTAGTTATTGTTTCTTTAAATGTGCGAGTGTGTGCAGTATAATGTGATTGTTTGGCACAATTATTTATGGTATCTTCTGTCAAATGATTGTGCAGATTTATTTAGAAATCCCCAATGGTCAAAAATTGGCAGAGGCACTCCATTCTAAGGTTGTGTTAATTGTAGGCAATTCAATTATTATCATTATTATTTTGTTTCTAACACATGATATTGTCAACTTAGGAGAATAGAGATGTCTGTTGCGATTTGAAAGTTGGAACCTCTACAAAATTTTAATGTCTTGTCCTTGAGTTTTTTTTTTTTTTTTAATTTATTTATTTTTAATTTTTAGATTTCAACGTTTGTCTTTTGCAGGGAGTTCCATACATTATATACTGGAAAAATGCATTTTCATGTTATGTAGCTTGTCATTTTCGTCACTCACTTTTATCGGTAGTACAAAGGTATAATCCTCTACATTTTCATTGAAGATAAACTTATTATGGCTTTGTGCCATTAGTGCCATATTTGTACTGAGTAAATCAGCAATGATGCAAGGAAAGTACTTGGATTCAAAGCATTTTTCTATTCCATGTGATTTTTTGTCTATGGACAGAGTTTCCTTATTTGAGAGTTACTTTATATTATTATAGTAAAATCTACTACTCTGTTACTCAAAAATCTGAATGTCTTTTTAGTGCAATTTGATTAGTTAAAGCTGAATGTCTTTTTAGTGCTATTTGATTAGTTTTTAGTACGTGTGTTGTGTAGGATGAGTTTGACAGGTGAATTGTTTAAATTGTCCCTTGAGCCTTTTTTTTTTTTTAATTGAAATGTGGGTTTCAATGTACCAATAGCCAATGTTAATTCATTTGTCAATTGCTCTGTTGTTGCAGTTCACTTTTGGGCACCAACTTTTAAATGGGGCATCAGCATAGCCAATATTGTCGACTTCACCAAACCACCTGAAAAACTTTCGTATCCTCAGCAAATAGGTATGTATATGAATGCACATGCTTTTATATATTATCATGATGTGCATATGTTAAAAAAAAAAAAAAAAAAAAAAAAAAAAAATCTATAGAGGCGGTCAATAGACAACTTTCAAAAATAGAAATATATAATATCAATAGATAAATCCAGGGCGATTTTTAAACCTATTAGAGGCGGTTTTCAAACCGCCTCTATAGACCATATTACTTATAAAGGTGGTTACAGATGATCTCTAGAGGCGGTTTTCAAAACCGCCTCTATAGAGCATTCATGTCTATTGAGGCAGTACTTACAAAGGCACTTTTGAAATTTTTAGAGGCGGTTTTCAAACCGCCTCTATAGAGCATTCATGTCTATTGAGACGGTTTGATAGTCTATTGAGACGGTTTTGAGCTTTTCAAAACCGCCTCTATATGCTAATTTTTTTTAGTGCCAGGTAAAAAATAAATAAATAAATAACAGCAACCTGTGAGAACCTAGCATGTTTTGGGTTCAACCATAGATGGATTTCTCACATCAATTTACAAGTATGTTTTGGGTTCAACCAACGTGAACTCTAGTAATAATCCTAGTATCCTACTATTGATTTGTTATTATTTTTTTCTTGTGAGGTTCAAATGAAGAAGTATCTTTTAAAAATATTTTGGAATAACTCAAATAAAATATAAAAACATATAAAGAAATATAATTTCTTTTATAACATTAAATAATTATTAATTAAATTATTTTTAATGGTAACAGTCGAACTAGAGAACCAAAAACCACTCACCTTTTAAATTTTTTCTCCGATCCGATTTTTAAAACCATAATAGGATCATACTACATAAAAGAACAACAATCATTCTAAACAATAGCTCAAGTCCACACACACTCAATTCCGTCAAGCAATCTAAATTGCAAATATAACAAGAGTGAAGTATCTCCAGTTGACCAAGATCAAATACTTGTGGCCTTTGTCAATGATGTGAACGTGGCTGATGATCCTAACAACAACGTCCCAGCCTCAATAGTAAATGTGTCATAACGAAGGAAAAGCTCTACCAACATTACCCTAGACAATAGAACCACCAAATCCTTCCCAGGACATTGCTTATTATCCACCGTCGAATTATCATTCTCTCTTCCATTTGACCAATAAACATACTTCAAAAGCTTCTCTCCTTCTCCCACAAACCTGTGACCCACAAACTTCTCTGAATCCTCAAAAATCTTGGGATCTTTAGTAGCAAACGGCTGATATCCAAATATCATCTCTCCCTTCCTGATCTCAAAAGCCGCATCATGGCTGTGGACCACCAAATCCTCCTTTGCCTTCCCGTACTGGAATGGAACTGGAGGCTCAATCCTCAATGCTTCATAAACCACTGACTTAGTCAAGCTCATCTTATCTAACGCAGATAAAGTGACTCCACCTTCAGCTCTAACAACAGTCCTGATCTCATCACGTAACTGACAGTGTAACTTCTCTCCTGCTAAGCCAACCCACTTGATCAAAGCAGGAAACAAAGTTTTCATTCCACCATAGGCATTGAAACCAGCCATGAACACTAGGTTATGACAAGCTTCATCTCTTTTAATCCCAAGACGCTCAGCTTCGTCCAAAATTGAAGCCATGGACACGTAAAAAGCTTTGTAAAGCTTCTTATAACTAGATTTAACAAGAAAAGCTGGTAATGGGAATGTATGTAATAATAAATCTTCAAGAAAGTTAAACAACTTTGGTAACCCTAGTGTTATTAATGGTGCAAGTTGAAAAAACAGCCATTTATCAAACAATTTTGGTCCGTTTGATTTAAGACTAGTATCAAGAGGGTTTTGATCACAGAAAAGCCTAAACACAAAGTTGAAGGACATGTTATCACTAGGGGTGTTGAAGTATACTTTGCCTTTGTCAGATAATTGATCTTCAAGGTTAATGAAAAGCTCGGACAAGCAGTTTCGGAAGAGTGGTATGAATTTATCGTGGCGTGTAGCGAGAAGAGAGAAAAAAAAGCGCTTGAGAAGGGCATGATTGGGTTCAGAAGGGTCAAGAAAAGCACAAACACGGTAACCACCGGTGAAAGCTGTGGAGGGCATGTAAGTGCCATCAAGAACGTTTAGTTTTTCAACTTTGGAATTGTCAAAGAGGATGGGAAAGCTGATAGCGTCAAGGAGAGTAATGACATTAGGGTTGGAGGCTATGAATGGCCCTGGAGGCATGTTGGTTCGGAAAACAGTGGATTGATGTTTCTGCATTCGGGTTCGGAAGAAGCTTTCAGTTCCTTGATGGTAAAAGTAGTCAAGGCGATCTTTGATGGGGCCAAAAAAGGGTAGGCCATAGTTGCCTGGGATGGGCTTTAGTGGGAGATCTATTGGGGGAGAATCATCACTGGAAGAGGGTCGGAGATTGAAAGGAGATGAGGAGGAATTTGGAGACATGGTTGCGGATTTGGGAATTTCGTTGTTTTTTTGATAAGTATGAGACTTGGTTATATAGAGGTAGTTAGGCTAAATTATTATTGCCATTGATTTACCGTTGATGTTGACAAATTGTTAAGAATTATTATGAACAAATTTGGTTGGACAAACAGATCTTATCAAAAAAAAAAAAATTTGCACTTATTCTGACCACGTGCTATATATTATAATTTGTAAGTTGCTAGTACTACCCAGTCATGATGGCAGCCAGGGGTGGCGTGCTATATATTATAATTTGTAGGTTGCTAGTACTACTCAGTCATGATGGCAACCAAGGGTGGCCTTGGATAAGGGCGAGGTAGGCGACCGTCTTAGGCCTCACTGTAAAATTAGGCCTCATCCCAAAATTTTTTAAAGCCCTTATTGAAAGGCTTCAATATATTTATATATACAAAAATTAAAAAGGCCCATATATTTAAAACAAGCCTTTAAATTAAGCCTAATAATAATTTATTTCTCTAACCCAAGTATGTATGAGAACAATTTTTTGTATTTATTTGATGTGAAGAAGCTAATTTCACTAAATTATGATAATTTGAAAAAGTATTATGTTAATCTTGAAAGTTTTTTAAAACCTAATAATTTTTTT
The DNA here is from genome assembly GCA_907173295.1 of Fagus sylvatica. Taxonomy (NCBI): domain Eukaryota; kingdom Viridiplantae; phylum Streptophyta; class Magnoliopsida; order Fagales; family Fagaceae; genus Fagus; species Fagus sylvatica. Next base: position 15,143,103 of record OU015763.1, read on the forward strand.
GATCTTGATAGTATTGATTTATTTTCAGACTTAAAAGTTTTACAAGATATTTTACCAAAAGAAATAAAGACGACGACAAATATACTAAATTTTATCAAGGAATTGAATTGTTCCAAATGTATTTATTGCATATAAAATATTATTGACTATACTTGTCACAGTCGCATCCTTTGAAAGAAGTTTTTCAAAGTTAAAATTATAAAAATCTTACTTGCTATCAACTATGTTACAAGAAAAATTAAATGGATTAGCCACATTATCTATTAAACAAGATTTGTTAGAAAATATTGAATATAAAAGTTTAATTAGTAATTTTGTAGCAGAAATCGTATGTAGAGTAATTTTTCAATAATTTTTTTTAAAGATAGAATGTCTCATTTTTTTTGCACCACCCCAGGCTTCATAATTCCCAAGGCGGGCCCTGATGACAGCATTGATCGCATGTTTAGATTTTATTTTATTTTTTCTAAGTAAAAACAAACTTTATTAGAAACGATCAAGGCCAACAGAAGGAACACAGCAGGCCTCCCCTCAGCTTCAACAACAAAACACATGGAAAACAACAAAACACATGGAAGGCAAAACACATACAAAACACATGGAAAACAACAAAACACATGGAAGGCAAAACACATACAAAACACATGGAAAACAACAAAACACATGGAAGGCAAAACACATACAAAACACATAGAGTTTCAAATTTCAGGTGTGGTACATGGAATTTGGATGCTATGGTTGAGAGAATCCTAGAAGCCTAGAAAACTTGGTTGAAGAATGAGATGATGCCATGACTTGTGAGATGATGTCTATTATATCTAGCATATATGACTTTCCCCTCATAACAGGTGAGTCTCACATGTTATTGAGTCCCGTTTATTATGAGGGAAAAGTCATATATGACGGATATATGACATCATTTTCCATGACATACATTTTTACTTGCGGTACGAAAGAGATGCATGACAAATTAAAATTTGTACAACCTCAAAATTTCACATATGACCCAAAAAGAAAAAAAAAAAAAAAAAAAGAAAAAAAAAAAGGGACAGATCATGCAAGATAAAGAAAAAAAGTTACTTGTACATTTCTCTTTTGCATATATTTTATATGTACTGTTGATTTTGAGTTAATATTAACAAAATCATAACTAGACATATAGTGTTAACCACGTAGATAATGAAAGGTACGTAAATGCACAAGAGAAGCACACAAAAAATATATATACAAATAACACTATCTTGCAGTATAGTATATGGATAGTTTTATTTTATTGAGTAACATAGATAGTTATTATTCTTTGTGCTTAACAAGACCTAGTGCAGGACATGTCACAATATTATAATATTTATAGATAAAAACATTTATTTGGTTTTCTAACAATTTTTTTATTTAATTTTTTGAAGTCAAAATTTGTCGTAGAAAATAAAAGAGTACATCTCCAGGAAAGTGGGACACTCCTCCAGTATGGCAGTACCCACACACAATTACTACTCTGCATGCAACCAAACTGTGGCAAAGTAAGTAATGGCAACGTTTTATTTGACACGTTTTGTACTAAACTTACTACTTTCAAGACTCATGCAAAACTTGCTTCTGGTCAAGCTCGATGGCTCCACGCTGAAATAAGATGTCTCATATTAAAACCCATATGAGCACAAAAAGAATCCCATGCTTCAGTTACCTTGGATAACCTTGAAAAGAAGCACATTTGCGTTACGTAATACAATTTGTTCTTTTAATATACTATTGAAAGTTGAAACATTGACAATAGTAATCAATAAAACATTTTGTTCTTTTCTTTTGAAAAGTTAACACTAGTGATTAATTAAATAATACAATTTATTTTTTCGGCCCTCAAAAGGGTTGTGCTGAATAACCTTTTTAAGGAAAGAATTACATTCACGTTACATAACACAATTGTTCTTTGCAATAAGTATTTTTTTATATAACTTTGGGTGTTCGAACCAGCGTTCCGTAAATACGCGTGCAGTGATGGCTCTTGGAAATTTTTCCAAAGTGTTCAAATTTATTTTAAGATGTTCACAATTTTATTTAAAGTATTCAACACCTATATAATTTTTTTTTTTCCTTTTGTATGTGGTGCCGCCAATGTACACTTATCTCAACTAATCTAAAGGAGATACGCAACACCCTACTAGCACATGTATCATGATAGGAGTAAGATTTTGCTTTGTGTAGGTGTCCTGAGAATACATCTTTTCGATAAGTTAGTACTAGTCATTTAGTCAAAAAAAATTAAAAAAATAAAAAGGGTAATAAACATATGATTAATAGATTGGTCCAATAATCACGTGCACGTCTCTAAAGTCTAAACATTCATACGACAACGAAGTTGCTCATAAAATTTCCTCACATACATTTAAGTTCTCTGAATCTATCTCTTCAAATTTTGGTGCCTTGTGCCTGGCCATATTTGTATAACATTTATTTTAGGTAGGTGTCCTGAGGATACATCTTTTCGATAAGTTATTACTAGTCATTTTTTATAAGTTAGTACTAGTCATTTAGTCAAAAAAAATTAAAAAAATAAAAAGGGTAATAAACATATGATTAATAGATTGGTCCAATAATCACGTGCACGTCTCTAAAGTCTAAATATTCATACGACAACTAAGTTGCTCATAAAATTTCCTCACATACATTTAATTTCTCTGAATCTATCTCTTCAAATTTTGGTGCCTTGTGCCTGGCCATATTTGTATAACATTTATTTTGGTTACAAGGGAAAATATAAGTAGCTTTCCCCCATTACATTTTATCCCTACAAATATAAACTATATTATTAACACACATCCACTTGCATTGAAAGCTTCTAAGGGTTTTAAAGAGACACACAGACTATAAACGTTGTTGTTAACATACCATTACATTCTATCCTACAAATATAAACTATATTATTAACACACATCCACTTGCATTGAAAGCTTCTAAGGGTTTTAAAAAGACACATAAACTATAAACGTTGTTGTTAACATACCATATTTAATGGATTATTTTTCTCGACGGATTAATATTTAAGTTTCCATCTATAAAAATTTAAATTTTTTAGATCGATCTAGACTTTTCTTAATTGATCGAAAATATATATATATATATATATTACAAACAATTAAAGGGTTTAAGAGATACATTGAATGCTTCTTGGAAAAGACATGTCAATTGTTTTTGAGTAATTATTTCGTACCTCGGGAATACAGTGATGTGGTACGTACTCCTTATTCTCACATAATACTGGATTCAACTAATTAAATTTATGGTAAGATTCATTGTTCATGTGAGAGTAAAGAGGATGACATTGTACTGCAAGAGTCCGTTGGTTTGTATATTGATAATGATTAAGGAAAACCTTAACATAAAGTAAATAATTTTAGTAATTGGATGAGTACTTATTGTTTTCATCCCTAAAGTTTGCATTAAGTTATTTTTTCGTCTCGAAACTTTAAGAAGTTTTTTTTTTCGTCACTAAACTATTTAAAGATATTTTTTCAATGGTTTAGATGCAAAAATAGGAATGAAGAGTGAACTTTTTTCAATAGTTTAGAGATGAAAGAATATATTTTTTAAAGTTTAAGGACAAAAAGTATAATAATTTCAATAGCTAAGGATGAAAAATGAATTTTTCAAATTTTAAGAACGGAAAACGAACACCATGCAAACTTTAAAGATGAAAACATATTATACACAAAAATCTAATAGTTAAAAAATACACCGTATCCGTAGAGCAAAATCGGAAAAAACCATCCGTAGAGCAATACACCCTATTACTTGGTTTTTGTGCTATGGTTTTACGGTTTTACCATATCATTGTCCCTGTGCTTTCAACATTAATTTGTAGTGCATTTAACAGAATTGAACATTGTGCCCCTGAGTTGGTTGAATTGTGAAATGGCATAATTAAGCACTGTGGTGGTTTGCCATTACCAATTGTGACCATAGGAGGTCTTTTGTCAACCAAAAAAATAGATTGCTTCTAAGTGGTGCAAACTTCTTGATAGTCTTAGTTCAGAGCTAAAAAGTAATCCTCATCTCCTAGATATCACCAAAATTCTTTCTCTTAGCTATTATGATCCATCCCACTTCATTAAAGCTTGTTTCTTATATTTCGGCATGTTTCTGAGGATAACTTCATTAATTGTGCAAGACCAATTTGACTTTAGATAGTTGAGGGCTTTGTAAGAGAAAAACAATGGCTAACATTGGAAGATGTTGCACAAGACTTCTTGAACCAGCCCATTCATAGAAGCTTGGTTCAAGTGGCAATGGTTGATTTTGTAGCCAAAACTAGAAGTTGTCGAATCCATGACATGTTGCGTGAGGTCATTCTTTCTAAGTCAAAATAGTTGAATTTTCTAAGTTGCTGGATTGGATTCCCAAACTCAAGAGTATAATTGGAATTAGTTTAACTTGGTCAGCATTAATGGATGATCCATTAAAGGATCTTCAAGCTTTGCCTAATTTGATGTGTTTTGGGCTTCAAAATTTTGGAGGATTGAATAGGGTGGATAATAGATGAAGGTGCCCTGCCCTCCCATTGTTCTTTTTGGGTATATGATTCAAGGGGAAAACTACAAAAGCTACAACCTTGGTGATCCCGAGTTGTTGGAGCACTTGCCAAGGTAATTCAAAAGGTGGAGAACCAAACTGCCCTCACCACTTTCGGAAATTACAGGTCTAACGCTCAAAACAATTATACTATATTTATATATGGTATTACCAATGGTTCCAACTTGTAAATTTGTAATAATAACTTTTTTCTTTTCTTTTATCATTTTGTTGCTACACTAAGGAAATAGTCCAAATTATTACTAGAACCTTCCAATCTTCCCTATTTTTCCCTCTTACTCATAATTAACTAAAAAGTTTCTGATGTAACAACTAGTTTGAAACTAATCAAGAATTCTAAAGATTGGCTAGGAGTTGTTTACCAGGTTATGAACATAGGTAGCCACCAGGTTATCTATAGAATTCTTGATTAGTTTCAAACTGGTAAAAAGTGCCTTGTCTAGCCATAACATTAACAAAAGCTAAGCCTGTTCATAACCGGGAGGCTGGAACATAGTTTAGCAGGTGGAGAACATAGTTTTGAGAGTCTATAGCAAGTTGAAACTCATTGGCAGAATTCATATTAATACGTTCACTAACATTGGCAGAATTCAATATTCTACTATGATTAAAAGATAAAAAATTTCACACTTTCTAAATATAAAAAAATTTAAATGAAAGGCAGAGGAGAAAAGAAAATGAACACTCCCTATAGTGGATAAAACCATTATTAAGCATTATTAAGCAAACATTTGTCTCCCACCATTAGGAAGGAGCTAGGCCATTTCTTTTTCACCCACTATGCCAGAGGGAATACTTTATATCATTGTTTATCTAATTTTTTCATTATCTTAAGCCATAGATGTGAATGTGATCACTTGTAAAGCAAAATACATCTATGGGACTCTGTTTCTAAGATATGTCATCCTCTTTTGCAAGATTAGCTTAGACATGTACTTCTCCTTTATGTGAGTATTAACTATCATACATTTATGGTCAGGTTGAAGTTGCTGCTTTGTCTACTTAAGAAGAAAAAGCAGTGCAATTTAAAGAGCAGGTAATCCTCTGTTATTGATGCCTTTTATTGGGACTACCCAGAAAACAGTTTTTTCTTTTTTTCTCTTCTTTTTATTGGGTTCTTATCAGATGAATCAAACTCATTTTTGTTAGTAAGTTTTCCTGACGAATTGATTGTAAAGCACTTAAGAAGGAATTGCAGAATTTCTTATGATCAACTGAATTTTAAAATTATCCGTAACACCATGGTGATGAATTTTCTTATCTTGCATCTTTTACCTTATTGTATAATTAATCCTTGCATTCAAAATTCTTCCTAACTCAATTTAATATGCACCTTAAGAATATGAAAGTTAAAGTAAAGGGCAAGGTTAGATATTGAATTCAAATAATTCTAATTCTAACTTTCTCCTAGTTTGCTGTTATTTTAATGGATATATATTTAGCACTGAAATGTGATTTTATTTTTGTCTGAGTTGGTTCATTAATTGTGGCCAGTGATCTTAAACGGAGGAGAAATGGCAGAAAGTGCAGTCAGTTTAGTTATAGAGAATTTATTCCCGTTGTTAGTCCAAGAAGCAAGATTGCTAAGGGGTATCCACGGCAAAGTTGCAAGCATCAAAGCTGAATTGGAGATCATTCAGTCTTTCTTGAAGGATGCAGATACAACGGCCGAGAAGGAAGACATGAGCAACGTTGTGAAAACATGGGTGAAACAAGTGAGGGAAGAAGCTTATCATACAGAAAATGTCATTGATGAATACATACGTCATTTTGCAAAACAGCCTCACGGGGAAAGCCAATGCTTCTGTTTCTTCCAAAATGTTTTTCATTTTACCAAAAAACTGAAAGCAAGAAATGTGATAGCCTCTAAGATACAAGATATTAGCAACAATCTTAAGGAAAAGAGAGAGATGGCTGTAAGCTATCGCTTCAACACTATAGAGCAAGGAGGACCGAGCAATGACGCTAAAAGTGTTACATGGCATGACCCTCGAGTGGCATCCCTTTTCATTGAAGAGGCTGAGGTTGTGGGCATTGAATCTCATAGGAACAAACTAATAGATTGGTTGGTAGAATTACCATCTAATCACACTGTGATTTCAGTGGTTGGCATTGGTGGTGTTGGCAAGACCACTCTTGTGAAGAAAGTGTACAACAATGAAAAGGTGGCAGCGCACTTTGATTGTTGTGCTTGGATCACTGTCTCTCAGTCATACAGGATGGAAAAGCTATTCAGGGACATGATAAAGCAGTTCTACAAGGCCAGGAAGGAAATTGCTCCTAAAGATATTGAAACAATGGAAGAGATCAAGCTTATTGAAGTATTGAGGCAGTATTTACATGAACAGAGGTATATAGCTGTTTTTGATGATGTATGGGATACAGAGTTTTGGGGGCGTATAAAACTTGCTTTACCTAATAATGAAAAATGCAGTGGAATTTTAATCACAACTCGAAAAGAGAATGTTGCTCCCTCTCACAATGAATCTTCATCTTATTATGTGCACAAGCAGCCACCTCTACCTTTAGAAAAAGCTTGGGAACTCTTCTGCAAGAAAGTGTTCCAACTTGAAGGGGGCAATTGTCCACTTGAACTCGTAGAGCTGTCACGTGCAATAGTTGAGAAATGTGAAGGGTTGCCATTAGCAATTGTGGCTATAGGTGGTCTTTTGTCAACAAAAGACAAGGTAGTTTCTGAGTGGCAAAAATTGAGAAAAAGTTTTAGTTCAGAGTTAGAAACTAATTCACGTCTCACAAGTATCCCCAAAATTCTATCTCTTAGTTATCATGATCTACCATACAACCTCAAAGCTTGTTTTTTATATTTTGGCATGTTTCTGGAGGATTACCCCATTAATTGTGCAAGAATAATTCGACTATGGGTAGCTAAGGGCTTTGTAAAAGAAAGGCAAGGAATAACATTGGAAGAAGTTGCACAAGACTTCTTGAACCAACTCATTCATAGAAGCTTGGTCCAAGTGGCACGGGTTGATTATGTTAGCAAAGTTAGACATTGTTGAGTTCATGATATGATGCGTGGGGTCATTCTTTCTAGGTCAGAGGAGTTGAGTTTTTGTCATGTTTCAATAAAGAATATCTCAAGTTTTGATGGAAATGGTCGGCGACTCTCCATTCAGAACAGTGTAAATACTCCATTGGATAGTATGACTAGTTCCCAAACTCATTTGGACAGTATTACTAGTTCCCAAACTCGTTCTATTCTCGTTTTGGGGGTAGATGAAGTGCCCACTTCTGTTCTTACTACTTGTTTTGCAAATTTCAAGCTCATGAAAACAATGGATTTTGAAGGTTCTCCTATTGATTACATTCCTAAAGAAGTGGGAAACCTATTCCATCTAAGATATTTAAGCCTGAGAAATACAAAAGTGAAAATGCTTCCAAAGTCCATAGGTAAACTGCACAATCTAGAGACTTTGGATTTGAAACGTTCCCTTGTGTCCGAGCTACCAACAACAATCAGTGGTCTTCATAAGCTACGATATCTTGCGGCCTACATTGAAAACAATAATATTAAATTCAATATTGATTCTCGACAAGCGGTAAAGATACACAGTGGCATTGGGTGTTTACATTCCTTACATAAGCTTTTTAAGATTGAAGCCAACAACACTGCCCTTATTGTAGAATTAGGGAGTTTGAGACAATTGAGGAAGTTGGAAATCTCTAAATTGAAGAGAGAAAATGGGATAGCTTTATGCATTGTGCTAGAGAAAATGAGCCACCTTCAGTCATTGAGAATTAATGCAACAAGTGAGGAAGAAGTTCTTGAATTGCAATCGATGTCTTCTCCTCCACCCCCTCCTACAAACTCTCATTCTAAGAGGGCAATTGGAAAAATTGCCAGATTGGATTCCCAAACTCAAGAGTATAGTTAGAATTGGTTTAACTTGGTCAAGATTAATGGATGATCCATTAAAGTATCTTCAAGGTCTACATAATTTGATGGATCTTGGGTTTTACGATGGATATGGAGGTGAGCAATTACATATTGAGGGAGGAGGCTTCCAGAAACTCAAGTTCCTTGGGTTTCGAAATTTGAGAGGATTGAATAGGTTGATAATAGATGAAGATGCCCTGCCTCTTATTGAAAAGCTTGAAATCGGACCTTGCCCACAACTAAAGAAGGTCCCTTTCGGCATTCACCATTTGAAAAGCCTAAAAGATCTGCAATTTGAGGAGATGCCCAAGGAATTCGTGCTTAGTTTGCAACCAAATGAAGGCCCCGATTTCTGGAAAGTTAAGCATATTCACTCTGTTTATTTCCGGTATAGGACTAAAGGGGAAAACTATAAAGTGTACAACCTTGGTCATTCAGAATTATTGGAGCGTCTTCAAAGTTAATTCATGGAGAACCAAAGTGCCCTCACAACTTTCAAGAAATTATAGGTACGCCACACTCACGTAGCTATTAGACATACATTTACGTAGGTGTGGCAATTGGGTGGGTTTGGGTGTGTCATAAATGGGTTGGGTTCTTAAAACTCATTTACCCATTTTAGCAATCTAGCAATTACCTATACCCAACCCAACTCGCCCATTTACCCAATTATGTATATATATAGCTGATCAAAATACACCTAAAACTTTCAAAATGACCAAAAATACCCCTAAAACCTAAAAAATGACCAAAATATCAAATTATATATGTGTATAGATATGGGTTTGGCAAAATTTTATGTAATTTGTTAAGTACCTAATAAGTAACTAAATTAAAACTCATTTAGTACTAATCTTAATTGGGTCTAATTGGGTCAATATTCATCTAACCCATTTATTATATAGGTGGGTAATAAGTGGGTGGGTTTGGGTAAATTTTATCACCCTTACATTTATGGTATTACGAAAGGTCTTCATACTCGCAAGTGAAACCTTTTTTTAACCTTTTGAATACTACGTAATGAAAATTTGTTATTAGTAGATAATTGTTACTATTCACGTTACCAAGTTTGTTCGTTGTGATAAGATGTCTGAGTGTTTAAGTTTTACTTACTGCAAATCATAGTTTGTAAAGCCTATATTTCCCCTTTTCAAATATTATAGATCTCTTCTCTTTTTTAACGTTTTTTTTACCGTTTCATTTTTTAATCATATTGCTATTGTTATAACTATTAGGTTTCAAATGCCAACACCTCAAGGATTTCTAAAGTATCAGATCAGACAAGATACTGTTCTTTTCTCAATCAACTGGTTGATTTTCCCCGGCACTGCTACCTTTGTCATTGTATTGCTGTAATTGTGTTGTCTTTTCTCTATAAAGCATATGAACCTCTTGAACTCATGCTACATAAAAGAGTGATATTTTGGTTAAATTGTATTTGTTGTCTTTAGACAAGTTTAAGTATGTCAAGTATTTCATTGGTATTCTTGCATGTAATAAACTTGATGTAGCTAAAAATTCGATTTAATGACATTTGGCTATAATTTGTGAAAGAGTAAACCATATGTATATGAACAGGGTTCTTTGATCTGATTAAGATGTTTTATTTGGTCTGGTGTAGTCATTTCTGTGTTGATGTATCTTTTGCTGCTTGTTTTTGAATCTCTTGTATTGTGTTTCTTGTTTCAATAAATTCAACACACTCATCTAAAACAAAGAGATTTTTTTTTTCCATGTGTACCGTTTATAATGATAAAACTGTTAGTCCACTTCTAATCAATAAACTCAACACAGACTCAATTAGTACTAAACACCATGGATTGAATTAATGATGAGTGTCTCTCCCCCAAAAGGCTTTACTATCTAACAACCTGAAATTTGGCAGGAAATCCTAACTTTACATTGCAGACTCGTAGAAGTAATAGGCTATATCCTCCATATTTCTTTCTCAAAATTTATCAATGGTGTGAGTTAGTTATTCTTGTCCAAATACAATCGATAATGACAATCTATAACAACTCTTGGTTTAGACCCCAATTTAAATATTAATTAATTACGTAAACAAACTAGGTGAATAACTAAATAACTAAGCATGTGTGTATATATCTATATATATAAAAGCAAATAAAGCATGTTCAACGTATTCAATACCAAGATAATATATGGCAGCGGAAATTAAATAACACGAGATATTTGGTCACGAAGAGAAAATCCCCAAACTGGGGTAAAACTCTACAGGTGATTGTAACCTCAACCATAAACACCAAGGATTCCACTATGTTAATATTCGAAAACTTTACATGCAAAAGCTAAAGGCTATACCCACCCAACCAAAAGTAATACTAAAACCATTACCTAATGGCGCTCTAACTCCCCGTCAAACACATCCCTCAATGGTCGTCCTCAATGCATAGAACCCATCATGACTCACACTACTTCAATGTCCTGAGAGTAGACTTAGAGCAACTTCACAAAGACACCAACAATGATTCTTTGATTGGTTGATGTTGAGACCACATAGCTTGATCAAAGGATCCTAAGGCCCATAGTGGAGCAGTTAGCTCTCTTCTCCAACCAATATATTCACACACACTCTAATCGAAACTCTTCTCCAACAAATATATTCACTCACACTCTAATCGAAACTCTGAAGCATATAGCTATAAGAAAGAGTAAAAGAGGCAACAAGGGCACTCCTTTTCAGAATAGCCTCATAGTGTGCCTTGAATACCCCAGTCATTATGTCACAAAAATCGAAACTTTGTGGCGTCTGATTATTTTTCTGCATTCTCGCTAGCTTGACCAATTGAAGTAGATGATGAGTGTTTCTATTGACAGCACTAAAATATGTCAATTCAAATATAAAGTTGTCGGCAAAATCTTTCTTTCTGATGATAAGAATAAGATATAACAATTGTTAAATAGATGCTCGGAATTCCAAATTTTATTGTTTTAAAAGCAACGTTAATAGCAACAAAACTTCTCAGAGGCAGAGCGCGCCTGGCTCTAGAGTCTGGTGAGTGGTAGGAGTCTTTTAACTTGCCTTCATTGTGCAAGCTTCTAAAACCTCACGGTGTTGTAGGGCGCTTTGTTGGGGTTTGGGGTAGTTCGGTTTAGGGGATACAATGGTGGAGGAACTGGAGGATCTATGCCGACGACTGCATCTTTCTGATCATGAAAAAAACCACCTGAGAGTGTGGAAAGAGCGTTTAGGTCAATCCAAATAGGAAGCCCAATTCAGTATCTTATTTAAGTTGTTGACTAATCGCGCTTTCAATGGAGAGGCCTTCAAGGGGACAATGCACAACCTTTGGGCCTTGCCAGGAGGAGTTACCATTAGGGACATTGATGATAAACTTTTTATGGCTGTTTTTAATACCAGAGAAGATCTCAAAAGGGTTTTTATTCAAGGTCCGTGGACCTTTGATAAGAAACTGATTTTAATGGTTTAGTTTGAAAATGATATGCAACCCACTGCTGTTATATTCAATCAGACAGCTTTTTGGATCCGCATCCATAATCTGCCGATTTTGAGTATTATAAGGGACATTGGGGAAGATATAGGTAATGACATTGGGCGAACAATTGAAGTTGACATACCAGAAAATGGGATTGGGTGGGGGAGGTTTCTTCATATAAGAGTGGCGTTGGACATCACTAAACCCCTTCTACGGGGTAAAATCCTGGAAATTGAAGAAGGCCATCCTATATGAGTTGATTTTTGCTACGAGCATCTCCCTATTTTCTGCTATAGATGTGGCAAATAGGTCACAGTAGTAATGACTGTATTGATGGTAGAAGGAGTGGTGGCGATAACCAGGCCTATAACGATTGGTATGGGTAGTGACTTCGAGCTGTACTAGGTCGTCAAGGCTTGCCGAGAACCCATCGTGAGCCAGGGATGCATGGTGAAGTTCCGGAAGCGAGTCCATCTTGGAAGGGTTCGATAGGAAGTAGAGGAGGTGGTCATCACGCTCCAGAAGGGGTCGTGCCGAAGCACGGCGGCCGTGAGGAAGTGGAGGAGGAAGACGATGCTACCATATTTGCGAGAATCTCAGAAAATAGATTACACACGACTCTGGGTGATGATTATGATGGGCTGAAAATCATGGAGGTAGTTGGTGATTTAGGTAAGCTCACTAAGGAGGAAAACACGGAGGTGGTTGTGGAGCAAGTGCGGGTTACGTCAAATTCAAACTTGCAGGGAGATAATGGCAATCGGGTTCAAGATAGGTATATACATGAATTTGAAATGGCCTCAGCTAGTGTTTTGCATGGTATTTATCCTGGGGAACACGTGGATCTTATTCTTGATGCGGTGCTACATGTGGGCTCGAGGACCATGCACTTCACTCAACCATGTGCTGGAGAGATGAGGGAGACACAACCGGTGGTGGGCCCTTCCATACGTTCCACGTGGAAAAAAAGAGCCAGAATTGTGGGTACCACTTCGGCACAGACTCAAAGCTGTAGTGTGCTATCTAAGAGTATGAAAAGAGGTAGGGAATTTTTGGAGGGTCAAGTTCTGGATTTGGAGGGTGTTCAAAGCAAGAAGAGTAAGATTTCATCTGGGGTTGTATCTCATTATGACTCCTTATCGGCGGCGGCTGTGGAATAGCCCTGCCGGTCACCATGAAAATCTTAAGTATCAACTGTCGGGGGCTTGGGAACCTTGTGACAGTCGGTGAGCTTCACAGGTTAGTGAAGAAAGAAGTTCCCAAAATCATGTTTTTAATGGAAACACGTTTACATGTTAGCAGTTTGGAGACCTTACGTATTAAACTTGGCATGCATGGCTGTTTAGGTGTAAATAGGCATGGGTTTGGGGGTGGTCTTGCACTGTTATGAGCGTCCAGTGTGGTGGTTAATCTCCAGAGTTACGCTACCTTCCATATTGATGCTCATGTTGTCCAAGCTGATGGTTTTACTTGGCGACTTACTGGTTTTTATGGCCATCCTAAGGTTAGTCTTCGGTCTCGTTCTTAGACTCTCTTACGAAGACTTCATGCTCTTTTTGCTATGCTTTGGCTGGTTCTAGGGGATTTTAATGAAATTACTGCATTGGAAGAGAAATTTGGGAGGGATGATAGGAACCTGCACCAGATGGTAGCATTCTGTGATGCTCTTACAGATTGCACCCTCCTGGATTTGGGTTTCATAGGCCCATTGTTCACATGGACTAATTGTCGCGTGAATGGTGACTTGGTTCGTGTCCGTTTGGACAGAAGTTGCTAACCCGGAGTGGACGTTGTGTTTCCCTAACACTGTTGTTCGTCACATTGTAGTGGTTTCCTCGGATCATCTCGGTCTGCTTGTAGAGTTTGAACCGGGGCTTGCTTAACAATCTCCAAGTCATCGAAAGTTATTTAGGTTTGAGCATGTATGGGTTCGTGAGCCTAGTTGTGAGGATGTGATTCATGAAGCTTGGCACACTCCTGTTATGGGCACTCCTATGTACTGCATTACACAGAAGATTAAGGCTTGCAAAGTCCATCTTCTCAAATGGAATCAAGTCCAGGTTCATGCTACTCCTCGCCTTATAGCGGACAAAAAGGCTCGGCTTCAAGAACTAGAAGAACAAGATCCTGATTTCTATGATGGTCATGAGGTGAATACTCTTCGGAGGGAGTTGGATGTTTTGATTGAAAAGGAAGAAGTTTTCTGGAATCAAAGGTCCCGTGTGTCATGGCTTAAGTAAGGTGACCAAAATACTAAATTTTTTCATGAGAGTGCCAATCAGCGCAAACGTACAAATACTATTGTGGGCTTTTTTTATTCTAATCATGTTTGGAAGTCCACTCAGGGGGAAATAGCTAATATTGCCACGGAGTATTTCCAGCATATGTTCACGTCGTCTAGTCCATCCGAGATTGCTGAAGTGGTCCAGTTAGTTGATAAGGTGGTGATGCCAAAATTGAATGCTGACCTCCTATTGCCTTTTTCCCCAGATGAAGTTAAGACGGCTTTGTTTCAAATGCATCCTTCAAAAGCACCAGGCCCAGATGATATGACTGCTCTTTTCTTTCAAAAGTATTGGCATGTTGTGGGCAGAGACGTTATAAATGCAGTGTTGGATTTTCTTCAATAGGGTAGGATGTTTGGTTGTGTCAATTTCACTAATATTGTTTTGATCCCTAAGGTGCAGGCTCCTGATAATATGTCACAATTCCGGCCCATTAGTTTGTGCAATGTCTTGTATAAAATTATTTCTAAAGTTTTGGTGAATAGGATGAAATTTATTCTATCCCAAGTCATTTCAGATAGTCAGAGCGCTTTTGTTCCCGGAAGGATGATTACAGATAATGTGATAATTTCTTTTGAGATGTTGCACTATCTCAAAAATCTCAGAGGGTGGTCAAAATGCTCAGATGGCGGCGAAACTCGATATGAGCAAGGCGTATGATCGGGTGGAATGAGATTTCTTGCAAGTTATCATGTTGAAGTTAGGATTCCATGAGCGATGGGTGAATTTAATTATGCAGTGTGTTACATCGGTTTCTTACACTGTATTGGTGAATGGTGTTCCGAAGGGTTATATTAAGCCTGGGCGTGGTCTTCGTCAAGGAGATCCTTTGTCTCCATATTTGTTCCTTATTTGTGCGGAAGGCTTGTCTGCATTGTTGCGAAAAGCGGAGAGAGATAGTCTTATTAAAGGTGTCTCAATTTATAAAGGTGGTCCGAGAATCTCCCACTTATTTTTTGCAGATGATAGTATTATATTTTGTAGGGCTTCTCAAGATGATAGTCAAGCATTGTTGAAAGTTTTGTCTGTTTATGAAAGAGCTTCGGGACAAAAAGTGAATGGAGCAAAAACTGCACTTTTCTTTAGCCACAATACTCCCTAGCCACGTCGTGCTCAAATTATAGACTTATTTGGGACTTCTCCAACAACCCAGTTTGAGAAGTATCTGGGTTTACCCCCAATCATTGGTCGATCAAAAAAGAGAGCATTTTATTTCCATAAAAGATCGTGTGTGGAGAAGATTACAGGGGTGGAAGGAGAAACTTTTATCGCAAGTTGGAAGGGAGATTTTAATAAAGGCAGTCATCCAAGCAATACCAACTTATGCAATGACTTGCTTCAAGTTTCCAGGAGGTCTTTGTGCTGAGCTTAGTTCTATGGCTATGCATTACTGGTGGGGTCAGCGGGGTGAAGAAAGGAAAATCCGTTGGCTTAGGAAACAGCATTTGAGCCACTCCAAGAAAGATGGTGGTATTGGGTTTCGGAATTTGCAACTCTTTAATATCGCTTTGTTGGCATGCCAAGGATGGCGACTTCTACAACATCCCAACTCTCTGGTTTTTCGAATCCTTAAGGCTAAATATTTTCCTACTCAATCCTTTTTGGAGGCTTCTGTTAGAGGTCACGCCTCATACTTATGGAGGAGCATTTGTGAAGCAAAGGAGTCTTTGAAGTTAGGATTGCGCTGGAGAGTAGGTAATGGGGCCCACATTAAAATTTGGAAGGATGCATGGGTTTTAACCAACTCTAATGCAATGGTCTTAAGCCCTGTCCATGTGTTAGATGAAGATGCCATGGTTGAGCAACTGATAGATCCTATTCGTATGTGTTGGAAGGAGGGATTGATAGATTAGATTTTTATGCCTAATGAAGCTCGGGCCATTAAGCAAATTCCGTTGAGTCATCGAAGACCACCAGATTCTAGAGTTTGGATTGGCACAAGAAGGGGTAACTTTACTGTTAAGAGTGCCTATTGGCTCCTGGTAGATCAATAGCAGCACCAACAAGTTCATACTTCATCTTCTTCGAATGGGGTGATCAATGTTTTCTGGAATAGAGTATGGGCTGCCAAGGTCCCCCCAAAAGTCAAGCTATTTATCTGGCGTGCCTGTAGGAATATTTTGCCAACTCTAACCAAACTTTTTGAGAGGAAAGCCTCCTCCTCCTTTTCGTGCAGCTGGTGTAGTGAAGCACTCGAGACTAATGATCATGTCTTGTGGCAGTGTGATTTTGCTCAGAAGGTTTGGCGGGCCTGCCCTGTAAATCTCCCCTCATCTTGTGATGCCCGATTGCCCTTGTGGGACTTTATCTCTATATGTTTGCGTGAGTTGTCATCCCCAGAGTTGGAGATCGTTTTTGTCACGATGTGGTCCCTTTGGCTTGCTCGTAACAATTTAATTTGGGATGCGAAGGTGCCCAATGTTGATGATATTTGTCATAGAGCTACAGGTCTTCCTTTGGATTTTTTGGAGTACTATAAGCCAGAGTTCCAGCTTAGCGCCCCAGCATTTGTTCCAAGTGTTCCTCACAAGTGGTGTCCCCTAGAACCTGGTCTTTATAAGATTAATGTGGCGTGTCATGAAGGTTTGGGTGCATCGTCTGTTGGTCTGGGCATTGTCATTCGGGATAGCATGGGTTTGGTTGCTGTTGCTGTTGGGTCCACCTGCGATGTCTTCTTGGATACTCTTCACGCACAAGCTATGGTTGTTCTTTGTGCTCTTCAACTTGC
Source organism: Fagus sylvatica (assembly GCA_907173295.1). Lineage (NCBI taxonomy): Eukaryota > Viridiplantae > Streptophyta > Magnoliopsida > Fagales > Fagaceae > Fagus > Fagus sylvatica. The sequence continues at coordinate 15,160,059 of OU015763.1, forward strand.
TCACGAAACTAGGTTTCATCACATATGCTTGGAGGTGTGTTCTTCTGAATTGCTCAGCTTGATAAACTGAGGATCTCCGAGCTTGGCCCCATGTGGGGTTTTAATTGATGATATAGTTTCTTGGATTCCTTTTTTTAATGTTTTGAAGTTTGCTTTCATTTGAAAAAATTGTAACAAAGATGCTTTGGCTTTGGCTATAAAGGCTGCCAGGACCGGTTCCGAGTTTTAGGTTGCCCAAGTCCGTCCTAATTTTGGTTGCCCACCTACTATTAAATATTAAAAAAAATAAAGGTCCAATTTTTAAATTATTTATTTATTTATTATTATTATTATTTTTTTAAATGCAAAATCAAGGATATATTGTGTTTTAGCATGAATTACATAAAGATAAAATAAAATGAAGTAAAATGTAACCCGATTATGATGCTTTATAATTAGCATGATTCTACTCAAAGAAATAATTTCTCATTGCAAGGTGAATCCTGGATATTGGGATTAAAGATTAGAGATTTGTCCTTGCACTTTTGGTAGCTAGTGGCCTTTTGTTTTGTTGAAACTATTTGTGACATCGGATTAATAAAAATTTGTTTGTGGTTTTATTTGTACTTTTGTTTGGGATTAATACATTCACAATGTTTGGAGGAATAAAAAAATAGAATTGATTATTGAACAATATAATTAAAAAAAGGTGATGGATTTAATTAAGAAAATCCTGATCTCTGGGATTAATATGTTCACAATCAAAGACTAACATAAAAGACACTACATAATTCTAAGCAGTAACAATATAACATTAAAATAGGAAACAAACTCAATAACCTTACTTCTTACTCCTACACGCCACTTGCCACAAATGAAGTATAAACTCTGTTTCATGCACATAAATGTTTAATAGTTTGTTATCTATTAGTTTATATCTAAATTTGTTGGTAAGTTGCCAAATGAATAATTATATATATATATATATACTAATATTTTTTTTATGTATAACAATATATATTTTTTTCTTTTCTATGTATACTATACATTTTTTTTTTTCATTTGGTTGCCCCTAAGGGGGGGTTGCCCAAGCCCAAGGGCTTGTGGGGCTTACCCCCCAACCGGCCTGAAGACTGCATCCTCAAATTTGGATTTTACGGTTTTGGAGGAATGTCCTCCATGCATTTTGTCATTTGTTCAGTTTGATTCTATTCAACAAAATACCTATCATTTCTATCCCAAAAAAAAACAACGTTAATATATGATACTACACATCTTATTGCACAATGATAGTTAAATATTATCTCTCGCACTACCACTTACATATCTCATTGCACGCACTATGATTATATGATATAACAATTGTTAGATACTCGGAATTCCTAACTTTATTGTTTAAAAGAAGTGTTAATATATGATAGACACTCACATTACTGCCACTTACTACACCACTTACCATATCTTATCGCACCATGACTAATCATTTGAGTTAAATGTTACCTCTCACGCTACTACCACTTACATATCTCATTGCACTATGACTCCTCATTTTCAATAAATGTTATTCCCATTAATTTCATCAAAAGAACTAGACGGTGAGAGCTTGTAGTCTTGTACTTTGTAGAGTTTTGCACTTATGCTATATTTGGAAGTTTGAAAAGAGAGGAGAGTTGATTGAGAGGGTACAAAAGGAAAGGAGATCTAGATGAGAGTATAACCGTTCCCCTTATTTGGATTTTTTAAAAGTAAGGGTGACAATTTTTTTCTTTTTAGGAAGGAAGGAAGGAAAGTGATATTCTATCTCTTATTTGGAGGTTGAGAAGAGGAGGAAATGATTATTGATAAGACACAATATAAATGGACAATTATACTTATTTTTTGTTCAATTTAAAGAATAAGAAATAAATTGATACCACATAAAGATAAAATTAAGAATTTTTTTTTTTTATTTTTTAAATATAAGTGGGAACTCTCCCCTTTAAAATCCCACAATTTAAACCTAATAATTTCTATTATATCCATAACTATGAATTGCCAATAAAAAATTTACATCTAATCAAGATTCCATAGATCAAATTAACGCTAGAAACATTGGAACTCATACTACAGCTAACTAAGCTACAATATCATAAATGATATTCATACTCAAGGTGAAACAGATATACCCAAGATATGTAGTTGCATATGATCCTTTGTTCCATACAAAAATTAAATATAGCACAAAAAGAAGGACATTAATTAAAACTTCTGGGGTACATACATACAAATGTATATATATATATATGTGTGTGAGTGTGTGTCTAGCCTTCTGTCACATTATTTGTCCGCATGTATCGAGAAGTGCAACTATGAGTTGCATATACATAAGTTGATGCTGCATACAACATATCAGAAATTGAGAGAACCTCACTTTTAAATGTTCATGGGCTTCTTTAACAGTCTTCCCATCCTTTTTCTTCTTCCAATTATGACCATCTTTCCGGAAGTTCCTAAGCATCTTACGATCAAACAATACAATAGTGCCACCTGTTACATTACGCAGCCAAAATAGACAACACAACAATCTCAGCATGACTAAATTATGAGAGTTTGTAGGATAATAGACTCAGTCTCTCTATTTGGCTTGAGTTGGCTTTAGTTACAAATAGTTGCACAAAACACGTTTCTTAGGCAGGAGTGACATGAACCCCTTTGCTTGAGTGTTTGCATTGGGTCTGGAGTCTCACTCTACCCACCCAACTTTGACTTTAGCGTTTGGAAGTGCTCCACGTCCATAAAATCACATGGAGAAACACTACAACAACATAAAATAAAAAGGCTTCTACCAACATCTCGTTTAATACACTGCCTCACTTCATCAGCCTTTTGGCAAAATTTCAAAAGTAAATGCCCAAACTTCACACAATTTTTGCCAATATTTCTTCACTAATATTTTAGAACTCACTTCAGCCAACCACTTCTTTTCACGCCATTGACTTCATACTGTCTATTTTCTTTCTTTTTCTTTTTCTTTTTTTAACCCTCTCTTTTCTTTTCAGAGTTGTTTCACGCCATTTTTTTTTTAACAGCCCCCACTTTTCAATATTTCTTACTCTTTCACATTGTTATTTTCTTTCAAACGGTGTCTTCATTTCTTCTTTTACAGTTTCTCTTCTTCTTTTTTATTTTTTTTTTCCAAGAGAAAGTTGTAAGCTGCGACTTTTCTCTTTTCTCTTCACACTCTAGCCAAGGTCAAATCTTCTAGATGTAGTCAGAAAGTTTTTTCAGTGGTGTTAAATTAGCAATTTTTTTTTTGGGTTTTATGAGCACTAAGTATATATTTTGGGGCCGACTAATTTTTATTGATGTTGTTTGGGTTATTTTTTGTGTTACTTGAGCTTATTTTTTGTTAATTTAAAAGGAACTGAAAATGATTTGATGATAATTTTAATAATATTAATTTATATTGCTTAATTTTGTAGTAAGGTCAAATTCTAAAAATCTCAATTTTTTTAATATATATATATATATTATATATGAGTGGGTCAATTGACCCTACTCATCATGCTCTAGCCCCGCTCATGATTTAAAGGAAATAAAAAATGATGGTTTTGAATACTCCTCCAAATCCTCTAAAAAAAATTTTCCTCTGTGATCCCCAGGGGCGGCCCCGAGAGTTGGGTTGCTCTAGCCCATTTTAATTTTGGTTGCTCTATTTATTATTTAATATTAAAAAAAATGACATAAAGTTTAAAAAAAAAAAATTTAAGTTTAGTAGTTTTTAACTAAAAAAATGTTTTAGTGTTAATAATACTATTATGCTCCCATAAAAAATAAAATAAAAACACAACACAGATAAATAAATCAACGCAGCACTCCCATCCAAAGAACAAAAATAACACTACACTATTCGATCAATATAAACACAACCACACCACACATGCCAACATTTAAAGTCTTAAATAAATACTCAACTACTCAACATTCACATACAATAACACAACATTTAAAGTCTCAAATAAATACTCAACAATACAATATTCAAAATCTCAAATAATTCAACAATACAACATTCAAAATCTCAAATAAATATAAAATAAATACTCACAAATACAAACACTACAGTACAAGACTCACACAAATCACAATATATTATGTCAAAGTATAAAAAGCAATTCAATCAATGCACCCCAGCCCCAGTAAAAGCAAATAACTAAAGTGAAAAAAACAAAACTGAAAATTCAATTAAAAAAAAAAAAAAAAAGAAGCAAATGGGTCAGTGCATGGACCCGCCACTTCCCAGCCCCCCATTAAAAAAAGCAAACAACTAAAGTGCTAAAAGACAAAACTGAAAATTCAAAAAAAAAAAAAAGAAAAAAAAGAAGCAAATGGGTCAGTGCATGCACTGACCCGCCCCTTCCCAGCCCTCAGTAAAAGCAAACCAGTAAAGTGCAAAAAAACAAAACTGCAAATTCAAAAAAAGAAGAAGAAGAAGAAGAAGCAGCAGCAAACGGGTCAGTGCACCACTTCCCCAGCCCCCATAAAAGCAAGTAAATGGCATAAAAACAAAACTGAAAGCCTTAGCAGTCACATTCACCGATTCATAAAAGAAAAATTCAAAAGCATCAGAGAGAGAGAGAGAGAGAGAGAGAGAGGCAGAGAGCATACCGGAGTCCAGAGTCCAGCTGTCCAAGCGTGATGAGATGCCGCCGTGCGTCGCGTGCCGGGGTGCCGTGCGCAGCTCTCCGTCTTCCTGCGTGGCGGAGGCTGGCTGCTGCTCCTCCTTCAGGCTTCAGTTCTTTGTGCCGTGGACCGGTGGTTAGGGGAATAACGGGATCTAGTGGTTGAATCAGGTGATTTGTTAGTCTGTTGGTTTAGGGATTTGGGATTTTTCTGGATTGTGAATTTGGGGATTTTTTTTTCGCACATTTGTTAATGTGTTTTGCCGGTTACGTGTGATATGTTGTTTTATTTGTATTTTAGTTTTGGTTTTGTGTTGGATTATAGCTTAGATCTGCTGGTTTATGGGATGTTTTATGATTAATTTTTATTTTTGCCCTCTAAGTTTTTTTTTTCCCTCCCGGTTTATGATTAATTTTTATTTTTGTCCCCTCTAAATATTTTTTTGGTCCTCCGGTTTATGATTAATTTTTATTTTTGCCCCCTCTAAATATTTTTTTGTTCCTCCGGTTTATGATTAGTCTTCTAAATTTTTTTTTTTGCCCTTTCATAAAAATTTTATTTTATGGATACAAAATTTTTTTTTTTCTAATGTATATGTATAATTTTTTTTTTTTTTTAATGTATAGTATAAATTTTTTTTTCCCAATTGATTGCCCTGGGGTGGGAGGTTGCCCTAGTCCAGGGGCTTGCTGGGCTTACCCCAGGCCGGCCCTGGTGATCCCTTTAAAGAAAAAAACAAACAAAGTCAATTAAACAATCCTATCTTCTTCCCTTTATTTCCTTCCCTTGGGACTTCCATCCAAACACACGGTCGGTTATGATTGGATTGCTAAGAAACAATCCCATATTTTAAATTAAGGAATACAACTATCACAACTACTTCCAACCTACAAGTTTTTTTTTTTTTTTTTTTGAAATTAGCAAGCAAGCTTTTCATATTCAACTTTGAAGTCCCATCACCAAAAGCGTAATAATTGATTCTC
>OU015763.1:15165782-15183896 GCA_907173295.1 Fagus sylvatica
AAACCAAAGCCAAGGAGCATGCATAACCAGCCCCATACCACCATGAAACCTTCTATAAATGGAACCCTTGAACACCACCAAAGGGACAACTTAACCTAACTCAACACAACTCAAGCTAACCATGACTCAACAAGCTTGAGCCAAGCCTAAACACCACATCCTTAACCATTTTCATCCCAAACACTGACCCATGATCAGATCAAAAATACCATGGAGATTGCAAAGGTAGTCTGAAACTCGTTGCAGCAGTAATCAAGCTATTCTCTTCTAAGTGCATTCTCTAGTATACGTCCTCAAGTATAGGGTTCTAAGGTCATCTTCAACCTTAAAACTCTGTTCCTAAATCCTGAACACATACCCAGGCCTAAGACATCATGATTTGAGCTTACACCTTCAAAAGTGCCTCTTGGCAGATATTTGGGTTACAGCAGTGAACATCATATTAAGCTCTTGGTCTTCTTCAACCTTGAGATTCATACCACAAAAGCCCAAACATTTTCACCTCAACCCCATGCATGCTTCATAGGATTGGTTCTCTTCTGCTTAGTCAAACTCTTTTGTGTCTCTACAAGTTCACTATTAAGAGTTTTATTTGTTATAGCAGATATCAGCGGTGAATCAAGGCATTAATAATTCTATGTTCATTTCAGTTAAAGTTGCTATACTTTAAGTCGAGATCCCATGTGAAACAGTGGAAGTCTTGTTCCATTGTTGTTTTGGGTTCTTATTAACAAAACTCCCATGTTGGACCATTTTACTGCTGTATCTGCTACTGCTACTGCTCCTCTCAACTTAGGCATGGCAGATTATGTTCTATAACCCGGCAGACATCAGTTCTCAAGGGAAGTACTATCCTCTTTTTAATTTATGTTCTATTACAACCATATCAAATTATTAGCTTGAGTTCAAGTTCTTTACAAAATATGGAAAACCCTCATTTGATCCTTATTTTGGGCTTTAACTAACAAATGCACTTTCATGTTTTGGTAAATATCAATTATTGATGAAACTATTAATGATGTAATATCTCTTTAATAAATATGAGTTATATTACAATTATTTCAAGCTATTATCTATATTTTAAGCCATTTACAAGATATGGAAAGCCCCACTTGACCCTTGTTTTGGGCTTTGACTAATACAAGTTATTTCATTAGATTGTAGTGCTACTATTTATCCTGATATGGACCTGGCATATTCAATTCAAAACCTTTCAAGGAAGTTGTCTCATTAGCCCTTGGGCCGCCTTTTGGGCCCTCGGTTGAATTTTGGGTTCAAGTCCCGTACCCTTAAAAGCTTAGCCAACGTTCCAACCAATCTCATTATGGCATGTGGCATAGCAACAAAAACCACCCCTCACATGATGTAAATGTTAAAATTATAATGATCTATATGGATGTCGGTAATCTTTAAATCCGATTAAACTAACGGTTAGTAACTAGAATGAACATATTTGGTGGGACAAAGAATTTACTTTTAATATTTAAACTAAGAGTTAGTAATTAGAATGAACATATTTGGTGGGACAAAGAATTTACTTTTAATATTAAATATAATGGTGCGCCAGCTACCAAAATTCATAGTTTCTCACCATTTTTTATTTTATCTTTTTCTTGATAATTCTCGCCAACGTTTTGAATACTTATTTCTTGCAACTTAACATAAAATTTTAGGTTTAATTATTATATTGGTCTCTAACCTTTATCCATGGTTAAAAAAAGGTTCTTAACATTTAAAATGTGTCATTTTAATCCTTAACCTTTGTTACTTGTATCAGGATTATCCCGCTGTTAACTTATGGATAGAAAAGTTTGAGATTGTAAACAAAATTATTAAACAAAACCATTTTAATCCGTAACCTTTATTAATAATGACGTGGATGTCATGGGCTGTAAAAAAAAAGAAAGAAAGACAATCACCAATAGTCTCCTCCCTCTCCTTTTCTTTCTCCCAAAAAGGTTCTCTCCTTTTCTTTCAAGTTCTTTACCAAAAACCCATGGCAGTCCTCCCCCTCTCCTTGATTCTTTTCCCTCCTTCACTTAGTTGAGACTTACTCCATAGTAGAGACAAACCAGTGTCTAGCTTTTTGTTGAATGCTCAAGACGTGGAAATGGTGTATGAAAACAGAAAAAAAAATACACACTCAGGGCCGACTTTTTGTTGAATGCCCAAGACATGGAAATGGTATACGAAAACAGAAAAAAGACATTCAGGGCTGGCTAAACCACTAGGCAACTTGGGCAATTGCTTAAGACCCCCAAATGAAAAACAACCCTGAGTATTAATTGAGTCTAACTTATTTTCAAAAGATATTTTGAGAAATGAGGGATACTCATGGCTAATAAAATGCAACACCCAAGAAAACCTGGGCGATGTGGGACTCCTAATATTTACCATCACATGTGGCATGATAACCAAACCTGGTATTGCTAAGTCCTTTGTAATATGTTCATGTAATAAAAAAAAAAATTGGTTTCTTTTCTTCATTTTTACTTGGTAAATTAAATTAAGACTTTTATGTCCTTTTTTGGATTGTCAATGACATATCATGTGTGTGAGATACCATTGGGGTACCTCGGGGGGTTGTTTGTGCTAGTGAACCTTTTTAGGGTTAAAAGTAGAGGAACAAAGAGTCGCCGCCTGGTATATAGGTCCAGAAACCAAAAATATGATTTCATGCACAAAAGGACAAGTCCTTACTAGGTCCAGAGCTAAAATATGTCTTGGGAAGATGTTAAGCACCCAAGAACGTTCAACCTAATGGCTGGCCTTCCTCCATATTACTTGATATTCTTGAAAGAGTTTTTAAGATAAATCTCTAAACATACATAAAAGCAATTTAAACCTAATTATAACAATCAATGAGCAACCAAAGCATGAGAATTAGGGAACAATATTCATATGAAGAAGGAATCTCACCCAAATCCAAACTTATCACCAATTTGTAAGGAAACATCCCCACAATAATCATATATCACAATTTTAACAATGGATACATGGTAAACTAAGAAACATGTTCTAACAAATAAATAGTCATGGCATAATCCATTGAAGCATAAAAAGACATGTTTTGTAAGCAAGAATCAGGTTATAATCAATTGAAGAGAAATAAAACTAAGCATGAAACATAATAAACATGAAATAAAGATTTGGACAGGCATACTAAAGCTAAAGTAAACATCATGATTATAAATCATTCATGGAGGTTGATATGGACTATTGAGGAGATTCATACCCAACTTCTAAAGAACTTATTGCAAGCTAGCAATATATCACTGGTCTCTTAAACTTATCTCTCTGACAGTTGTATGTTGATCACCAAGGGAAAAGGCTTTGAATGCCTAGGTTAATGATTGGAGATTCGTGAGAGAGGGGCTAGTCTTCTAGTTCTTCAACTAGAGAATAGATACTTGCCCATGAACTCTTCCTCAATACTGTAGACACCGCATTTTGTACCCCTTACAACTTGAGTCCCCAGTCCCAATGGTGAAAATACTAATCTCTATCTGTATGATCACAATCTTGTGTTAAGAGTAAAAAATAATTTTTAGTAACTAAAGTCCAGGAAATCAAACCTATTTCAAAAGCCCAATGAGCTAAGTCTATTTTGAGGGCCCAATAAAACAAAAAGCCCAAATTGTCAAATCCTGATCTAAGTAGCGTACTCCACTTTAATACAGACGACAGACGTACGCCACTTAAATACAGGTGTACGCCAGTGCAGTAGGAACCCTAATTTTTAAAGGTTTTAGCTACAATTAGGGTTACCTCCCACAACCCTAATTGCCCTATTCTCCAAGAAACTCTAACTTCACCTCATCTCCAAGAAACCGTAGTAGCCTCTTATTACTATATAAAGAGGTCTTCACCTCACATTCAAAACACATTGGAGAGCCCCCAAAACATAAAGAGAGAAAGAGAAATTAGAGCTTTAAGAGTATTCTAAAGTTTAGGAATCGCGGAACTCTAGGCAATTAGAGAGAATAGAGAGAAGTAGAATTTGGTAGCGGTGAAGCCATAGGCATTTAGAAAGAAAAAGGTAGTTATTCTCTAGTTCTTCATACTAAAAGCCTAATCTTTCTTCTCACAAGTTTCGGATCATCAACCTCAGTTCTATTAAGCTTTCTTTTATTTTTCAACACAAAGATCAACAAGAGATTTGACCAAGGTACCGGTAAAATATTGTTATACTAGCTTAAAGGAGAAGGTATGGATCTTCTCAATGACCCATATTCTCCTCCTTGAATTATTTATGTTTCTTTAATGTACTTTTGTTTGTCTTCTATTATTTCATATATTTGATTATGTCTTCTTCTTTCAATAGTTGTCTTTATATATATATATAGAGAGAGAGAGAGAGAGATGCTTTCCAACTTTTTCCATTTAAAACTGGATTCAATTGTTCACGTTGATTTTGTTTCAACATATGTGGTCAAATTCAAATCTATTGCCGTGATAATATTGCATATGCGAATAGGTTTTGTTGTTCAGTATCTCAATATTCATATGAAATTTGAATTGGCTTTCTTATGCCTAAGGTTGTGAACCTTGGGCCGTTTGATATGCTGTAATAGTTATTACACTATAATAGGAATCAGTATTACAAGGAATAAAAGAAGCTGTAATGTAATAACTATTACCATTCATCTGTTTGGTGACAACGCATGAATAGAACTCTGAATATGTATTCTATATTTTACTACAACATGATTAATATACGAGTATTAATAATTTTAAAACATTTTGGAAACATATGTGTGTGTGTAGAGAGAAAGAAAAAGAGATGGAGAGGCAATGTAGAGAAAGAGGGAGGCAATTAGAAAAAAAAAAAAAAAAAAATGGAGACTTGAGTATATATATATACTAGTCGCAAACCTGTGCGATGCACAGGAAAATTATTGAAAATAAAATCTAAATTAATTTTGATTCCTTTTACTTTTTTGTTGAATATATATATATTTTCTTTTTTGTAGTTCAAAATGTTGTAGGCAAGATCGATAAAGAGACTTTACGAATCGGATTTAGGATAGATCCTACTTTTTGGTTTTAAAAAAATAACTAAGAAAGTATTTACCATAGGATAATTAAAATTTAATATAATGTAATTTTTCTTTTGGCATAAGTTGAATATAGTCCAATTTTTATAAAACACGATTCATGTTTATATTTACCATATGGATCATGTTTCTATCCAAAAATAAAATAAAAGATACTTAAAATAAGAAGAAGGACAAATAAATACATGGGCACATGATTATATGATCAAACCTAAATAATTTTCATAACTCATTTCAAGCTCACATGGTTTCATTATAACAAATCCATCCATCTTTCTCCATTGCCAGCAACAAAATTAAATGAAATACATAAGAAAAAAAAGAACTCTAAAAATCTTGATGAAAATTGATAATTATGATTATTATTAAAAGAGATTTATATTGTGTTTATATATAGAATATATTAGTATTAGACATGTATTATATATGATTATGTTTATATATATGGTATTAGACAATATATTTCTTATATTAAAGAAAATATGATGTGTCAAAATTCTAATGAAAGGTTTAATAATAGAATAAAATTTAAATTCAATTAGAAAATATATATTAAAATAATGAGGTGTAAAAATTATGAGATTTCAAAAACTTATGTGGCGCAACATGATGAGATTAACCAAAAGTCAAAATGCTTCGGTTTTACATTATAGTATAGATATCTATATCTATACTATAATATAAAACCGAAACTTTTTTGACTTTTGGTTGACCTCATAATATTGCGCCACATAAGCTTTTGAAATCTCACAATTTTACACCTCATTATTTTAATATATATTTTCTAATTGAATATAAATTTTATTCTATAATTAAACCTTTCCATTAGAATCTTGACACATCATATTTTTCTTTAATATAAAGAATATATTATTCCATATATAAAACACAATCATAATTAAATGTCTAATACTAAAATATATTCCATATATAAACACAATATAAATATCTTTTAATAATAATCATAATTATCAATTTTCATCAAGAGTTTTTTTTTTTTTTTTTTCTTATGTATTTCATTTAATTTTGTTGTTGGCAATGGAGAAAGATGGATGGATTTGTTATAATGAAACCATGTGAGCTTGAAATGAGTTATGAAAATTATTTAGGTTTGATCATATTAATCATGTGTCTATGTATTTATTTGTCCTTCTTCTTATTTTAAATATCCTTTATTTTATTTTTGGATTTTTGGTTGAAAACATGATCCATATGGTAAATATAAACATGAATCGTGTTTTATAAAAATTGGACTATATTCAACTTATGCAAAAAAAAAAAATTACATTATATTAAATTTTTTAATTATCCTATGATAAATATACTTTCTTAGTTATTTTTTTAACCAAAAAGTAAGATCTATCCTAAATCCGATCCGTGAAGTCTATTTATCAATCTTGCCAACAACATTTTGAACTACACAGAAGAAAAAAAATACATATTCAACAAAAGAAGTAAAAGGAATCAAAATTAATTTAGATTTTATTTTCAATAATTTTTTTGTGCATCGCACGGGTTTGCGACTAGTATATATATATATATATATATATATATAGAGAGAGAGAGAGAGAGAGAGAGAGAGAGAGAGAGAGAGAGAGAGAGAGCAAATTTTTTTAAAAAAAATTGAGACTTGGGTTTTGATTGTTATTATATATATATATGTGTGTGTGTGTGTGTAGAGAGAGAGAGCAATTTTTTTAAAAAAAAATGGAGACTTGTGTGTAGAGAGAGAAAGAGGGAGGCAATTTAAAAAAAAAATGGAGACTTGAGTATATATATATATATAGAGAGAGAGAGAGCAATTTTTTTTTTTTTAAATTGAGACTTGGGTTTTGATTGTTATATATATATATATATATATATATATATATATATATATATATATATATATGAGAGAGAGAGAGAGAGAGAGAGAGAGAGAGAGAGAGAGAGTAGTTTAACTAAGTTTTTCGAATTTTTAATTTTTTTAATTTTTTAATTTTTGAATACTATGATCTAAGGAATAGCTATTATAGCTATTCCTCATTTTAAAGAATAACCATTCATAAGGAATAGCTATTCCCTGTAATGAAAGCGTAACCAAACAATCGAATAGTTATTCCTTAGGAATAGTTATTACATTACAGGACCTATTACAGTGTATCAAACGTGTCTCTTGTGTTCACACGGCCATATTAAGGTAAGGAAATTAATTGTTGATTTCTTATGATTATCAATATAAATATTTGATTGTATGTATATAAAATGACCCAGATAAAGTAGAAGGAAGATAAAAGTAGAGGATAAACTTTATTAGGAGATAGCCAAATAAATCCCTAATCTCTAGGAGATTAGATTGATATCTATTGTTATTTGAATTAATTAGGAATAGTTTTAGATTAGTTGTTATCTGCAATTGTTATTATTCAGTTAGAGTTTGAGTTATTTATCACCACTATATTCAAGGAGTGGAATAATTATCAATTGTATTCAGCCACTATATTAATGAGTGAAATTTATTAATGAAGAAATCAGAAAAATTAAACTAAAATTCCTTTCTCTCTCAATTTCAGGAGATTAGTCATCTCGAATCAACTAAACTATCTTTATTATTTTTGTTTAAAAAACTGGTTCATTACATTTGGTATCAAAGCAACGATCCTTAATGAAGATTTCGAAATTAAAAGTCGGAGATCCTCTTTGGTGGCTTTTCGAGGTCTACAACTTCTTTGCTCTTGAAAACACCCCACCACATCACATGGTTTCCATTGCTTCTTATTTTCTGGAAAGAGAGGTGTTGGAGTGGTTTCAAGTCCTCGAAGCATAGAAATTATGCACAGATTGGGTGGAGTTCATATGTAGCCTACAAGATCGTTTTCGAAAATCGATCCATGATGCACCAATGGAAGCTACGACCCAAGAATTTCCTCTTGAATTTACTAAGATTCAAGAATCCATGGAGATCTTGGAGGTTGAGGAAGAATCTAAGATTCAAGAAGCTAAGGTGACCTCAAATGTTGACAAACCAATGAAGGCTCAAGAAGTTGAAGAAAGTACAAGGACCGATGAGCAATCAAATTTTTCAAGATTTTAATGCATGCAAATTGTACCTAAGGTCCCAAAGGTTCTTAGAAAAAAAATCTCTTAAGCAAGACATCGAAAGTTGACCAATCTATAAAGAAATAATTTTCATGCACATGGGGCCAATTGTCAAAGAGAAGTGTATGCACATGGGGGTCAAGATTTCACTTAGTTATTGGCTAATGGGAAGGTCACCTTTAATGGAGTTTCTTTACTTGAATCTTGAGGACAAGATTCATATTCAAGGGGGTGGAATGTAATGACCCAGATAAAGTAGAAGGAAGATAAAAGTAGAGGATAAACTTTATTAGGAGATAGCCAAATAAATCCCTATTCTCTAGGAGATTAGATTGATATCTATTGTTATTTGAATTAGTTAGGAATAGTTTTAGATTAGTTGTTATTTGCAATTGTTATTATTCAATTAGAGTTTGAGTTAGTTATCACCATTATATTCAAGGAGTAGAATAGTTATCAGTTGTGTTCAGCTATTACATTAAGGAGTGAAATTTATTAATGAAGAAATTAGAAAAGTTAAACTAAAATTCCTTTCTCTCTCAATTTCAGGAGATTAGTCATCTCGAATCGACTAAACTATCTTTATTATTTTTGTTTAAAAGACCGGTTCATTATAGTATATAGTTGGTTTGAATCCTCGCATGCACAATTTGGGTTTCTATAATTTGAGAATTTATTCTCAATTAATTGGTTATTGGCAAGCTTGGAAGCAAGTAAGAATTATTTTCTTTCATATTTTATTATAGGTTTAAATACTGTTTGATTCTCAACCTTTGACCTTTGTGTCAAATTGGTCCCTAACCTTTTAATTGTGTCAAATTGGTTCTCAACCTTTCAACCTTGTGTGAAAATGGTCCTTTACCGTTAAGTGTTGGATGGAAAATACTGATGTGGTTAACGATTTTTTATTTTTTTATTTTTAATATTAAAAATGTTTAACGTGGCATGACAACTCAAATTTTAATAATAAAAAAATATTAACTCAAATTAAATAAATATATATATATATATATATGATCATCAAACTCACTAATTCACCACTCCATAAAGTAATGCCATATGTCAAAGTTAATGAAATCAGCCTTTAGTGAACTTTAAACAACTAACCCCGGTTAATAATTAAAAAACAATTGTTTGTATTATTTGTTCAACCCAGCCAAACTGTCACTGTCTTCTTCCACACACCCCCGACGGCACCGTTGAGGCGTTGACAAGCAGTGGGTCTCGACATCAACGATGTTGAATCTAACAAGACCATGTCGTTCCCCACTCGACATCTAGCTGGCCTTCTGTGGTTACCAAGTTTTACATGGTGTGGGTCCAGTACGACGGGGGACCAAGTTTTGGGTATGAGATCTGGTAAGTCGGGGTTGCTCTTGTTCATGAGACCATTTCAAGGTGTAAGAGATCTGATTTTAGGTTTGATTTTTTTTTTTTTTAATAAAAAAGTCAAGAACTAGGTCTGATTTTGGGTTTGATGTGGTGGTTGCTTCTTGGGAACATTTGCTTTGGCCATGCATAGAAAAATATGGCTCTGGGCATGCATTTGTTTCAAACCCAATTCTTGAATCCCATTTGGGGCTCATTTGAATCGGTGCACTACAAAAAATAAAATAAATAATTTATTTATTTATTTGACTATTAATATAGTTAGAGAGCTAAGTGAAGCATGTGAGCTTTTCCGAAGGTCTTTTTCCATTTGGGATTCTTGTATTTTCTGCCGAAGAATTTGTCTTCTCCAGTGAGGTATGTGAGCTTTTCCGACGAGCTTGGTGAGACCAATGGGTCATTGAGAAGGGCTTTGGAAAATAATACAAACAGTTGTTTTTAATTGTTAACTGGGGTTAGTTGTTTAAAGCTGAATTTGGTGTGATTTTGTTAATTATAACACATGATATTTAATTATCGGAATAGTGAACAGATGATATGGTTCACCTGGTAGACTGAATAATTTTTTCTATGTTAGGCATTTTTAATATTAAAAAAAAAAAAAAAAAAAACATTAGCACATCAGTATTTTCCATCCAACACTTAATGGCAAAAACCATTTTGACACAAGGTTAAAAAGTTGATGACCAATTTGATACAGTTAAAAGGTTAGGAACCAATTTGACACAAAGACCAAAGGTTGAAGACCAAAACGATATTTAAACCTTTATTATATTATACTTCACATGTTTTCGTTGATATAGTCTCTAGGTTTAACCTGCTTTTGTGTGCTTATGTTCAGGGATGAACCCAGGATTTAAAGTTGACCACGACCAAAGTATAAACCAAAATTTGGGATATAAAGATTGGCTCCGATGCGTTATAAGTATTGACTTTTGAATTATTTGTATTTTTTCTTTTGAAAAAATCAATAATTGTAGTTGATTTTCTCATGATTATAAAATATAAATAATATATATTATATTATATATTATATATCTAATAGTATTTTTATTAAAAAATATTAATGTTACTAATTTAATAAAGAATTCTTTTTTTTCTTAAAAAATTTACTGTTTATTATTCTACTGTTTTGTAACTATTCAATACTTTTTCTTTTTTTTTTAATATGAAACGATAGCTTTATTGAGGACTTAAATCAAACTGTACATGAGAAACAATACTAATAGGGCAGTCTTCCAACCACACTTGAGAAACATTTGAGGAGACAACCTCTGTAGCCAAGGCATAATCAGCCTTGTTACAAATAGATTTGACAAAAGCAAAAGAACAAAAGGAAAACCTTTGACAAGAAACAGAGATATCATCAAACAGGTTTCCATTCGGAGCAAAACACTTTGTATCCGACTTCAGTATTGAACAAAGATTTTTGCAAACCAGATCAACTTCAAGCCGTCGTAACCCCACTTCATAAGCAAATTGAAGAGCTTTAATCACGACCAGAGCATGGATTTGAACTTTATCATCACAACTTGGCATTTGTTGGGTCATTGCTGCTGCCACCAAACCCATTTGATCACGAATAAGAACCCCAACACCCACCTTCGTTTTCCCGGAATCTAGACAATAAGCCAAATTTAACTTGAAATTCCGTGCATCAGGTGGATGCCAGCGGCTAAAAACCTCCACTACGTTCATACCACCAGCCTCACTAACATCCAGACCAGCTTCCAAAAACTCTGTAGCCAACCCAGATGCACGTTGCCAAATATCATCCACATTTGTATGCTTTTTATCCCACAGCAACCGATTCCTAGCATTCCAGATTTCCCAGGCCGTAGTGAACAAAATCTTCAGATCTGGGTGAGTTAATTCCAGAATACAAGTAGAAATAAAAGTCACAATATTTTTTGTTTATTTTATTATTTTTTATGCAATTGCTTTCATGTTTTTACTTTAATATTTTAATTCATGCTTCAATCCTATTTATTTTCTTTCTCTTAAATAAATTATCAAAAATACAAAAATAATTTTCTTTTTCTCATTTAGGATTTTAACTAGAGAAAAGTAGAATAGGAAATCTAAATTTTACTTTGTTAGAAATATTTTTTGTATAATGGACTATACAATCACATGTTTAGGAGATTTGATTTCCCATGATTAATGCAATTTGTGATCACATGCCTTGAATGATGATTGATGTCATGATTCATTGTTTTGACTGAACAAGGTGCCAAATGAGAATTAGACACATGTCTAGAATTATTCAAAATCAATTATTTCCTTCTGCAAATTTGGTCACATGAATTCCAAATTAAATACTTGATTTGCACTGATTTGCTCTTATGAATGTTTTCTTTTGTATGTATGTTTGGACGTCTCACATGATGAATGTTTTCTTTTGTATGCCTCATTGATTAACTTGCATTTATGTATCTCTTAATTTTCCTAGGATAGAAATTTTAGTTTCCACCCATTGTGATTTTAGTAATTTATTCTCCTACATGCTTTTGGTTTATTTAATTTCCGTTGATATATAAATAGGATTTTTAGGATCCAAGTGTCTTTGTATATTTAGGGGCCTATTTAGTAAGTGTCATATAGGATTTGTCTAGGATTTGTCTAGTGATCTGAATGAAGGTTGGGCAATCTAGGATGCTTGCCTAACATATTCCTAAAGAATGTACCTTAACTTCAGATCTAGTCCAAGGCTAGTACCTTTGTATATTAAAAACAAAGTGATTCTTGGATCTACTACGATTAAGTGGCAACTCCTTTATCCGCCTTATCCGCCTTACCACCGAGGTTAATAATATACTCCCAAACCCATGTATTCAAGATGGACCCACACGCCTCACGACAATCCATTACTTGGAAACCCCATTCAAACTGATGGTTTAGGCCCGAGATACGGGTTGTTCACAATGTCCACCATCCCTCATATATTTATCACTTAGCTTGTGGATCTTCAAGAAAATACCTATCATAATGAAAAGCAAGTCACATATTTACCCTCCATCACTATTCACTACATTCATCCCATTACTATGAAAAACAAAATAACAAAATACACATATTTAAGCATCATTTCTTCAATATCAACCCATTAATATGTAAGACAAAATAACAAAATACACATATTTATGCATCATTTCTTCAATATCAACGTGACAATAAAGTTACTCATCAAAAAAAGAAAAAAGAAAAAAACGTGCCAATAAAGTATCAACGTCAATTTCAACGTGAAATAAAGTTCACACTTATTACTTATTAATTAATTCTTCAGTAAAAGACAAAAAAAAACCCTTTACGTAGCAACCTCCTAAAAGTCTTTATCAAATTGGTAATCGATATCGAAAAAGTTATCCCGTCCACCCGAGGACAAATGTTAGGCAGATGTGGGACCATGGCTGTCCATCATTATATATGTTTAAGATTCTCTCTAGACACGCGTGCCTTATATCTTGTTTCTCTTCTCTTGTGTGTACCTCTCAATTTAAGGAACACCATACACGTGTCTTATTTTAAAACACGATCTGCTCGGTAGATGAGGTCACCATTGTAAGATTATTTTTGGGAAATGATGATATTCCAGCATAATTAGTGCGGAAATTAAAAAAAAATTAGTGCACAATATTACATTAATTTTTGTTAATATCAATAATTGGTGTAAAAATAACACTACTTTTTTTTCTTAGTTTCTTCAATGAAATGAGAAATTATTAGGTCGGGTGGACTCCTCCCCCTCTCAAGGGGGTGTGGCCTACCCTCCTCTAAGAGGGAGGGAGGAATCCCTCAATAAAATGTCACTTTGTTGCTATCAGATGTTCACTTTTATAAAACATCTCATATTTTGCTCAAGATATGTTATTAAAATAATCTTTCTTTCTTTTTTTTAACAGATATCTTAAGAGCATTTATTAAAAAGTATTAAGTACTTTTACTTTATGCAAAATAGTAAATTTTTAATATTAAATTAATTAAAAGATTAAATACCTTTAAAAATTTTTTTTATTATTTTAATATTAAAATTTCACTATTTTTATAAAGTGAAAGCATTAAATATTTTCTTAACAAAGGTCATCCGAGACTAGACTTTTTTTTTTTTTTTTTTCCCCGGTTTTCTTTTTTTTCCTATCCCTTTACAAATATCATGAAACCCAAAAGACAACCAAACCCACTCAAACCGCCCAACATCACCATTGTCAAAAACCCAAACAACAATATTTAGTGTAGTTAAAATAAAATTATGAAACTCCAAAATTTTCAATCCGGATAGCATAAGAGATAATTTGGTTACTCAGAAAATGAAAGAAAATTTCATTGAAACTTACGAAATCTCAGTTTCATATCTGAGTAAAAACATTCAACTACTTGGTAGATTTTACATTGAATTGAATACAAAGAGAGTACTGAGGAAAATGAACTCTACAAATTAAATGAGAGAAAATCAGAAAGATAGACAATTGAGATCTTATCTGACCCAAGAAGGAGCTTACCAGCTTGATCTATTTCCACTTCCAAATTTTAATTCCCCAAGCCATCGTCGCCGCCACCAAAACCTAAAGTCGTGTCGTCATCTCATCCAAGCCCACTGTCAAAATTAAACCCAAACCCACAACAAACTCATTGATTTCACACAAACCCATCAATTTCTCTATTGGAGCATACCAAAAACGCAATCTAAAAAGAGGATACATTTCAAAGAAAACCCAAAACTCAAATGCAAAGCAACCCAAAAGCAACGATCGCAATGCCCAAACGCACCTGCTTCTTCGTGTTGATGCAGACCCAACACGCAAAGCTTTGACCCCCGCAGCGCCCCATAACCAGATTGGCAACCGCAGATGACGTTCACACAGTGAGTTTCTAAGATTAAGAAAAATGCGAGAGAGAAAACAGATAGCAGAGGAGAAAGAGAGAGTGAATAAAAAACATTTTAGGCCAAATTGCATAATCACCTCCTGGGGTTTGGTTCAGTTGTAAACAGACCCCCTGGGGTTTTGATTTTGCAATATAACTACTTGAGGTTTTTAAATTGGTGAAATTGACCCCTCTAAGTATATTTTTTGTCAATTTTGCTAACAAAATTTGTCATATGCATTATATGTGACCACTTTATAATAAAAATTCATTATTATAAACCCAAGTGCAATGCATATGACAAATTTTGTTAGCAAAATTGACAAAAAAATATACTTAGAGGGGTCAATTTCACCAATTTAAAACCCAAGGTGGTTATATTGCAAAATCAAAACTCCAGGGGGTCTGTTTGCAATTGAGCCAAACCTCAGGGGGTGATTATGCATTTTAGCCAACATTTTACAAGATAAGTACTATACAATTTATTTTAGCAGCAATAATGGCCTGGTTATGAGGGATTTTTTTGTGAACTTTTGCTAGGTTTATTTTTCGACCCCAAAAACTGTTTTCCATACATTTTTGCAATACCCGACACCAAAAAATATATAATATATATATTCTATTTTTTTATATTCCACTTTATATACTTATATCAATTGCAATATAACATGTATTCGTTTTTTCCCATTTATAAATTTGGGTTATTTTTTAAGAAAAAAAAAAAAACATGTGTCATATTATAATTTATAAAACATAAAGTGAAACATAGAAAGTAAAATAGAAAATTTGTATTCCGTCCCGAAATAGAGTCCTAGCTAGGTTAGACTAGATCACCATATAACAGTCTTTAAATAAATAGTTGTTGGACCTGCGGTGACTCTTAGCCGTTGTCAATTAACAAAACTGGAAAATGCGACTAACTGACTAAGATTAAGATAATCCTTGAAAAATTCGTTGGTTAGTCTCATTTGTTGACGTACAGCTGCTACGGGAGTCTTCCCAGTAAAAGAGAGAGGAGAGAGAAGGAGGCCGACATCGATCATATACGTTGTTGTTGTATGCTTATAAACATTATAATATTAATATGAACAACAAAGTGTATTTGCTTGTCCTGACGTAGCAACTGGGAAGCAGAAGGGAGTTATTGGCTTATTGCAATAAGAAACACACGTACAGGATTTCACAAGTGACAATTCAGAAAACATTTGCATGTGATTCTGGATTCTGATCGTATGACATTTTTAATAATCACATAACCATATATAATATAGATGATGTACAGTAACTAATTAAACTTGTATACTAGTAATTATTAATAATAGTTCTTCTGAATTAGTAGGACTAATTGGGTTATTGAGGAGTAATATTACAAGGAATTTATTTCCATCATATATATTTTGGCTTTTTCACCATGATACAACTAGCGTAGCCACCATCTCTCGCGGTCCACTGAACTTAAAGAAGAATATTTAAAAAGCAACACTTCCAGATCCACCCCAAACTCAGTGAGTTTTCTACATGGAAATAGTGAACAACGACAAAGAGGACATGTTACCCTTCTGTATCCAAGCCATCTATCTAAGCAAACTCTGTGAAAAAGATGATCACATCTCAACTGTTTAATCTCTTCTCCTTCCTCAATCTTGCATAGACACACTGCACATTCTACTTCTTCTTCCCTTGTCCCAGGCTTGCACTTGTAGAGATTTATGCTTAGTTCTCCACTGATTTCTGGCATATTGTCACGCTTAGAGAATGAATAATGATCATAAAGAAAGAAGATTAGTACCTGTTTGAAGCGGGTAGCTATCAAGAATCTTACATAATTAATCCAAATCATGGATGGACGAATTAGCTTGTAAAATTGCTTAGGTAAAGTACACATGGTGGAAATTACAAGTGAAGAGAGAGTAGGAGAATTGAGGAATTTTGCTAAGTGCTAGTGTTCATCTCATTTCTCTCTCTCTACTGATAATATGAGGTATATATTTATAGAGTTGGGCCCCCAGGAAGATAGTTGGAAGCCTGGAAGCGACACTATTATTTTGACTCTTTGAGTTTGAGGCTTGCAAAATACTTTTCTGATTCCCAACACTGCACGGTGTATTAATTTCAACTTTCAAGTTCAAAATTGACAGTATTGATTTCAACTCCTTCAAATTCAATCTTCCAAGTCCCAACTTCAATAGCAACACAGCACGCCTGGCAGCGAGGGCTTCTACCATCACCACTGAGCCTGCAAAATACTTTTCTGATTCCCAACACTGCACGGTGTATTAATTTCAACTTTCAAGTTCAAAATTGACAGTATTGATTTCAACTTTTCAACAAATAAAAACATTGACATATACGTACGTGTCTGTTTGGCCCCCCAGTTGCACGGAGAAAAATCACGTTTTAACAGAAAAACGCAAAAATCGTGTGTTTGGCCCCACAATTTTAAAGGCATTGTGTTTTGAAAAACGTTGAAAGCAGCGTTTCAAAACTGGAGCAGCGTAACATAAAAGAGATTATAGACTTTTCTGATATGCATCCATAAGAGCCTAGCCTCGGCGTGACCCGTCAAGTGGCAACGGACCTAGTCTTAATTAATCCCTTAATTATTTTAATAATTATTTTATTTTATTTTTATATATTTAATATAATCAAATTAATAATATTCACACATCCACTCCATTTTTGGAGTGGAGTGTGAATTATTTTGGGAATTTTGTTGCAGAGTTTAGTCATTTGTTGAGTGTAATAGGATGTATACGAGTTTAGTTTTATAAAAACATCGGAATCAAGCTGTAATTCAAAATAATTTTGTTACTACTACATAGTGTTTAAAACTTTTATTTTTTTTATATAAATAAATATATATATTTTTTGCTATGAAAAGAACTTAGTCTTTGTTGTTTGAACTTAATAACATATATATCTACAAATATACATTTGAACTTAATAAAATATTGTCTACCTTTATATAATAAAAGTTTTATATAATTTTTATTTCACTTCATAACTATATAATAACATATAGCATTTCTACTTGAACCTGAAACTTCAATCTTATAGTAGAATGGTTTGTTTATCCATTTTTATAATAAGTTTATATCACATTATCAAATTCCGTTTAAGTTAACAAAATTTTTTAACGGAGGAGGAAACCACTGTTGGGATTTATGCCCTAATATCCAATTTGTGTAATAAATTTAATTATAAAAAAGAGTTTTATTTTAAGAGAATTAATATATAAACATTTGACGTTATGTAAAGTCCATGACATGCATTGAATGTGATTAAGATATGTAAATATGATTTTGCATACAGAAGCTCTAAATCACAAATTTTTATAAACTCATAAATCTATGTTCGTAGTCTTTGATGAAATTGGGAGTTTCATATGTTTAGACTATAACATATTAATTACGATGGTTTATATTGATCATGGAAATTTTGACTTCTAATTAATATGTTGATGTATTTGGAATACATTGAACTGGACCACCGTGAGTAAATATTCTTCAAACTATTATCAATTGATTTAATTAACTTACAAACTGTTTAAGACATTAATTTTAAATCCTGAGAGAATGGTGAACTCAAATGTAAAATGTAAATTGCTTTGATGTATTAAAGTGTGCAATCTTATATGGTCAAACAAATTCTGATATATTAGGTGATCACATGTAACATTGTGGGAACACTATTACTTAAGAAGGAATTCATAATCTCTTTTAGAGAC
>OU015763.1:15183996-15214628 GCA_907173295.1 Fagus sylvatica
TACACCTTTTAATTAAATTATCATCGTTTATTGATAGCTACTGTTATTTATGTTTTGTAGTACATTCAAAACTAATCAAATCCTATTTGGTTTCTATGATGCATTTCTCTAACCTATACCATCAACTTCTTTGTGTGCAACTATATAATATAGGCTGTCCAGAGAGAAAGAGAAGAAAAGCTTGCTAGATCACTGAGACGTTTTCTTAATCATTATGTTCAAGGTGACAAAGTAGGATTCATATGGCATGCAGAATCTGAAGCCAAATGGCTTTAAGCTACAGGTTAGTTAAGCTTCCGGCTGCCTTTCTAATTACATTTTTTATTCATTTAAACATAATATTGATAGTGAGAGGCTTATGTGTTTTGCCTATATATTATGTTTATTAATGATTTTCTTCCAAAACTGTGCAAGGGATCTCTAACTCCAAAATTCAATAACCAATATTGAATGATTCGGCTCATTAATTAGTATTGTCCATTAGGACCATTACTCTACAATCTTGACAAAATTAAATTTGAAAGTCACCATCAATGATATAGCTGTGATTATACCATTAAGCATACCATTGCACCATCAATGATATAGTTATTTATATTTTTTTTCCCTGATTGATCTTTCTAAAATGGGTATTAGTTTATCTTTCTATTGTAATTTAGAATGACCAATTCCATTGATTATATAAGTATTTTGACTCATGGTGTTATTTATGGGTGTTGATATCATTGTGTTGTTTTCACACATATTTCTCAAATTTATACTTATTTTGATAAGCACGATATATACACATTTATATATTGAATTCTAACAAATGTTTTCTCTTTATAGGGAGGTAACCAATCTCGTGGCTTGTGGTTGATGCATGAATGAAAAATTTGGATTGGAGCTCAAAGGGAATTTTGTGTTTGCTATAAATCCATGAATTTGTATCTATTAATGGCTTAAACTTAGACAATATATTTTTTTTGAACTTATGAATTTTATGTAGAATAAGTTGTAGTTATTAATATTGTGAAGTATTATAAATTTTCTATATTTTTGTAGATTTCTTGATTTTATGTGAATGTTGTTCTTTAATTTAGTCTTTATATTATTAAACAGGTCATATGACAAATATGTGACAAATAGAATATTAATAATTTATGCAGAGAAAAAAAAAAAAAAAACATTTTATTGCAACGAAATGGTTGAAGCAATAGCTTATTGCAACAAAATAGTCATGGCAATAAATAGTTGTATAACTTTATTGCAATGAAATGGTTGAAGCAATACCTTATCGCAACGAAATAATTGTGGCAATAAATGGAATTATCGCAACAAAAATCTCATTGCAATATATAATATTTATTGCAACGACAAATTTTGTTGCAAGAACTTATTACCACGGAGTTTATTGCAACGGTAAAAACCTATTACCACAGAGTTTATTGCAACAGCTTGCAACAACTAACTTTCGTTACGATAAAAGTCTATTACAACAAAATGAAAGTTATTGCAACAAAAAATTTCGTTGCAATTAACCTTTTTTCTTGTAGTGAATGAACAACAAGAAGAAGAGGTTGAGATTTAAAGAATTCTACCTTATAGAGTATCCTAAGAATTCTAGAGAATCTGATATAATATGACTAGATTGGCATTTTATTAACTATATTTAGCATGGAGATGATAATTTTTTAAGGGAGGCTGATCCCTTTTAATATTTCTGCATCATTAGTATGGAAATATCAAAAAGGAGTGCGGAAATATTATTTCCTTTTTTTAAACTTTTGATATATATATATATATATATATATATATATATATATATATATATATATATATATATATATTTAATGTGTAAGATAGCAATTTTTATGATATGGTTTATATGCAGAGATGTACATATAGCGAGCCAATCATGGCAACTGGTCCTGGGCTGAAAACAATAAGACAAATAGAAAACATAATTAAGTAAGAAACATTCAATCTTGGAGGGGTGGTACTGTCGCATGGGGGACTACATGCATAGAATGAGTAGTAAGAAACTTTTGATGCTTTAAAAGTTCAACAAGGGATCGTTATAATTTAAATCATTCGTCCAGAATATGTACAATAACTAGTCATCTTTATTTTTCCTACTCATCAACAACTCAAACCAAACCTCATCCATAACAATCAAATCCCATCAATTACAAAAATTATTTCATCCACTGGTATATTTGCACACCAAACCTTATCAATAAACAATCAAGTCCCATTAATTACAATTATCAATATTTCATGTTAAGGTATATTTGCATCCGTTCTCTCGCACCATAATAATTAATTATTATCTCATGTTGTTTTACTATGGATCTTACATGATTGTAAACTGATCACATGTTGTGAGAAGAAGAAAACATAAAATTGATGCATGATATATTTTCTCTTTGTAACATATTGGTCCACGTGGAAGTAGAATCCACACACTGTAAAATTATATATATATATATATTCTCGGGCTACATGATATATTTTTCTATATGTCCACACATTCTGATATATTTTCATGATATATTTTCTTTGTAACATATTGGTCCACAGTGGAAGTAGACATCTGTAAATATATATATATATATATATATTTTATATATATATATATATATATATATTCGGGCTACCTATATGTCATGATATATTTTCTCTTTGTAACATATTGGTCCACGTGGAAGTAGAAATCCATGTATAATATATATATATATATATATATATATAGTCAATATATATATTCATGTTATTAGTCATGATATATGGCTTTCTCTTTGTAACATATTGGTGATGGAGAGTAGATCCACACACTGTAATATATATATATATTCTGGGCTACCTATATGTCATGATATATTTTTCTTTGTAACATATTGGTCCACGTGGAAGTAGAATCCACACACTGTAAAATATATATATATATATTCTCGGGCTACCTATATGTTCATGATATATTTCTCTTTGTAACATATTGGTCCACGTGGAAGTAGAATCCACACACTCATAATAATATATATATATATATATATTCTCGGGCTACCTATATGTCATGATATATTTTCTCTTTGTAACATATTGGTCCACGTGGAAGTAGAATCCACACACTGTAAAATATATATATATATATATTCTCGGGCTACCTATATGTCTTCATAATTTTCCCTTATATCCCCATCAAAACTCCAATAATCTATATTAATTCATGGGCAACCATGGTCCCTTTATTTGTTGAGATCAAACATTACCTCAAATGCTTATAAGGCCAAAGGTGGGGGAGGCCCCGACAGATTTCTCCGAGGCCAAAAACGTTGGAGACAAATGCAAATAATAAAATTTATGTTAAGATGCAAGAAGAAGTATTCAAAACATTGGTGAGAAATGATGAATTTTGGTGGCTGGCGCAAAATTATATTTAATATTAAAAGTTTTTGTGAAATAAAAGGAAATAGTAAGAGGAAAAAAATCTGAAGAAAAGAATATATTATGAGAACTCTTTTTATATCAAGTGGTCATCCACACATTCAAAACTTGTTGAATACAATTGATCTCAATATCTTTTTCTACATCTTACAATACTATAACTCTTACACATTTATAAACATAAGATGCTTGTCTTTCAGGTAAGAAAATTGATGTGTGTGAATTGGTAGGAGGAGACAAAGTCTTGCTCCCATTAAATGGTAAGTATGCTTTGTCTCTTACATATCTATCAATTAAAGACAATTCATCTTTTAGCAAATGTGAAACTTATTTACAATTCACCTTTGGGTGAATGTGAATTTTATTCACAATGTTTTCAAGCATTTACAACAAAAGTAAATTTTTGTCCCACCAATTTTGTTCATACTAATTCTTGACAATTAGTTAAAGATTTCCGAGATCCAATTGAATGATTATAATTATACATTTTATACCAAAAAGTCTTCATAAAACGATTCACATGCTTTACATCTACCAATAAAAAGGTCCTTATCAAAAAAATAAAAAATAAAAAAACGAACATACAAATAAAAAGGTTGTTGAAATTAAGCATTTGATATATGTAAGTGACTCTTCACTATCTACTCTTTTGTAGTGTTCTAAACATGCGGTTCAGTCTGTACTTCTTTAGTCATGTTCTGAACCGTGATATCCTCCCTGGTCCCTGTTATTGCGGTTGATGGAGACTCCTTAACAGTTTTTTTTGTTGTTATGTTAATTGTTCTAGGCTTCTAGCTCTATCCCATGTTTTGCCTTACATGTGTTTTGTTGTTGAAGCTGAGGTGAGGCCTGCTGTGTTCCTTCTGTTGGCCTTGACCGTTTCTAATAAAGTTTGTTTTTACTTAGGGTAGTTGTTTGAAAATGTACAATTTTAAAAAATTATAATTTAAAAATATGCGTTTTGAAAATAAAGTTTTAAAATTACAATTAAACTTTTAGTAAAATTTGTGAAAAGTATTATTTTAGTGCATTAAAGGTTTGGATAATATTGGACTAAAATTTTTGTTTAAGTTGTAAATTACCAAAAAGGACTTTATCTGTTATAAAGATTATCTTATTATTATTTTTAAATGCAATCAATAATATATTATATACTTCTCAGTTCCCACTACAAACTACAAAGCGAAACGTTGTACGTTCCATAGTCATTTTTTAATATTATCTGGAAGTCTTCATTGAAAAATAAAATAAGACTTTATTGAAGTCTAGTACTTTCTGGACTCTCTAAACCACAAAAGATACAGGCTTTATTTGATGAGCTGAACCACAAAATTAAGAGACGAAAATGTGATCAATGCTGCCATCATGACTGAGTAGTACTAGCAACCTACAAATTATGATATATAGCACGTGGTCAAAATAGGTGCAAATTTCTTATTTTTGGATAAGATCTTTTTGTCTCACCAAATTTGTTCATACTAATTCTTAACAATTTGTCAACATTAACGGTAAGTCAGTGGCAATAATAATTTAGCCTAACTGCCTCTATATAACCAAGTCTCATACTTATCAAAAAACAACGAAATTCCCAAATCCGCAACCATGTCTTCAAATTCCTCCTCATCTCCTTTCCATCTCCGACCCTCTTCCAGTGATGATTCTCCCCCAATAGATCTCCCACTAAAGCCCATCCCAGGCAACTATGGCCTACCCTTTTTTGGCCCCATCAAAGATCGCCTTGACTACTTTTACTGTCAAGGAACAGAAAGCTTCTTCCGAACCCGAATGCAGAAACATCAATCCACTGTTTTCCGAACCAACATGCCTCCGGGGCCATTCATAGCCTCCAATCCTAATGTCATCACTCTCCTTGATGCTATCAGCTTTCCCATCCTCTTTGACACTTCCAAAGTTGAAAAACTAAACGTGTTTGATGGAACTTACATGCCATCCACAGCTTTCACCGGTGGTTACCGTGTTTGCCCTTTTCTTGATCCTTCAGAACCCAAACATGCCCTTCTCAAACGCTTGTTTTTCACTCTTCTCGCTACGCTTCACGATAAATTCATCCCGCTTTTCCGAAACTGCTTGTCCGAGCTTTTCATCAATCTTGAAGACCAATTAGCAGACAAAGGCAAAGTATACTTCAACACCCTTAATGATAGCATGTCTTTCAACTTTGTGTTGAGGCTCTTCTGTGATAAAAACCCTATTGAAACAAGTCTCGGATCAAACGGACAGAAACTGTTGGATAAATGGTTGCTTTTTCAACTTGCACCATTGATAACACTAGGGTTACCAAAGTTCTTCAACTTTTTTGAAGATTTATTATTCCATACATGGCCATTACCAGCTTTTCTCGTTAAATCTAGCTATAAGAAGATTTACGATGTTTTTTATGTGTCCATGACTTCGATTTTGGACGAAGCTGAGAGTTTTGGGATGAAAAGAGATGAAGCTTGTCATAACCTCGTGTTCATGGCAGGTTTCAATTCCTATGGTGGAATGAAAACTTGGTTTCCTGCTTTGATCAAGTGGGTTGGCTTAGCAGGAGAGAAGTTACACCATCAGTTACGTGATGAGATCAGGACCGTTGTTAGAGACGAAGGTGGGGTCACTTTATCTGCGTTGGATAAGATGAATTTAACAAAGTCTGTGGTTTATGAAGCATTGAGGATTGAGCCTCCAGTTCCGTTCCAGTACGGGAAGGCAAAGGAGGATTTGGTGGTCCACAGCCATGATGCGGCTTTTGAGATCAAGAAGGGAGAGATGATCTTTGGATATCAACCTTTCGCTACTAAAGATCCAAAGGTTTTTGAGGATCCTGAGGAGTTTGTTGGTCATAGGTTTGTGGGGGAGGGAGAGAAGCTTTTGAAGTATGTTTATTGGTCAAATGGAAGGGAGGTTGATGATCCGACGGTGGAGGATAAGCAATGTCCAGGAAAAGATCTGGTGGTGCTATTGTCTAGGGTACTGTTGGTGGAGCTTTTCCTCCGTTATGACACGTTTACGATCGAGGCTGGGACGTTGTTGCTGGGATCATCAGCCACGTTCACGTCCTTGACTAAGGCCACGAGCATTTGATCTTGATCAACTATAGATACTTTCACTCTTGTTGTATCTCAAATTGGAGCAAAAAATTCATTAGTATAGGAATGATTTTAATGTGGGAATAAGATCCTCAAATGTATTTGAGAGGATCCTTTTCGTTTTTTATGTTTTATGTGAGTTTAATTACAATAGAACAATAAACCATTCAAAGGTTAGGCCCCTGTTTAGGCTTCTTGTTTTTCTGTTTATTTGCGGGCCCTGTGGGTTCCTTGTTTTTGCCTTGTATCAAAAAAAAAGAAAAAGGTTGTTGTTTTGTTGGGAATAAAAAGGGCTACAATAGATATTTATTTTTTGTTATTTTTAAATGGTGAAAAAAGAAAGAAAGAAAAATATGGTGATTCACACGAAGTCAATAATAGCAAAGCATTTTTGTTTAAAAGTACCTAAGCAACTTTGCCTTAATAGCTGCATTTCTCTTTTAGAAGTACCTAAACAAGTTTGAAGTCAAATGTTTAGCCTCAAGATCAGGATGTTGCAAATTGTTTCTTGTCAATCTTTTTTTTTAAGGTTTAATCATTAGAAGTACCCTAAACAAGTTTGAACTCAAATGTTTAGTGTACGTCGAAATCATGATGTTGCAAATTGTTTCTTGCCAATCTTTCTTTTTAGATTAAATTATTGACACAAAGAGTTTATGGATAAACTAAAAACAGAATTCTTTGTGGTTTCAAACCCTCCTTAAAAATTAAAAATTAAAAATGATTAACTATAGAAATGCGAACATTCTTTTTATACATCTTGAATAAGGGATAACTAAATTGATGACCTTTAGTGCCGCCTCTCTTCCCTTTCAACAAAGGCAAACCAAAGTTTGGTACGCCAACACAGGCTGCGTGCACAGTTAGCATACCAAATAATGTTCGCATCTCTATAGTTATCTTCAACCAAAAAAAATCTCTATAGTTATCCTTTGTTCAATATAAAAAGAACTAGCCTTTGACCCTTGTTCTTTTGTACGGTTGTTGTACCGACATGTAAATAGATAATATAAGATTTCAACTAACGAGTAAAATGACATAATACAATAATTAATAGACTGGTTTTTTTCTTCTTATAAAATCATAGATATATCGGTCGTTTTTTTTTTTTTTTTTTTTTTGTATATTATTTTTTTCTTTTTATTTTCACTATATATTATTTTATTATCTCTCCTTTTTTCTTTTTTTTCTTTTTTCTCTAAAACATATTTTGAGCCAATCCACTCAAAGATATTTCATTCGGTTCTATCTCCGTATATAATCTGATCTACCATTTCCAGTAAGGTGGAATCTTAACTAAGAGAAAGAAATTCTGAATAGTTTTGAGCAGTATAATTGATATATACTAAAAATCATGATATATATACTAAAAATCATAATATATATATATATATATATATAATCTATATATAATCAATTAGAAGTTATAAAGTGTGTAAATTATTATTTGATATAAAATCAAACTTATTCAAAGTTTGTTACAAACCTTGATTTTAGAATTACTAATCTAACTTCGAACTTCAAAGAACTTCAAAAGGGTGTGCTTGGTCCGAATTATGCCTTAATGATAAAAGACTTTTTTCGCATAATACCAAACAAAGTATGAATGATGAAGTAGAATTATAGATCCAACAAGATAAATACATAGATATTTTGCATTAAAGATTACAAAGTACAAGTAGAATAAGAACAACTAATGAACACACTTGAATACATTTGAAGAACACACTTTGAACACACTTAGAATACACTTAGAACACACTTTAGATCACAATAGATCTCTTGCACATGGGTTGTGGAAGTTGAGTTGTAGAGATTGTCTTTGAAGAATAAACCTTCTTATTAATAGTCAAAATGGTGGTTATTTCTATCAAATAACTACCCATCAATAACTACTTTGGGTTGTTTATTTTTAGAAAAATAACTACTCCCAATAGTTTGGAAATCATGACACGTGTCATCCACATTATGAAAGTTATTGGTGGTTATATCATACCATTAACTTACCACCATAAAAGTTGTAAATAATAACACATGTAAATGAAAGTTACAAATAATTTTATTTCTATATAAATTACACATATAATATGGCTACCAATTTAATATATTATGGTGGTCAATATTATATATATAACACTATATAATAAAATTATTTTTATGTATAAACAATTATGAAGTAGAAATTGAGTTCAAAGATTTTTTATTTTTTTAAGAAATTCCATTATACACATTATGAGCTTTTCTAGTTTGGGCTGTTTGATGGTCAGGAATCAAACTTAGGTGATGAAAATTAGAGGGAAAACAAAATGAAATGATTGGTTTTGAATATTAAAAAAGAAGACAAACAACTACCTCCCACGCTTGAGTAATAATATTCCACCATGCAATATTAACCTAAACAGTGGTATGGCTAATGTGGATTATAATGCATTATTTGATTTCTTCAAACTAAAACAACAACAAAAATGGAATTAGATGGAAAATAGATCTTTAAAGAATAACTGGATATGCAATATTGATACTATAAAAAATGGATCAAGATCCTCTAGAGTTCTTAGGGTACTCTACCACATAAAGTTCTCTAATCTTGACCATTCATTTTAAAATAAAAGGCTAAGACGATGCCATATCATCATTCCACTAACATAATAATAAAATAATAATTTGGTTGGATGGGTTGACCTTGGAGTGTATTATGTTAGTGGAATAATGATATAACATCATCCTAGTCTTTTATTTTAAAATGAATGGTCAAGATTTAGAAAACTCTATGTAGTAGAGTACCCTAAGAACTCTAGAGGATCTTGATCCATAAAAAGTAACACCGATTGTTACAAATTAATTTAAATAAAATAAAATAAATGGGATCAGGTTCTAACAAAATACAATAAATATTAATAGTACATTGTAGACACCCCAATTTTTACCGGTCAATACTTATGGTCCCTGGTTTCAGTGATGATTACTCAAAACTCTCATAAGACAAAGTGTGTTAAAAACCACCAAGAACCTTCCAGAATTTCGAGTTAGAAAGTTGTCTCTTGACCTAAGAAGCGTACGCCACTTCCCTTTGGGCATACGTCTATAGTGAAGAGGGCATGCGCTTCTAAAAAGATACGTATGCCAGTGTCACCAGCCAAAAACCTTAATTGTGGGAATTGAGCTGTTTTTTGCGAGAAGAACTTAGTTTACCCATTTTTCAAGTAAACTTAGCCCATTTTTCCGCTATAAAAGGAGACACATACCTCACAACAAACACACACCAGAGAGCCCCCAAGAATAGATTGAAAATACCAAGCAATGCTGGTACAGTAGAATTAGGAGAATACTTCGCTACTCTTAGTTAGAAAGAAAATGGTAGTTATGAGCTACCTACGAGGCACCTCGATCTCGGGATTGTGAGAGCCACTAAATCCTTATTGAGGTTAGGGCAAAAAAGGGAGTCTTCACCTGGTTTAGGTCCAGGAACTATTTATTAACTCCATATAAAAATTAAGATTTACTGATCTTGATCTAAGTTCGGAGTTAGAGTACGGGCATGGGAAGGTGTTAGGCACTCAAACCCGCCCAGCCAATGACGAGCCTTCTTTCATATTATAGGCTATATCTAAAGAAATATTTAATAAGAAAATCAAACATAAACAGAGATGAACCTATTAAGGGACGGGCAGGGGCAATTGCCACTATCAGATTTTTTTTTTTTTTTTTATTTATAATTATATATATATATATATATATATATATATATATAATATATATATATATATATATATTAAATAAGGGTAAAAAAAAAAATTTCTCAGCCGGTCAGCCCCTATCACCCAAATAAAATTACAAATAACCCATAAAACCCAATTTTTATTCCTAATCTGCCCACCACATAACCGGCAACCAAACAAAATCCACAAAATGAATCCCAAAACCCTTAACAATAAATCACAATTTCAAAAAAATTCAACACCACAACACATAATAAAAATTAAAAAAAAAAACTTTCGTCGCTCGCCTCGCACTGCTTCAGTACTCCTCTACCTCTCTCTTTCTCTTTCTTTCTTTCTTTCTTTCTCTCTCCCTGGCATTGCCTATTGGATGTTGCGTAGACTCAGTGTTATGTTGGTTGTAGACTTGGAGTGTTGGTCTTCGTTTTTTATTAAAGTGGTTGTCAGTTTGTGCCTTTTTGGTCCTTGTTTACTGGCTTGTTACAAAATTTGTGGTCCTTGTGAGTTAGATAGAAATAATCTATTATTATTATTATTATTGTTCATTTGTTTGTTTGTTTCTTTGATATTAACGTAAACTTGTATTGAATAGTTATAATTCCTAAAACTCGTGTTGCACCCCATTCTTAAGGGGGTGGATAAAAACTTCTCATATGTCAGCCTAACTCTCGAGTCCTGTTGCAGTAAAAGCCAAAACTTGCCTTTTTCAGTGCAAGAGTTAGTACCTCTCTCCAGATCTAGCCTGGGGTAGAGTGTTTTGTTTGTCTTTCATTCTTTTTTGTGTAGGTGGGACTCATTGGTTGTGTTCAATGGCGGAAGAACTTGAAGAACTTTGCCGTCGCATCAAGTTGTCTGATCATGAATGGGTTAACATCAAACTGAAGAAGGAGAGGGTTACTAAGTCAAAACAAGAGGCTCAGTTTAGCGTGCTATTTAAGCTCTTGACTACGCGACCGTTTAATGGGGAAGCGTTTAGGGGGTCGGTGAGGGCTATGTGGGCATCACCAGGAGGTTTAACGATCAGGGATATTGATGATAACCTCTTTATGGCTGTTTTCAACTCAAAAGTTAATATGGAACGCATTTTTGTCTTGGGTCCTTGGATCTTTGATAAGAAACTTATCCAAATGGTTCGTTTTGTGGGAGACCTACAACCCACAGCGGTAAAATTTACCCATGCAGCTTTTTGGATTTGGGTTGTCAACCTCCCAATTAAGAGTATGACTCGTGAAGTGGGGGAAGACATTGGTGCGGCGGTGGGGAACTTGATTGATGTGGATGTTCCAGCTGAAAGTGGCATTGCTTGGGGCCGTTTTCTTCGTATTCGAGTTGAGTTGGACTTGACAAAGCCACTAATGAGGGGCTGCATTATTCAGGTTGAGGAGGTGGCTCCGATGTGGGTGGATTTCCGATATGAGCACTTACCTACCTTCTGCTATAGGTGTGGTGTTCTGGGGCATAGTAGCAATGATTGTATTGCGGGACGAGGTACTTTGACTGCGACGGTTTTTGCGAGTGATCAATAAGGGTCATGGTTGAGGGCATTGCCTGTCCGTTCCTCTCAGTGGAGTAGGAACCGGTGTTATGGAGAGGAGGCGAACGGGTGTAGCTCTGCGGCTTCGTCACAAGGCCATGCGCACAGTGGTGGCAGACCGGAGCGGGGGGTGGAGGCCCCTGGGGCTAACCCCACCGCCAATCACTCAGATGCCATGTCATCAATATCATCCAAGTTTCAAAATCCCTACAGTACTGGGATGGTTGCGGATTTGAGGGGATTTGAAGATGATGAAAACGTGATCCTTCACGTGCCTAATACTTCGGTTTTTCAATTTGAAACCAAGGTGGGTTGGCAAGCTGGTGCCCCTGTTTTGGTGGATAAAGATAAAGATGCTCCAGTTTTATCTCAACTTACTAAGATGCCTGAGGTGGTGGGGGAGAATATTGAGGGGCATTTAGGTAGAGCTGATTTTGGGGTGGGGTTGGATTTGAATATTGTATGTGACGTGGATTTGGGTTCTAAAATGAAAAACGGGCCTACGGCTTGTCCAGCTGGCCCAGAACCAAAAAAACAAACAGCTTGGAAGAAAAGGGCCCGAGTCCAAGCCCAAGTTAGGTGTTCAGGTCCAAGTGAGGGGCCCACTGTTCTGAAAGGAAAATGCAAGCTGGGGGTTGAAGGGGCACATGGGGTGGAGGTGGCTACACAGTTGAAGAGAACTCGACATGCTAGAGGAGTGGTTATTCATGAATCCTTACCGGTGGAGGCTGTTGAACAACCCCGTCAGTCACAATGAAAACATTCAGTCTTAACTCTCATGGGCTTGGGAACCTAGAGACAGTTAGTGAACTTCATGCGATAGTGAGGAAGGAAGATCCCAGCATTGTGTTTCTTATGGAAACATGTTTGGAGTTACGTTCTTTGGAATTTTTACGGGTGCGTTTAGGTATGCGTGGTTGCTTTGGGGTGGAACGACATGGATATGGTAGGGGTTTAGCAATGTTATGGACTGATAATGTCATTATGACTTTTGAGGTTTTGCACTATCTGAAGAATTTGGGTGGGGGGAAGAATGTTCAGATGGCTGCTAAACTTGATGAGTAAGGCTTATGAAAGAGTAGAGTGGGCCTACTTACGAGCTATACTTCTTAAGCTGGGATTTCACAAGAAGTGGGTGGAGTTGTTAATGAGTTGTGTTTCTACTGCAACGTTTTCTGTTATGGTGAATGGAGCTCCCCATGGTTACATAAAGCCTTCTCGAGGTCTTAGGCAAGGTGACCCTCTATCTCCTTACTTGTTTCTGATTTGTGTGGAGAGCTTATCTGTTTTAATTCGTAAAGCTGAAAGTGATGTTTTGATTTGTGGTGTATCAATTTGTCGTGAAGGGCCCCGTATTTCTCATCTGTTTTTTGCAAATGATAGCATTATCTTCTGTCGGGCAACCATGTCGGAGTGTGCTGTGCTTCAACAGCTATTGGCATTGTATGAGAGGGCATCGGGTCAACAAATTAATGGGGCGAAAACAACTTTATTTTTTAGCAAAAATACGGTTCAGGATACGCGGGAAGCCATTATAGCTATGTTTGGTACATCTCAATCCACTCAGTTTGAGAAATATTTGGGCCTTCCTCTTATGTTGGGACGTTCCAAAAAACGTTCTTTTAATGATATTAAAGATCACATATGGAAGAGGCTGCAAGGTTGGAAGGAGAAGTTATTATCTCAGGCGAGCTGTGAAGTTCTAATCAAGGCAGTTATCCAGGCCATTCCTATGTATGCTATAAGTTGTTTTAAACACTCAGCAGGGCTATGTGCTGAAATTTGCTCTATGGCAAATCGGTTTGGTGGGGCCAACATGGAAGTGAGAGGCGTGTTCACTGGATTAACAAAGAAAAGCTTGGTAGGGATAAGATGGAAGGTGGCATGGGGTTCCGTGACTTACAGCTGTTCAATAAAGCACTTATTGCACGCTAGAGTTGGAGACTCCTTCAATGCCCAAACTCTTTGGTGTTTCGGTTACTTAAAGCTAAGTATTTTCCTAACAAGTCTTTTCTAGATGCTCCACTTACTGGCAACATGTCATATATCTGGAGAAGTATTTGCGAATCTCGTCAGACTTTGAAAGCTGGCCTGAGATGGAGGGTGGGTACTGGAACCCAAATAAAGGTGTGGCATGATGCTTGGTTGCCAAGTCCTTCTACTTTCAAAGTTGTTAGTCCTATTCGAGTTATTGATAAGGATGTCACGGTGGATTCTCTGATTGATAATGACCTCATGGTTTGGGATGTTGTGAAGTTGCGTTTGGGTTTTCTGCCAAAAGATGTGGAGATTATTCAATAGATCCCTTTGAGCCGTCGGAGACCCAAGGATAGGCAAATATGGACGGCAACTAGAAACGGAATCTTCACAGTAAAAAGTGCCTAGCAGCTCCTTCTTTGTCAACAACACCAGGACGAGGGATCCACGTCGGGGGGTGGGATAGCATCTCGAGCTTTGTGGTCTGCTATTTGGTCTGCCCAGGTGCAACCAAAAATCCGTTTGTTCTTATGGCGTGCCTGTTTGGACATCTTTCCCACTCGTACAAAGTTGTTTGACAAAGGTGTGACTCATTCGTTCTCATGTCATTGGTGTGAGGATGAGGCTGAAACGGCTTCCCATGTACTCTGGCAATGTGAGTTTGTGCAACGAGTGTGGAGAGCTTGCCCAGTCCCAATCCCGGATGGTTGTGTTTTGGATATGAATTTCCCTGATTTCAACCAAGGCTACAGCACGTGATTCCTTTAAGCTCATCAATGGGTAATAATTGGGTGCTTTGCGGCTTGAAATGAAGACATGCAATCCACGGGTAAAGCAAGGTTCACGTGAATTTAAGTCCTTTTAGTAGTGATCCTATATGATGCAGATAGGAAAGTAAAGTGAGCTTGTGGGCTTTGGTGGCCATGTGGGCTTGTGAGCTTTGTTCTTCTTTTTCTTTTCAAACATTAATTTGCACCTAAAACAAAACATAAAATTTAGAATTTATAAAATTAAAATAATGCATGTAAATAAATTATTTTTATACAACACAATGAAATAAAAGAAATGCAATGATTTGCATACAACTAAAAATAAAATGTAAATTAATTCTATTAAAAACCTTAGAAAATTGGCTTAATAAGTCATATTTCATGACTTATCAGTGCTCAACCACATAGTCTCAGCTCTAATGGAGACTTCATGCTGCCTCTGCATCTGCCCCACTGCCTCCACGCCACCACCAGAAGCCACCGACCACTTTATTGCTTGACCTTCCTCCGATACCGGTGAGGAACCAAGTTCTCTATGTTGTTCTTCGGTGCGGCAACCCATATACATCTTCTATTCCAAAAACACTGGATCTGGAAGAGGCATTGGCTCACCTTCCCGTTTTAGTTCCAAAAATACCTCAATTCCCATCAAATCTTTTAATTTTATTTGATCTAAATATTCAAACCTCAAAATCCCTAAATCTCTCATCTCTCACTCAAATCTTCTCATCGTTGCTACCTCCACATCGTCGCTGCCTCTAAGCCACCACCTCCACGATGTAGCCTCCATACCGCATCACTTGACACTTCCAAGCCCGATGAAGACCTCCACGCCACTAAAGTTCAAGTTGTTTGGAAAAAGCCGCAGGCGTTCCTCCACGCCAAAGATTAAATTTTTTTGGTTTGAGGGAAATTTATTCAATTTGGTTTGTTTTATCCATAATATTTTATTGTTTAAATGTTTTATTTGTATTTTTAAACGGAGAATGTGAGGTGGGTAACGGCTGTGTAATGGAGCATATCTCAAATGGGTTAAGTGAAACTTTTTAAACCATGCACGGTAAGCAAAGTATCATCGAACCAAATCACAAGTGGGTTTATTGTAATTATCCCTTTAAGATTTGATTGAAATTTGAAATTTTTTTCTTAATACATTAAGGGATAAAGTTCATTATGTTGCCATGAGTAGGTATACTTTTTTATTATTATTTTCATTAAATAAAATTCTTTCGTACTATCAAAATTCACTTAATACTCCGAACTTATCTCGAAATAATTTTCTGCTTCGCGCCCTGCTTCCCTTGACTAGAGAATAGTGTGCCTTCGTAGAAGTGTGAGTTGTGGTAAAACAAGTCCGTTCACACGGTCATAAAGACCGGAGAATGGAGATATCGTTAATCACGTTGCATGCGTAAACTTTGAAGTTGAATTGCACTCTTTTTTGACTTTGAGTATGAGAATTGGTCCATATCATCAAACAATGACAGAGATACGCATGGTCTAACAACAGTGCAATACATGCAGCTTCCTAGTCCATGGATATTTATATTCTTTGCTTTATACACGTCTCCTTCTTTCTATCTATTGGCTGTCACAAAACCAAAGGCGCAACCGTAAGTTATAACAGCGCGTGTCTATCCAGATAGACGAAACCATAATATCTTTTCACACATGTTTTAGGTTATTAATTTTGATTATGTACATCTTCTTAAATGCCAGGTAATTAGGCTATTTTGATTATGTACAATCTCTTTAAGGTAATTATTATTTTACATCACCATTTTTATACTATTAAAAAATTATGAATATATATATTCATAATTTGTAAATGTTATGAAAATTGTCCACTTTGATTTTTACAATTTCTAAAAATATGTTCACTCTTAACTAGTATGTGAAAGGACTTATGAGTGGTGTAAGATCTTTTTCTGTTTTTAATGACATCTTTTTCAAGCACAAGCCTACCCTAATACACGTTCAATAAAACTAATCAGTAAAAAGTTAAATAAACTAATGTCAAGCATATACTTAATTATTTCCTAAAGTATTTTTGCGGAGAAAACATATGAACACAACAAATCCTCCTAAAATTTTCGTAACTTGTTTTTACGGTGGATTCCAATAGTATCTCTTTTTAGTTTGCGCAATTGGATTGGTTATGTTAAGGGCGCGTGGGACATTCTCTCACAAAAGTGGATAAGCTGCCTAGACTTGCTCAAAGTCCACAAGAAATCCAAATTCCAAAAGCATAGTGTGAAGTACTAGAGGATTCCTTGGCTTCTTAAAAAAGCAGAAGGCACTAACTTTAAGCTTCACTTCTAGCTGCCTTCCTAAATTTAATGATTATGATGCCTATATATACCTCCCATTTATGCATAGCTTCTCAGTTCTCACAATAGCAATAGGGGGTATTACTTTAAGCTTCACTTCCAGCTGCCTTCCTGAGTACGAGCTCTATAAATACCTCTCCCATTTCCCCTCCTGGAATTACCAAACCAGAGCATTTATTTAGTTTTCTTAGAATCAGAAAACACGATCATTTTGTCAGTTTCCACCATTCCCATACTAATTTTATTTTCCCTTGTAATTTTCAGCATCTCTATTCTACGTAACCAATTTTCTAAACTCATTTGTCCATCAATCATGTTTAATAACTTAATTCTTATTGCTTTCCATTTGAAATGGGCATGCAATTACCTCCTTTACCATTCTTTCTCCAAACATTATTACCAGCATGATCTGCCGGAGATCAGTGAAGAAGCAAGCATAGCCCGGTTCAAGTGCAAGCCAGAAGTTACGGAAGATATAGAATGTGCAGTGTGTTTATGCAAGATTGAGGAAGGAGAAGAGATTAGGGAGTTGAGATGTGAGCACCTTTTTCATAGAGATTGCTTAGATAGATGGCTTGGATGCAAGCGTGCAACCTGTCCTCTTTGTCGTGGCTCTCTAGCTGCACGTAACACTACTGTCACTGAGCTAGGAGTAGAAGTGCTTCATTTCAAGTTTTGTTCTTTCAATTCCGATACAGACACCGTGAGACATGGTGGCTACGATAAATCACTGCTAAACCAAGTTATATATATATATATATATATATATGGTAAACAGGAACGTAGCCTAGAATTTTAATTAAGTGGGAGGCCGAAGCATAACCTTGTCAGCATATATATGTATATATATACGTATATGTATATGTATACATATAAATATATATACATATATATGTATACATACGTATATATACATGTATATGTGTATATATATATATTGCCAACCAATAATTTAATAACCAATAAAGTGTGTTCTTATACATATACAAATAATATACATATATACACACATATATATATATGTATATGTATTTGTATATGTATAAGTATATGTATATGTATACATATATATACATATACACATATATATGTATAACAATTCAAAACTTTGTCCTTGTCCCAATTATATATAGCCCAACATATTTTTTTACCATAAAATAAATAAGTGTGCACTATTAATTATATGCACTTAAAAACTAGAGTAAAAGTGTGATAGGAAACATATATCTTAAGAACAATCCAAAAACCATTTAACACATTCACATGGGAAAATCAAAAGGTATAATGATAATTGACAAAAAAAAGAAGCCACGTGGGAGGGTGGGTGGGTGGAGAGTACCAACCTACCTACTATTGGTTTTTTTTGGAGAGCTGGCAGGGGGCCAAGGCCCCCCTTGGTCCCCATGTAGCTCCATCCCTGATGGTAAATGCATATTATAGTTTGATTTTAGTTTGAGTTCTTAATTCCTAGAGTAACCTACAGACAACCTAATTAATTCACTTCTGGTATTTCATATGTAGTAATCTGATTCTGATCCACATGTATATTCAGAGTTCAGAACGGTACTAGTAACCACCAATTACGTTATGTATGCAGTAACTAGTTTAAGAAAGCCAACATCAATTGATTATTTGTAGTCCTTGTTACTATTTTGGGCTGTTGTATTGCTATTCCAAACTAGCTAGTTCTTTGAATTGCAGTAACATCATGACACCCACCTTTTCTTTCTTCCTTCTTGTCACTACAATAAACAAGCTTTTTAGTCATGATCAATGTTTATGTTAAAACATGAAAGGTCATCGCAAAAAACTTTCTGTACGTGATGGCAAATAGCCGTTATTGTTGAAAAAAAATCTAGTTGAGAAAGCTATATTACTGACGAACCATCAGAAAATCTTTTGTTATGATGACTAACCGCCATCATAAATGCTAAATACATTGTGTGAGAAACACTATTTGAAATGAGGGAGCTAGGTGACCATATATCTTTTGCGACGCACCATGGTCATCGTAAATACACCTTCTATTATAAATTAAATTCAAAAGTGAGGAAGAGAATGGAAGAGTTCTAAATGGGAAGGGTCACCCCCATTACCCCCACAGACCCCTCCCACCTCCCTCACCCCATGAAAATGACAAAATCTCAACACTACAATAAAATTGAAAACATCTCACAAATAACTTGACTATTCATTGGGATTTTTAGAAGCTTTTTGAAAATGATCTCAATGAACAGTCAATCTATATTATTTTAGTGTTGGGTTATTGTCATTTTCATATTATCTATGCATTCCTTTCTTTGAATTGAGTATTGGGAGGAAAAGCTATGAATCATGAAAGTGAGAATTTCGCATTTAATAGCAAGAAGAAATACACAAACTAGGCAGCAGTGAAAATGGTCTAGGTGTGAATTTTACGGTGGAGGCTTACTTGGATTTGTAGCCAAAAAAAAAATTTATGGTTAGAGGATGTGGGAGAAAAAAAAAAAAAAAAAAACTAGAGGTAGAGAGAGAGGGAGAGGGGTATACCCGGAGGAGATTAGGGAAGAGAGAGATAAATGCTATAGATGAGATAGAGATAAATGCTATAGCTGACTTCGACATTAATAAATGATTAGTTTATTTTTAATCTTTGGATCTTATGAAAATCAATGGCTGAGAAAATGTGGGGTGTAACTTCATAAGAGTTATACCTTTTTAACCGTAGATACTCATAAGATATGTCATTAATATTCTAGAAATTAGTGAGTAGAGCATTAAAAGTTAAAACTCCACCAGCCTCCATAATCTTCTTTCTCTCTCTCCACCTGACTTCCCTTCACCAAATTGTCATATGGACACACAGCCTAGACCACCGGGAAAAAATATAATGTGGTAATCTCGAAACGTTATATTGGTATTAATCGGTATCGACATATTTCTTTCTCTTGAGCAAATCAAAACAGTTACCGGTACGATATTGATGGCCTTAAACTTTAGTTCCTTAGATGTAGTACACTAGGTTCCCTAGTTAAATTTAAACGCATGATTGTATTGACCAATCGAAAACACAAACAATGTTACTTTTCTAAAGACAATTAAATGTAATGCAACTATAAAATTGAATTTAAATGGAGAACCTAATATACTACACTTAAGAAACTGTACCTAAGTTTTATCTTATTTTTAATAAGAATGTCTTTTTTGGGGGGAAAGACAAGATAATATAGGAAATTGAACTTTTACTTTTAAAATGTTTTATTTATTTTAGAACAATCCAAAAAAGAAAATATATCAATTATTGACGAATGGAAGAAAATATATTTTGGTTGAATTCTACTAGATTTTCTGAATACAAAAAGGCGATAGTCAATATTTGTATAAAGATCAATTATGTACTAAAATATATATAATCCATTTATTTTTATAGTGTATGTAAAAATTGTATGAACTTTATACCTCCAAAATCTCTTAAATGACTAAAATACCCCCAAACCAAAGGCGATAGTCAATTTTACCTTTTGGTCGTTTTAGTAGTTCCGATGATATTTTGGTTAAGTTGGAGGTTTGGGGGTATTTTGTTGTTTCGGAGTTTCCAAGAGTATTTTGGTTATTT
The DNA here is from genome assembly GCA_907173295.1 of Fagus sylvatica. Classification (NCBI taxonomy): domain Eukaryota; kingdom Viridiplantae; phylum Streptophyta; class Magnoliopsida; order Fagales; family Fagaceae; genus Fagus; species Fagus sylvatica. Next base: position 15,204,437 of record OU015763.1, read on the forward strand.
TAAAGGGTTTATGGATATTTTGGTCATTTTTTGAGGGGTCAAGGGTATTTTGGTAATTTTGGAGGTTTTAAGAGTATTTTGGTCATTTTAGAGGTTTCAATGGTATTTTTGTCATTTTTTAGGTTTATGGGCATTAAGGTCATTTTTTAGTTTTTAGGAATATGTTAGTCAATTTTGAGAATTTTGAGGCCCTGCGTTTCTCCTTCCAATTTTAGAATTATCTTAATATATCGTTTTTTTCAAAAAAAAAAAATATATTTTGGTCAATTTTTTTTTTAGGTTTTAAGGGTATTTTAGTCATTTTAGTGGTTTTATTGATTGGGTGTATTTTGAAAAATGGTTTACAATTTTTTTTGGGTTTAAACCAATTTCATAATTTTTATAAAGGATTTTCGAGTCAATTCAAAATATTTTCAGTTTGATGAAACTTTTTACAACTAAACGAACACCCCAAATGCTAAAATTGTTTTTTGAAAACAAACAAACGAGCCTAAGTCAAATAAAATCAAATTTAAGAGATTGGACTTACGTTCATTACTTGACTTCCAGGCTTCCAGCCATGCGCAAGTCTATAAGTATCTTCCGTTCCCCCTACACGAAATAAACCTTGAACATGTGTGTTTTGCTAGTTTTCTCAACTATCCCACTTGTTTCTCTTTTTATCCTCATCATGAGCTTCTCCATTTTACGTAACCAATATTCCAAGCTAGTTTGTCCAGCAATCATGTCACATTACATACTTTTCATTGGTACCAGTTTGAAACGGGCATGGCATTTCTTGCTTTACCATTCTTTCCCCACGAAATATTGCGAGCGTGAAGTGCCAGATATGAGTGAAGAATTAAACATAGTCCGGTACGAGTGGATGCCAGGGTCCAGCTGCGAAGAAGTAGAATGTGCTGTCTGTCTATGTAAGATTGAAGATGGAGAAGAGATTAAAGAGTTAAGATGTAACCATATTTTTCATAGAGTTTGCTTAGACAGATGGGTCGGATACAAGCACTTAATCTGTCCCCTTTGTCGAGGCTCTCTACTTCCACGTACAACTATCGACAAGTTCGGAATAGAGGTACTGTCGTTCAAGTTTTGTTCATTCACTGCTCGTGACCGCGAGACTTGGTGGCTACGGTAAATAATGGGTTCAGCAGATTATGCTTAAACTAAACCACAACATGATTCTCTCTGAGTTCTTATATTTTTAGCCAATTATGTCAACTGATTACCTGTAATTTCTTTCTTTCTTTCTTTGCTTTGGGCCTGGTTTGCTCAGGACTACGCTAGAGAGTTTTGTTATGAGGAAACTGGCGTTCTCTGCTTAAAACTGTTTTCTTTGTTTTACTTGTATTTGGTGGAGCAGTAGTACTCCAAGATGAATACAAATCATTTATACTATTATTTGTGTTTCATTTAATTTATGTTCCATGAATTTGACTATGTCATATGTTATTTTGTTAATTTTTCCTATAAAAGAACAAAATCTAAAATAATAATAAAATAAATCAGACACGACTAAGAATTTATTCGTCCAAGATATATATGGTTGGATCAACCAGGTTAATTTAGACTTACGGAGCCCTATATGCATGATTGGGGTCTTTTTGGTTTTTGGGTTAGAGATTAAACTGAAAGAGTACGATTACAAAATTGCATTTGAAATTTCGAATAAGGGTCCCAAGCATGCACCGATTGCTAACAAATCAATAAAATCGACTGGCTATTACAATACAACCGGCTTTAGTTGTTAGAATATCCCATCTAGACTTCTCTGTTAACATGTTGTGGACGAGATTAATCAAATTCTGTTAACATCTTTTATATGATGATAAAAATCAGCACGGCTCCGAATGTTCTCTCTGATGGAAATTGACGACAACCGGTGGGGTAAATTCCTCCGATGCCTTTGTCAGAGGTTTTGAGGAGAGTTAACAGGTAAGTAAAAGTGTTTGGCTAATAGTGGCTACAATACAACCGGCTTTAGTTGTTAGAATATCTGCACATCTATTGACTTCTCTGTTAACATGTTGTGGACATGTGGTGGGAGCTTAAAGGGGGTTAGCTTGGATAGGGACGATATTAAGTAGTCGTCAATTCTGTGGCGGTCGGAGGGAAACGTCGTCCGTCCATTGGATCTTTTATATATATTAGAAGTTGGACCACTACTAAGGAATCTTAACTCAATGTGACTTTTAGGGTCCGCAACTCAGCATTCATACTGAAAGCGAGCAAATGGCTCTTGAAAAGCCAGACAACCACCTGCCATTTTGCAAGCCCTCATAAATCCTCCTTCAATTTGGCAAACCCGGGTTTCTTAAAACAGAAACGTCGCTATTAATTACTTGCAGCCTAAGAAGTATTGGTACGTTTTCGGGTATCGGTATGATATGACAGTATGATAATTCTTAAAAAATTAGGGTATAGGTATGGCGGGTAAATTCATTAAATATCTGATCATTGAAGCCCACCGCGCCACCATCGTGAAACCCACACCACCACTGTGCGACCACCACGAAGCCCTTTCTAGTCATGATGAGAGATAAAGGCATAAGTAGAGAGAGAGAGAGAGAGAGTCATTGGTTTGAGGGGACAAGAACAAAGCCGTGACCAAACCCGAACTCAAAATATAAATTTAGTATTAATTGCACAATATTAATGTTGATATCAAAAAACACCAAAATGTTGATCTCAAAAAAAGTGGATTTTTAGTATTAATTGCACAATATTTAGGTTTGAAGAAAAAATCAGAAAACAACAGCCAAACAAAAAAAGTTGTGGTGGGACCAACAAATTTAAAATTTATTGTATTTGAATCCATGAACCAAACATGGCTCTCATATTCTCTATTCATGAAATTGAAAGACAATATTGCCCACACGTGATTGATATAACAAAAAAAAAAATCTATGTTTGAAGAAAGGCCAACCACACACGTGGCTGTTACCAAAACTTTAATGCAATGAGTTTTTTTATTTTTCCTTTTTTTTTAAAAAAAAAAAAAAAAACACCATTATTTGATATAGTCATTCATTCCCCGAGGTCGATGCTACCCACCACAAGGGTGGAACTGCCCTCATTCTGGCATCAATAGAACCATATCAAACACAGAGGGTCTAGAAATAGTTTACTTTGATTACATTAGATGAGAACCTTGTTCTTTGTTTATGAGGTTGCACGCAGAAGTGTAGCTGAGAGCATAAGACATGGAGAATTTAAAATTTAAATTTAAGGAAATAATCTTTTAGGGTCCTACTCATATTTGAATAAATATCCTCTATCACATTTTTTTGTTTTTCACTTTATATTTCATCAACTGCAATATAACATGTGTCAGATTGTGTTTGATTTTTTTTTTTTTTTTTTTAAATCTTAGTTATTTTATAAAAGAAAAAGAAAAAAAACACATGGTAGTTATGATTAATAGAGTATAAACTAGAACACAAAAAATGAGATAAAAAAATTTGTATTTTTCATTTCCTACTCTAAAAAGAAAATATTGTTTATTGTAGGGAAAAAAAAAAAAAAATCTACTGGTACTTCTCCGTAAGCTTGTTGGGAAATAAAGGGTTTTGGTCATGAAAGATATATTTGTTTAATAATTAAAGTTTCCTTATTAAATATAGTTTTCACTATTTCCTATATAAGTGAGGTAATTAAACTCTGTTTTCTTAACTTGTACGGTTAGGATATTAGTTAATAAAACATATTATATGAACGGTTGATTGACTTTTGGTTGATTTCATAATATTGTATCATATAAGATTTTGAGATCTAATAATTTTACACATCATTATTTTAATGTATATTTTTTAATTAAATATAAATTTATTTTATATTTAAACTCTTTTTTAGAATCTTGACACATCATGTTTTCTTTAAAATAAAATATATATAGTTCATATACAAACACAATAATAATAAAATAATCTTTTAATTAATAATTACATAATTATCAAATTTCATATTTAGACAAAAAAAAAAAAAAAAAAATATATTATGTTAAATTTCCTATTCTTTTAATTTAATTTAGGGTAGATACCTTTTTTATCTCAAACTTTAATAGAAATAATATGTATATATTTATATACATGTAGTTTAATAAGTAATTTATTTATTAATACAAAAGGGCCAATTGCTGATCTACATTGTGTATATAAACAAAAAGTAACAAAAAAGAACATATAAAGACACAAAGCACAAAAAGTAACAAAAAATAATAGATAAACGTACAAAGTACGTTGGACACAGTACACACACTTGATACTCGGTGCACCACAAAAATCAACTAACAAATTTAAACTAACCAAACAAAAGTAAAATTCAACTTATAAAACAAACAAACCACACTGCACTCTCTCTCTATTTCCACTGGTAAGTGGAGAAAAATTTAGGTCTTATGATGTTATTTTGGCTAATTAATTATTGGTGTTATTGTTGTGATTTTAGATTAATTTTATATATATTATTTGGGCTACTTTTTATGTTACATAAGCTTTTTTTATATATAAAATAATAACAATAATTTATAATAAACCAACTTCTAAAATTCTCAAATATATATATGTAATATATATTTATTCTTAAAAAAGGAGGTGGACACTTCTAAAAATCTCAAATTTATATATATAAATATATAAGTCAGGGATATATATATAAATAAACTTAATATATATATATGCATATATATATTTTAAATGAGGATGGGTACGTGCCCATCCTGGAGACATTGTGGCTCCGCCATGCAAGGAGTTGTCACGTGTCGCATTCATTGGAAAGAAAAGTAAATTCTCATCAAAACCCATAATAAATTAATAATATTGCTCAAGAAATCAGAATCAGAAATTTCTAATTTCAATGAAATCAAATTCATGATTGTTTGCCATACATTTGCCTCAGAGGCAAATTCTTATAAAACTTGATACGTAAACGTCCTATTTCAAAAGTTTACCTAACAAACTTTGTCACAGTTTAGGCAAAGATAATAATAATAATAGCGAATAAAATTTTGACATTTGGTGCAAGAAATAGAAAAACATAAGCCGTTAATTCTAAATGGGTGGCCCTGGGCAAGGGCGAGGTGAGCGACCGCCCTAGGCCTCACCCTCAAAATTAGGTCTCATCCCAAAATTTTTTAAGGCTCTTATTAAAAGGCCTCAATATATTTATATATACAAAAAATTAAAAAGGTCCATATATTTAAAACAAGCCTTTAAATTAAGCCTAATAATAATTTATTTCTCTAACTCAAAGTATGTATGAGAACAATTTTTGGTATTTATTTGATGTGAAGAAAGCTAACTTCATTAAATTATGATAATTTGAAAAAGTATTATGTTAATCTTGAAAGTTTTTTAAAACCAATAATTTTTTTTGATCTTGATGGTATTGATTTATTTTTAGACTTAAAAGTCTTACAAGTGATTTTACCAAAAGAAAAAAAGACAGTGATAAATATACTTAATTTTATCAAGGAATTGAATTGTTCCAAATGCATCTCTTGCTGTGTTGCATATAGAATATTATTGACTATACTTGTCACAGTCGCATCCGTTGAAAGAAGTTTTTCAAAGTTTAAATTATAAAAATCTTACTTGCGATCAACTATGTCACAAGAAAGATTAAATGAATTAGCCATATTATCTATTAAACAATATTTGTTAGAAAAATATTGAATATAAAAGTTTAATTAAGTAAACTTGTAGCAAAAACCGTATATAGAGTAATTTTTCAATAATTTAAAAAAAAATGTCTCATTTTTTTTCCTGTTCAAGACCTCATAATTCGCAAGACCGATCCTAATTATTTCGGATGATATGAAATTCAAAAGGAATTATTTCCTATTTCGGATTAATACAGTGCTCCCATCACAATAGATGGGATCCACATACATGTGAGTCCATCTATTGTGAAGAAATTAATACAGTGCTCCTATCACAATAGGTGGGATCCACATACATGTGAGTCCATCTTTTTTTTTTTGATATATGATAGAAATTCTAATCTAAACTCACACACACGTATATTTGAACCTATGGCGTCCGCTCATGATGGTTGCTCTTATCATCAGGCCAAGACACCAATTGGTTTTTGGTGTAGGCGGGATTTGAACCCAGGTCCCTTACTCGACAACAAGAGACTTTACCAGTTGAGCTAACTGGAACCCACCATGTGAGTCCATCTATTGTGAAGAAATTAATACAATGCTCCTATCACAATAGGTGGGATCCACATACATGTGAGTCCATCTATTGTGAAGGTCGCTGTATACATCCCAAATAGAAAATAATTTTTCGAAATTCAGGCCCATGTTAATTTCTCGGAAGATGGAACTCGTTGCAAGAACACACGTATCACGTTTTTCAATGTCCTGACTGACTCACGTTTTTCACATCCGGGGTCCTCCTAGTCCTGGCTGATGGTGAATTCCATCCGAAGTAGTTAATAATTGTCTCAAATATGTCTATTTTTTGACAAATTTGTATGATTTTTAGCCACACACGTATTTAGACAAAATTCGTACGAACTTGACGTTAAAACATCTCCATAATTGTGGCCCAGTAGGTTAAATACATCGTACCTTTTTCTTTAGATATGTCTGGCTGACAGTTACTAACATTTGTTTTTAATAATATTTCAACCGGTATCATTCAGATCCTACTACTAGACCAATTATCAAAAAGAAAAGATCCTACTACTAGACCTAGTGAGAGTGACATTCATAATTTTTAGTCTAAAATTGCGTAAAAGATCGGTATCACAGGCAATACTAAAACTAATTGCAGGTTGCAATTAGTTTAATCCTAGCCATACAATAAATCTAACCGTTCCAGGTAATGACAGCTCACCAAAAATGCAAAAGACAATTTTACCCTTAAATTTTTTCAGTACCCGTGTGATATCAGCTGTTTTTGCAAAATAATGCATATTATAATATTATTTTGCTAAATGTTTCCCAGCCGAAATAAATTTGAAAAATAGACTTTGTATTTTACAAACACAAGATTGACATCAATCTTGTGTTTGTAAAATACAAGATTGGTAAAACTGCTATTCCAACGTAACCAGACCCTGACTTTCTCTCTTTCACTTTCAACTTTTCTCTCTCTCTTTTGTCACTTTCACATTTCACTTTTTACTATTACCCGTTTTGTCTCTTTCTCTCTGTCACTTTCACGTTTTCTCTCTCTCTCTCACTTTCACCCCAGCCAGGCACCCTCCCCGTGCCACCAGCCCCAGCGCCACCAGCAACCGCGCCACCACCCTTCAGTTGAGCTTTTGGAAAGCCATTTCCTGTGTCTTAAGTCAAAGAATGAGATTTTAATCTCTCCTTTCTTCTGGATATTCCAGTATTTTGCTGGTGCAAAGCTGGTGTAGTTCTCCGTTAGAGCTCCCATAGCTACTCTATTTTCTGTCACAAACATACTGGCAGAATTGTTAAACACATTTTTTTAGGGTTCTGAATGATAAGTGATTTTTAAAATTTTGGTTTCAGTGGAGTTTTCTTGTATTTTTTCCTTGACTGTAATTTGGTTGCAGTGAAATAAGCTCTACATCAAGATTAGTAGGCATTGAATAGTTGTATCAAGTTTTCAAGCCAAGAAATTGGTAAATTATGTTTAGAATGTTTATAGTGATTGGTAAATCATGTTGCATAGGGTCATTTTCATTTTCTTTCTTTTTCCACCAGCACACACACACACCCTCTCCCCCTCTCTTTCTCTACCCGTCTCTCTCTCCTCTCCCTCATCATTGGGTCAGCCACCCAGCACCATCCCCACTAAAGAGCACCACCTCCGGTCATCACCTACCTCCTTCCAACCACCGTTTTCCGGCCAACTCATCGGAAACATCTTTAAAGCTTTAGATGCTTACGCAATCGTTTTGAAGGTAAAAACTGAACTTTCCTCTCAAATTTCTCTATGAGATCCTTTGGGTTTTGTTATAATATGATAATTATGGTAGATCCTTGAAAGATTGGGAAGGTTAGGAGGATTTGGTAGCAAAGGTTTTGTGAAATCCGAATTTTCCTTATCATTTGGGTATTTTGAAATTTGGTTGTGAAGGGTTATGGTTGAATCTATATGTGGGTTTGCTTATGGATTTGATATTCTTCTTCGTTCATGAGTATATGTGTGACCATGGGTGATTTTTTAGTTTTTGATGAAGAATACCCTCTGTTTCTGTTTTCTGCAGAGAGCAGAAAGTTGTATGAAATTCTGGGATTTTTGTAAAAAGTAATTTGGGAAACGGTTTCTTGAAGATTGATTTATTATATGTCTAGTATAGGTGTTTAAAATCTCACTTGAAAATATGGTTATTTGAATACTTTTTGAGAATTTATAAGAAACTCCTACAAATATGTCAAATGGACAGTGTCTGTGTCTGTAGTGATTAAATATTTGTGGTAATTGGTATATTTTGAATCTTAATACAAAAGATGAATATAATGAAAGTTAACACACAGGGCTTGAGTTTAGAATCAAGAATTATAGTATTTGGATTGATATTAAAAGAGTTATTAATTTTCTTATGAGACCCTAAATCTGTCAGGACAGATTTGTGTTTATCACATGACAAGAATTTTAATAAATTCTAGAGATGTTATCTCGATCTGAATTTTCTGTGGTAGCCTTTACATATATATGAGGTCATCCCTGTTAAATTTCAAGTTACTTTGATAACTTTAAGTGGTCCAAATGAATTGTATAAGGGGACTGTCCTGTAGGTAATCTGATTTACAGCAACACGAAATAATGAGACTTTAAAGAATTTATTCATGCAATTGGATAAGTGAATTGAGCTGAAATTTGGTATTCATGATAAATGATGTGTTTACTGAATGGGTGAATTTTTATATGTCCTAATTATACCATCTAGTATAGAAAATAAATGTTTTGAGTCCTACAATACGGTTTCTGTTTTAGGCAGTAAATAGAACTGGTTTTGATGTTTTGCCACTAAGCAGTTTCATTTCTATTCTTGTATTCCTATTTTCATTGGCAGACAAAATAAATTTAATTCCAAATGTATGATAATATTAATACTCAGTGGTTGAGGAAATCAAATATTTGTGGTGATTATTAGTATGTATGATACCTCCCTGTTCCAATGAGCTTTGGCTCAAATGGCTTTTCCTTCTCCCAGAAGGATGTGTAGAAGTTGAGGTTGAGAAATCCACTAGGTTCTTGTGTGACTCACCAGATTTTTTTTTTTTTTAAAAGAGTGATGCCTCCCTATTACCATTTCTGATCATACAATTGTTTCCAAGGGAGAAAACTGGAGATGTTTTAGGTAAAATAAATTTAATGCCATCCATAATTGTAGTGTTCTGAAGTGCACATTAGGATGGGCAGTATGCTGAATATGTGGTAACCCTTTTAGAGTTAAAAGGATGTGTCACATTTTGTGATTGAATCTCAAGAAAATTTTGCTAAATAAGTGTTGCAATTATGCAACTAATGCATTTACTCTGCACCAAGTTATTTGTTTGGTTGGAGAAGAAAGATATGTTTGATTAGTTAAAAATACATAACATAAAAAGATATTTTGTTCTTTTAGTTTTATTAAATTTACTGGACAGAATGAAAAATTTAAGTGATTTATCTTATAGCTAAAACTGTGTTTGGCCTACTTAATTTACTCTTCACGTGTTCTTCATTTGTTAATGTGTTTGATGTTACCACTTTTTGTCTGTTCTTGCAGCAATTTTAACCTCATTTTCTATAGAAGCACACGATTTTGCTTCAAATGTTTTGAGTGCTTGAAAATCCTTCTAATGACAACTCTAATAAAAAGCTTTTTATATTTTCAGGTATTATTATTTATTTTTTTAAATTTTCTCATGTTATTTTTCATTCTGATGTATTTCTTTCTTTGGTGAGAATGTGGATATACATTATGTGCAACATAATGAGTTAGAGACTTCTTTCAGCACAATTACTGATATAGATGTTTTTTCAAGGTTGTTGAGCTGCCTATGCCTCATCCTGAGATTTGTGAAGCTTGGAATTGATCCTCCTAAGGGTGTCCTCTGCTATGGTCCTCTAGGTACTGGCAAAACACTTTTAGCTAGAGCAGTGGCTAATAGAACCAATGCCTGTTTCATTCGTGTCATTGGGAGTGAGCTTGTTCGGAAGTACATTGGTGAGGGAGCTAAGTACATGGCCTACAACTGATTGTTATGACCCATTAGGTTCTT
>OU015763.1:15214728-15229954 GCA_907173295.1 Fagus sylvatica
GTTGATTGCTTTGATAATCTGCTCCGAATCTCCTTCAAATTCAATCTTCCAAGTCCCAACTTCAATAGCAAAAGTCACAGCACGCCTGGCAGCGAGGGCTTCTACCATCACCACTGAGCCTGCAAAATACTTTTCTGATTCCCAACACTGCACGGTGTATTAATTTCAACTTTCAAGTTCAAAATTGACAGTATTGATTTCAACTTTTCAACAAATAAAAACATTGACATATACGTACGTGTCTGTTTGGCCCCCCAGTTGTACGGAGAAAAATCACGTTTTAACAGAAAAACGCAAAAATCGTGTGTTTGGCCCCACAATTTTAAAGGCATTGTGTTTTGAAAAACGTTGAAAAGCAGCGTTTCAAAACTGGAGCAGCGTAACATAAAAGAGATTATTAGACTTTTCTGATATGCATCCATAAGAGCCTAGCCTCGGCGTGACCCGTCAAGTGGCAACGGACCTAGTCTTAATTAATCCCTTAATTATTTTAATAATTATTTTATTTTATTTTTATATATTTAATATAATCAAATTAATTGATATTCTGCTTCAAAATAATTCATACTTCACCCTAAAAAAGTTTACACTCCAATTCACTTTTGAAGTGGAGTGTGAATTACTTAGAGAATTTTGGAACGAATTGTCATTTGTTGAAAATAGGGTATAACGAGTTTAGTTTTGACAAACATCAGAGTGTTAGTGTAATTTACACAATCTTTTACCTTAAATTTTTTTTTATATATATAAATAAATACATCAAATTACAACTTGAAGAAAAAATATATATATAAATAAATAATTAAAAAAAGAAGAAGAAGAAGAAGATATTGGCACGTGGTTGCCAATTTCAAATTGAATTGAAGAACTTATAAACTTGTAGTTGTACTACGTACATAGTGTTTTGAACTTTTATTTTTTTTATTTTATATATATTTTTTGCTATGAAAAGTCTTTGTCTTTGTTGTTTGAACTTAATAACATATAATTGTCTACAAATATACATTTGGTATAAAATATTTCTACCTTTATATAACTAAGTTTTATATAATTTTTATTTCACTTCATAACTATATAATAACATATAGCATTTCTAACTTGAACCTGAAACTTCAATCTTATAGTAGAATGGTTTGTTTATCCATTTTTATAATAAGTTTATATGTCACATTATCAAATTCCGTTTAAGTTAACAAAATTTTTTAACGGAGGAGGAAACCACTGTTGGGATTTATGCCCTAATATCCAATTTGTGTAATAAATTTAATTATAAAAAAGAGTTTTATTTTAAGAGAATTAATATATAAACATTTGACGTTATGTAAAGTCCATGACATGCATTGAATGTGATTAAGATATGTAAATATGATTTTGCATACAGAAGCTCTAAATCACAAATTTTTATAAACTCATAAATCTATGTTCGTAGTCTTTGATGAAATTGGGAGTTTCATATGTTTAGACTATAACATATTAATTACGATGGTTTATATTGATCATGGAAATTTTGACTTCTAATTAATATGTTGATGTATTTGGAATACATTAAACTGGACCACCGTGAGTAAATATTCTTCAAACTATTATCAATTGATTTAATTAACTTACAAACTGTTTAAGACATTAATTTTAAATCCTGAGAGAATGGTGAACTCAAATGTAAAATGTAAATTGCTTTGATGTATTAAAGTGTGCAATCTTATATGGTCAAACAAATTCTGATATATTAGGTGATCACATGTAACATTGTGGGAACACTATTACTTAAGAAGGAATTCATAATCTCTTTTAGAGACATAAACATCCCCTTGAAATAAATTTAATGAGAATTGATTATTAAAAAAGATAATCATCTATTTTAGTAAAGAGTTGCCAAAATTATATTTTAAGGAATTTGATTCCATATAAAATAAGAATAATCAAAAGATTAAATTGGGGATCAAGGAATAGGATGTAGTGACGCAATTTTTATTTAATGACTTAATATCACTATGAATGATTTAAATGGAGGGTTTAAATGCAATTAAAATAAGTTAAGGATACCTTATGTAATTAAATAAAATCCTAGAGTGTAATTATATTCTTTCAGTGGAATATAATATAATTAATGGTAACCTATAAGCTAGTTATGAGATAATAAGAAGTTCTAGGCTCATTGGCGCTAGTTTTTTTTTTTCCTTTTGGTCACACTCCAAACATATATAAGAAAAACCCTTAGGGGTTCTGCCAAAATAACTTGATATGTTAGACATACATGAGATATAGAGAAATATAAAATTCGTTCAATACAATAGAAAGAGAGAAAAACAGTTTTCTCTTTAAGTTGCTGAAAATCTTACATTGTATTCTCTATAATAAGAGCCCACACTATTAGCTATCTATGTAGTCATTGGAGTGAAGACACTCAAGGGAATAAGGAGATTCAAGTGTTCTTTAAGAGAAAGGAAGTCATTAAGGTAGAAAATTAAGAAATCTACAAAAGTATGTGTAGACATCCCAATTTGTACCGGTCAATACTTATGGTCCCCGGTCCTAGTGATGATTACTCAAGACTCTTAAAAGACAATGTGTGTTAAAAACCACCAAGAATCTTCCAAAATTTTGAACTAAAAGTTGTCTCTTTACCAAAGAGGTGTACGCCACTTTCATTTGGGTGTACGTCTATAGTGAAGAGACGTGTGTCTTTAAAAGTGGACGTATACCAGTGCCTCTAGTCAGAAACCCTAATCGTGGGAGTTAAGCTCTACGAGAAAAGCTCAGTTTACCTCGTTTCCAAGCAAACCTAGCCCCTTTTTTTAGCTATAAAAGAAGCCACATAACTCACACCAAAGACACACCTCGTAAACCCGAAAGAAACACTGGAATTACCAAGAAGTACTGGTATAGTAGAATTTAGGAGAATAATTCTAGAGTAGCGAAACCCTACTTTGTTAGAAAGAAGAGTGTAGTGAGGAAGAGCAAGAAATTGTGTCATGCATGATTTATTATTTTGTGTAATATGTTAAATGTGATTTTTCTCTCACATGGGATGGATCCTACATTTATAAAGTTAAATTATCCAATGTGAGAAAGATGTTAAATGCAACGGTTTTATATAAAATTACATCTGCACGCATCCGGGTGTAATACTTTTAAATGGTTGAGAAGTTAACTTTTAATCAAAAAATATATATATATTGCACTGCACTACTTTTGGTATCTCAATCCACGCACCCTTTTTACCCTTATATCTCACTGTTATTGCTTCTAAAAGAAGAGTATCAATACAATGTCGAGGTGAAATAGTCTGCAAAGGACATTGATTAGGGAAAGCTAGAGGAAAAAAGATTAGCTCAGAATTAGGAGACAGGTTTTGTGTTGTTTCATGTTTGTGCTAACCTGACTAATTACAAGTCCTCCTGGCCCAATTGCTTTTCAATTATTTCTTTCTTCATCTTTTCATACTTTTTTTTTCCCCTATTCTTTTGGTGTCTATGATCAAACTCTCATGTAGAAGCAATGAGTTCATAGAAACGTGTTTGACGGCTCTCAGTTCTTTAACCTATGTGAAAACATGAAAAGTAAGGAAAGGAAAAAGATACCCTGTCCTTTTGAGGAAGATTCAGCTTCGCGTGCCTTTCAAAGTTGTTAGGAACTTTCGTTGAACAATATTCAATCATTCACGTATGAACAATTGAACCTTTGCTGAACTCCCCTTCTAGAGGATTCTATATGAAGATTACTTTCAACATATGATTCATCCCGATGATTAGGGGTGTCAAATGGGTGGGTTTGGGTGGGCATTAAATGGGTTAGGCCTTTAAAACCCAATAGCCAATTTAAACCCATTTAATAAAGTAGATATTATCCAAACCCAACCCAACCCAATTATCTAAGCTAAAACCCAACCCACCCATTTAAACCCATTTAAAAAAGTTAATATTTACCAAAATACCCTTAAAGCCTATAAAAGGATGAAAAAACAATTAAAACTTAGAAAAATTACTGAAATACCCTTAGAACCTCCAAAATGACCAAAACCTCTTAGAATCTTTTTTTTTTTTTTTTTTTTGGTTTGGGCTTTTTTTTTTTTTTTTTTTTTTTTTTTTCGGGTTTGGGTTTTTTTTTTTTTTTTTTTTCGGGTTTGGGCTTTTTGTTTATTTTTCCTTGCTTTTTTTTTGTTTATTTATTTATTTTTTTTTTTTCGTGTTTGGGCTTTTTTTTTTATTATTATTTTTTTTTTGGGTTTGGGCTTTTTGTTGATGCCCAATAAGCAACCCAATTAAAGCCCAATTAAACTCAACTTAATTGGGTCTAATTGGGCTAGCACCCATTTGCCTATTTATTAAATAAGTGGGTTTGGGTGGGCAATTAGTGGGTGGGTTTGGGTGGACTAATGGGTTTGGGTTTTTTTTGCCACCCCTACCGATGATCCTAAAACCAAGAAAAATTATAATAGATAAATTATACTGACATTTTCAATATTTGGTGAAACTAGAATTGTTATACTCTATTTTCAACAAATGACAATCTGTTCTAATATTTTTAAAATAATTCATAATTCACTCTAAAAATTAAGTGAAGTATGAATTATTTTGGAGTCGAGTGTCAATTATTTTGAAAATTTTGGAACGGAGTGTCATTTATTGAAAATATGATGTAACAAGTCTAGTTTCACCAGATATCGGGATGTCAATGTAATTTACCCAATTATTATGTATCAACAAAATATTGTATAACCACCAATCCATTTCCACCGCATCCATTAGCATTACGTAATTGCCCCAAAGGACAATGAAGCTAGGCTATGTTTCGTTGAAATGGAAAGGGAGAGGATGGAAAAAAGTAAAAGGAAAATGAGGTTTTTTCTATTGTATGATCGAGGAGAAACGGGAGAGGAAGAAAAATGGGATGTTGGATTTTCCACGCTTACCAACAAATACTCATCCATCCAAATTGGGGAGAAAAGGGATGAAAATAAATTAAATGACACTTTTGCCCTTTTGTAGATTACTTCTGCCCCAGACCAAGCTATTTGTTGTAGTTGGTTTTATCCACTAAATATATGAGAGTATTCTTGTGTATAACGTGTCAGGTGCTTGGCTTTTTATTTTTATTTTTTAAACAATAAGTAAATTGTTATTTATTTTAAAGATTTAATAAATTACTTAAAACTCTTTTCAACCTTGACAAATGAGATGGATATAGATAATCGATAAGGGCAATGTAAGATTATAGAGTAATTTACACTGACACCCCCTTCTTTTAGGGAAATTAGACTCATTACACCCTAATTTGGAGAAATGACACTCCACTCCCAAATTTGCAAAATAATTAACACGTCGCCCCTTTTTCATTTTTTGTTTATTTTTATTAATTTTTTTTAACCAATGCCTAACTAACCAAAGTTAAAAATAAAAATTATATTCCAATTATTTTAAGTTTAAGTGAGGAATATTCTTTTAAAAATTAGGGAAAAGGGGGCTGAGTGTTAATTATTTTGCAAATTTGGGAGCAGAGTGTCATTTCCTCAAATTAAGGTGTAGCGACTCTAGTTTCCCCAAAAGAATGGGGTGTCAGTATAATTTACCCAAGATTATATCTTAAGTGTTGGTTACCTGTGTAAACAAATGATTGAAAGATTATAAATGGTTAGCATAATAAAAATCATGGTTATCTTTTTTATTTTAGACTAAACAAAATAGGAAGATAAAAAATAAAATAATAATGTGATATCATCTTTTTTTTTTCTTTTTTCTTTTTTTTTTTAATTGGTAGTAAGTAATTTTGTTCTTATATAGTAATGAAAAAATGGTAATTTACACTGACACCTCCAAGTTTATAGTGAAATTTCACTGGACACACCCAATTTTTATTAGGAAAACACTCTGTCCCCAAAATGATCAAACTAATTGACACTCTACTCCAAAATATTTAACACTTCACCCCAAAATAATTCACACTTCGCTCCATTTTTGGAGTGGAGTGTGAATTATTTTGGGATTTTTGGAGTAGAATATCATCATTCGTTGAAAATAGGGTGTAGAGAGTCTAATTTCGCCAAACATCAAAAGTATCACTGTAATTTACCCAAAAAAAAATCTATACACTATGTGCTAGGAACATGATAGTAAATTCATACAAACCACATTTTCCATTCTCTCAACTTTCTTCCTAAACAAACAATATAATTTATATGTATTTTTCATCCTTCCACTTTTCCATCATCTATGTCAAACACAAATGGTGGAAAACTAAAGATTTTCTATATTCCCACTTTTATATTCTCTCAAAATTTTCCATTATCCCACTTTTCTATCCTTCCATCCAAACAAAATCTAAAAGATAAGGAAACTAAAGGAGAACAAACCACCCGCATTATGTCTCGTAGTTGTTTATGCCCTTTGACTATTCGTGACAAAAAGGGGAAAAAGTTTTGGGATTTTAAAGAAAGATATGTTGAGAGAAAGGGTATTATTTCTCGGGGGAAGGGGGGTAATATATTTAGGGGGTGTTGCCAAGGGCGGATCCAGAAATTCAATCTAAGGTGGGTACCTTTAGATTTCAAACTTTAATAAACATAATACCAAAAACAAAAAAGCCAAAAGCCAAAAGCTAATATACTTTGTTTATATAAACAAAAAGTAACAAACAATAAGTTCATTATAGCCTTTTACAATTGATTTCGACGTGTTTTCATATTTTGAAACCGTTGCATGATTACTTCATTATCAATGTTACGAAAAATGTATTTCTCTATGTATTTAGTCAAGTTGTCATTCATCCGACTTTCTTTTGAAGTATTTCTCCATTACTATTTCTAAAATATTAAAAGAAAAACTATGTTCATAAAATAAACTAACACATCATAAAATATAAAATTAACATTTTTTAAGTTTTTCCTTTTGTTTTTCTACACTAATAAAACTAACAAACACTCAAATAGTAACAAAATAAAAACCTACTAACTTACTAAATATAAAACACAATCAATCATATTAAAAAAAAAAAAAAAATCAGTCACAGTAACACAAATACATTGATGTTGTTGTTGTTGTGATTTTATTTTTGGGCTAATTTTTGTTGATATTTTTTTTATGTTATTTAGCCTTCTTCTTTTTTGTGTCATTTGGGATTTTTTTTTTTTTTTAGTAATTTACCTAGAATTTTTTTTTTTTTTGAGGATGACATTTTATCAATCTATTTTTTTTAAATATAAATATATCTATTAAATAATTTTTTTTTAAATTGAGGGTGGGCACTGGTCAGTCATTAGATCCGCCCATGGGTGTTGCATATATCTCTGAGGGAGACATTCCTTTTCGCTAGGGGGAGTTAGCTAAATTTGTGGATGTTAGAGACATGCCTTTGATACATTAAGCTTCATCATTATAATATCTAAAGCATAATTTTTGTTAATACTTTATCATTATTGTGTTAATGTTGAACATGTTATATTTGCTTCTGCATGCTTATCATGATTAACATGTTCAGGGGTAGAGCCATGTGTTGGCTTGATTGGGCTACAACCAGGTCAAACTTTAAAAAAAAATTAAAAAAAAAAAAAATTTATAGCTAATTTTTTTTTTTTTTTTAAATAGTCCTAGTCTTAGCCCAGTTTAAATTCCAATAACAAACCCCAGCCCTAGCCCAGTCCCATTGTAGCAATGTGGACATATGTGGCCCTTGACACCATATTGACAATAAATAATAGTGGTTTTGGTACCATGCCACTTGGCCACATATTTCAGTTCAAAATCACATTAAGGTTCGAGAGGAATTCTAGAGCTAGGTTCGGGAAAAGATGTAGGATCACTAGACTCAACAACCTATTCTTTTACATTAGTAGCCCCATACCTTCAGTTGAAGACACACCTCAGAGACCCAAAAGAAACATTGAAAATACCAAGAAGTACTGGTATAGTAGAGTCTAAGAAGTAATAGTTTTAAAGAGGCGAAGCCTTGCTGAGTTAGAAAGAAGAAGATAGTAAGGAAGAGCTCTTGAGCAAGTAGCTATTCTCTAGTTATTCAACTAAAAGACTAACCCATTTCTCACGAAGTTTCAATCATTAACGTAGGCATCCAAGTCTTTCCCTTTGGTGTTCAACATGCAACTCTATCAAAGAAATCAATATGAGAGACCATTGATAAATTGCTAGCTAGCTACAAGTTCCCTAGAGGTTAGGTATGGATCTTCTTAATAGTCCATAACAACCAACTTGATTTGTTTATTGTTATTGCGTGTTTCTAGTTAGTTTGCATGTTTTGATCTTTATTTTAAACTTATTTTGTTTAATTAATGTTTCTATGTTTAGTTTTCTCCCATGAATTTAAGCTTATATTAATTAAAGCATTGTTTTCATATTAGGTTTGTCATCTAGGACCTATAACCTTCTTTAATAAATTTGATTGTATTTGTTTTCAAGAACGTGTTCTTCAATTAATATTTCCATGAGTATTTTCCTGCAGAAGCATGTCTTTTAGTCTCCAAAGGATTATATCATGATATTTGCTTTCAAAAGCATGCCTTTTTATTCTTCAATGATTATGTCATGACTATTTGTTTGCTAAAGTATGTTCTATGATTTACAATATACCTTCATTGAATTTGTGATTGTTGTGTCCCTGCAATTTGGTGATAAGCTTAGATTCAGGTGAGAATTCATTATTTTTACTTCATATGAATCTTTTGCCCTAGTTTTCATACCTTGTTTGCTCCTTGATTGTCATAGTTTTAGGTTTTGCCTTTCTGTGTGTTTAGAGATTTATTTTATAGACTACCCTTAAGAATATCAAGTAATATAATTCTAGAGTGCCTAACATCTTCCTAAGATGTACCTTAGGTCCGGACCTAGTAAGGACTAGTCCTTTTGTGCATGAAGTCATATTTATGGTTATCGACTTATAAACGAGGTGACGATTCCTTGTTCCTCTGCTTTCAACCCTAAAAAGATTTAATAGCACGAATGACCCCATGAGATGCCTCGACGGTATCTCACAGTTACATAAAAAAACACCACCTCTTTTCCTTAATACATAAAACTATGACAAATATTTGACCGAATGACCAGTCAAATATTGTTATACTAGTTTAAAGGGGGAGGTATGGATCTCCTCAATAAGTCATACTCTCCTCCTTAGTTTTATTTCGTTATTTTTTGTTTCATTTCAATTTATGTTTTATTTAGTTTTATTTATTCCAGTTGCTTATTTCCTATCATTTTAAATTCAATAATTTATTTTAATTTTGTTGCTTATTATTTTGTCATATAGGGTGTTCCTTTCTAAAGCTGCGTATGGCAACCATATGTAGCATATTCTGTTTTAGTGTAACATACACTAGTGTCGTGACGAGAAAGCAAAAACGCAGGTTGGAAGAAAAGACTTACCGGTGAACTCGGTGAGAAAAAGAAAATGCCGACGAAGAAACCCCAAGGAAGCAAGGAATCTTGGTAAAATTCCACAGAGAGAGAGAGAGAGAGAGAGAGAGAGAGAGAGAGAGAGAGAGAGAGAACTTTTCAAAGAAAGAAAGCGAAAAATCTGAAACAAATGAGGAGAGAAAGTAAAAATTTGGCATTTTAAATAGGGGATGGTTAAGCCTTGGCATACACGTCCAGCCGCAGGCTAACATGTGTCCCAGGAGCAGAAAACTGTCCCATCACATTATGGCCATGGTACTCAACACGAAAAGGTACGAAATCCCAATTTGACCCCTCGCTCTTTATATCCGATGGTCATTTACGCAAATGACCACAGAATAGGGAGCAACTAAAGGGGGAAATCTCCAAGAAATCTATAAGCACGCGAATAAGGTCATCCTTATTGAATGCAAGCTATGAATCATCAAGATTGTCTTCACAAAATGGATAATGGAAGACCTTCCATTATATGCCTTTCATTCGAATCACTAGTGACTCATCCCTAATCCTCAACGAGTTCGTTATGAAATAGCTCACCAAATCGAGCCTTTACTTGGACTGCTGCCTAGAGCGAATTTAGGGGCTCGAGGCTTAACAGCGCACCCTCATAACCAACCTAATTTAGCTTGGATTAATTTGACTTAAAATTAAATCAAATTGAGGTCGAAATTTCCCAACAACCAATGTACTCACAAACGTCCAAAATGACCAAAATAACCAAAATACCCGTAAACGTCTAAAATTGTCACTTTAGACATTTTGGGCATAATTTTCAAATCTATTCAGTTCTGGTTGAAACAATCAAGAATTTCTCATACTAGAATATAAATCGGAATTGGTATCCCCTTTGTTCCACCATGGGTTAAAGTTTGAACCATACCAATCTGTTTCAACCATTCCGGCCCATTTCGACAAATTTGTTAAAAAAAAATGCATGTATTGAACACCTCTGTCCATAAACTTCGTACTGTTGCAAATAGATCCCCTTTGTCTATTTTCTATCTATTTTAACATTTATTTTTACATCAAAATTATTAGAAAAGAAAAATGAATAGATCTTACTGCAATATCATAAAAGTATTGGTGCATTTTTTAAAAAGATTATGTGCAAAAAAAAATAAAAAATAAAATAAATAAATAATGGTAGAAGAAGTTCATTTGCAACAATATCAAAGGTTATGTAAGAGAAAAAAAAAAAATTGAAGATGTTATTTTAACAGCTTAAAAATTAAGAAGATTTTAATGTCTTTTACCCAATTTTAGACTAAAAATTATGAATGTCACTCTCACTAGGTCTAGTAGTAGGATCTTTTCTTTTTGATAATTGTTAAAAAAAAAAAAAAAATGAATAGATCTTACTACAATATCATAAAAGTATTGATACATTTTTTTAAATGATTATGTGAAAAAAAATAATTAAAATAAATAAATAATGGTAGAAGAAGTTCATTTGCAACAATATCAAAGGTTATGTAAGAGAAAAAAAAAAAATTGAAGATGTTATTTTAACAGCTTAAAAATTAAGAAGATTTTAATGTCTTTTACCCAATTTTAGACTAAAAATTATGAATGTCACTCTCACTAGGTCTAGTAGTAGGATCTTTTCTTTTCGATAATTGGTCTTGTAGTAGGATCTGAATGATACCGGTTGAAATATTATTAAAAACAAATTTTAGTAACTGTCAGCCAGACATATCTAAAGAAAAAGGTACGATGTATTTAACCTACTGGGCCACAATTATGGAGATGTTTTAACGTCAAGTTTTTTACGAATTTTGTCTAAATACGTGTGTGGCTAAAAATCATACAAATTTGTCAAAAATAGACATATTTGAGACAATTATTAACTACTTCGGATGGAATTCTCCAGCAGCCATGACTAGGAGGACCCCGGATGTGAAAAACGTGAGTCAGTCAGGACATTGAAAAACGTGATACGTCTTGCAACCAGTTCCGTCTTCCGAGAAATTAACATGGGCCTGAATTTCGAAAAATTATTTTCTATTTGGGATGTATACAGCGACCTTCACAATAGATGGACCCACATGTATGTGCAAGGACGTAATCAGACCAATTAAGTGAGATCGAAACATAACCTTGTCAGCATATATATGTATATATATACGTATATGTATATGTATACATATAAATATATATACATATATATATGTATACATACATGTATGTGTATATATATATATATTGCCAACCAATAATTTAATAACCAATAAAGTGTGTTCTTATACATATACAAATACATATACATATATACACACACCATATATATATATATATATATATATGTTTGTATATGTATATGTATTTGTTACACACATATATATATGTATTTGTATATGTATAAGTATGTATATGTATACATATATATACATATACACATATATATGTATAACAATTCAAAACTTTGTCCTTGTCCCAATTATATATAGCCCAACATATTTTTTTACCATAAAATAAATAAGTGTGCACTATTAATTATATTCACTTAAAAACTAGAGTAAAAGTGTGATAGGAAACATATATCTTAAGAACAATCCAAAAACCATTTAACACATTCACATGGGAAAATCAAAAGGTATAATGATAATTGACAAAAAAAAGAAGCCACGTGGGAGGGTGGGTGGGTGGAGAGTACCAACCTACCTACTATTGGTTTTTTTTGGAGAGCTGGCAGGGGGCCAAGGCCCCCCTTGGTCCCCATGTAGCTCCATCCCTGTGTATGTGGATCCCACCTATTGTGATGGGAGCACTGTATTACATCCGAAATAGGAAATAATTCCTCTTAAATTTCATATCATCCGAAATAATTAGGATCGGTCTTGCGAATTATGAGGTCTTGAACAGGAAAAAAAATGAGACATTTTTTTTTAAATTATTGAAAAATTACTTTACATACGGTTTCTGCTATAAAATTACTAATTAAACTTTTATATTTAATATGTTCTAACAAATCTTGTTCAATAAATAATATGGCTAATCCATTTAATCTTTCTTTGTGACATAGTTGATCACAAATAAGATTTTTATAATTTTAACTTTGAAAAACTTCTTTCAACAAATGCGACTGTGATAAATATAGTCAATAATATTCTATATGCAATAAATGCTTTGGAACAATTCAATTCCTTGATAAAATTAAGTATATTTGTCGTTGTCTTTTTTTCTTTTGGTAAAATCTCTTGTAAAACTTTTAAGTCTGAAAATAAATTAATACCATCAAGATCAAAAAAATTATCAAGTTTTAAAAACCCTTTAAGATTAACATAATACTTTTTCAAATTATCATAATTTAGTAAAGTTAGCTTATTCACATCAAATAAATACCAAAAATTGTTCTCATACATATTTGAGTTAGAGAAATAAATTATTATTAGGCTTAATTTAAAGGTTTATTTTAAATATATGGGCCTTTTTTAATTTTTGTATATATAAATATATTGAGGCCTTTTAATAAGGGATTTAAAATTTTTTGGGATGAAGACCTAATTTTGAGGTGAGACCTAGGACAGTCACCATCCTCACCCTTATCCAAGGGCCACCCATTTAGAATTAACGGCTTATGTTTTTCTATTTCTTGCACCAAATGTCAAAATTTTATTCGCTATTATTATTATTATCTTTGCCTAAACTGTGACAAAGTTTGTTAGGTAAACTTTTGAAATAGGACGTTTACGTATCAAGTTTTATAAGAATTTGCCTCTGAGGCAAATGTATGGCAAACAATCATGAATTTGATTTCATTGAAATTAGAAATTTCTGATTCTGATTTCTTGAGCAATATTATTAATTTATTATGGGTTTTGATGAGAATTTACTTTTCTTTCCAATGAATGCGACACGTGACAACTCCTTGCATGGCGGAGCCACAATGTCTCCAGGATGGGCACGTACCCATCCTCATTTAAAATAGGCTTAAATGCACTGTTGGTCTCTTAAGTTTACTCATTGAGCGCAATTGGTTCCTTGAAGTTTGAAATGAGCGTCATTGGTCCTTGAAGTTTTAAAAATGAGCGTTATTAGTCCTTCCATCCAAATCTGTTAAATTATTTACCAATGTGGCTAACGGAGAGATGATATGGAATTTTTTAATAAAAATGTGGCATAATAATTTTTAATTAAAATTGACACTTAAGCAAACATATCCATGGCTAACTTGACCCGCTTCATAACCCATACCCACACCAAATCACATACCCACCCACGCTCTAATCCCAAATCACCATTTTTTCTCACTGCAAGTCTCTTCGCCACCTAGAGCCACCGGCAACACATCCAGTGTTCCATTTCCGGCCACCTATAGACAGTATTCTTGAAGGAAACTCAATGCAAATAAGTTTTGTTGTGTAGAATCGGGGATGGATACCTTTTTTGGTCCCAGGAAACTTCGCAATTGAATATCGGATCGATACCCCTATTTTGAAAATCTTGCAAAGAGATAAGGAAATCTCATACTTATATTGAATTTAATTACGGTGGGCATTTCTGCCTTTATTGAGAAACCAATTCTATCCATGCTATTGCTTTGGGTATTGTATCTGAATGTTTTTTGGTAAATCGGCAATTTTATTAAACACAAAGAAAATAAGACAACAACCTTACAACATAAAGACCTTGGAGCTTAACATTGTATTTGAATGTTAGTGAACTCTGATGTGTGTTTTCTTAAATGTTTCTCATTTTTTCTCTTTTTTGTTATCTTATTATGGTTGGTGATTAACAATAACGTGAGAGGAAGCTGGGAGAAACTATTCTTTCTGCCGAGTTCGCAAATGCTATCAGATATGGAAGCGGAGAGACTTGCAGTGAGAAAAAAATGGAGATTTGGGGTTAGGGCGTGGGTGGGTACATGATTTGGTATGGGAATGGGTATGGGTTATGAAGCGGGTCAAATTAGCCATGAGGTTGTTTGCCTACGTGTCAATTTTAATTAAAATTTATTGTGCCACATTTTATTAAAAAATTCCATATCATCCCTCCATTAGCCATATTGGCAAATAATTTAACAGATTTGGATGGAAGGACCAATAGCGCTCAATTTTAAAACTTCAGGGACCAACATCGCTCATTTCAAACTTCAGGGACCAATTGCGCTCAATGAGTAAACTTAAGGGACCAACAGTGTATTTAAGCCAAAATATATATATATATATATATATATATATATATATATATATATATATAATATATATATAAATATATATATATATATATATATATATATTATATATATATATTACTTATATATTTATATATATAAATTTGAGATTTTTAGAAGTGTCCACCTCCTTTTTTAAAATAAATATATATTACATATATATATTTGAGAATTTTAGAAGTTGGTTTATTATAAATTATTGTTATTATTTTATATATAAAAAAAGCTTATGTAACATAAAAAGTAGCCCAAATAATATATATAAAATTAATCTAAAATCACAACAATAACACCAATAATTAATTAGCCAAAATAACATCATAAGACCTAAATTTTTCTCCACTTACCAGTGGAAATAGAGAGAGAGTGCAGTGTGGTTTGTTTGTTTTATAAGTTGAATTTTACTTTTGTTTGGTTAGTTTAAATTTGTTAGTTGATTTTTGTGGTGCACCGAGTATCAAGTGTGTGTACTGTGTCCAACGTACTTTGTACGTTTATCTATTATTTTTTGTTACTTTTTGTGCTTTGTGTCTTTATATGTTCTTTTTTGTTACTTTTTGTTTATATACACAATGTAGATCAGCAATTGGCCCTTTTGTATTAATAAATAAATTACTTATTAAACTATATGTATACAAATATATACATATTATTT
>OU015763.1:15230054-15248598 GCA_907173295.1 Fagus sylvatica
AAAGAGGCGAAGCCTTGCTGAGTTAGAAAGAAGAAGATAGTAAGGAAGAGCTCTTGAGCAAGTAGCTATTCTCTAGTTATTCAACTAAAAGACTAACCCATTTCTCACGAAGTTTCAATCATTAACGTAGGCATCCAAGTCTTTCCCTTTGGTGTTCAACATGCAACTCTATCAAAGAAATCAATATGAGAGACCATTGATAAATTGCTAGCTAGCTACAAGTTCCCTAGAGGTTAGGTATGGATCTTCTTAATAGTCCATAACAACCAACTTGATTTGTTTATTGTTATTGCGTGTTTCTAGTTAGTTTGCATGTTTTGATCTTTATTTTAAACTTATTTTGTTTAATTAATGTTTCTATGTTTAGTTTTCTCCCATGAATTTAAGCTTATATTAATTAAAGCATTGTTTTCATATTAGGTTTGTCATCTAGGACCTATAACCTTCTTTAATAAATTTGATTGTATTTGTTTTCAAGAACGTGTTCTTCAATTAATATTTCCATGAGTATTTTCCTGCAGAAGCATGTCTTTTAGTCTCCAAAGGATTATATCATGATATTTGCTTTCAAAAGCATGCCTTTTTATTCTTCAATGATTATGTCATGACTATTTGTTTGCTAAAGTATGTTCTATGATTTACAATATACCTTCATTGAATTTGTGATTGTTGTGTCCCTGCAATTTGGTGATAAGCTTAGATTCAGGTGAGAATTCATTATTTTTACTTCATATGAATCTTTTGCCCTAGTTTTCATACCTTGTTTGCTCCTTGATTGTCATAGTTTTAGGTTTTGCCTTTCTGTGTGTTTAGAGATTTATTTTATAGACTACCCTTAAGAATATCAAGTAATATAATTCTAGAGTGCCTAACATCTTCCTAAGATGTACCTTAGGTCCGGACCTAGTAAGGACTAGTCCTTTTGTGCATGAAGTCATATTTATGGTTATCGACTTATAAACGAGGTGACGATTCCTTGTTCCTCTGCTTTCAACCCTAAAAAAATTCAATAGCACGAACGACCCCATGAGATGCCTCGACGGTATCTCACAGTTACATAAAAAAACACCACCTCTTTTCCTTAATACATAAAACTGCGACAAATATTTGACCGAATGACCGGTCAAATATTGTTATACTAGTTTAAAGGGGGAGGTATGGATCTCCTCAATAAGTCATACTCTCCTCCTTAGTTTTATTTCGTTATTTTTTGTTTCATTTCAATTTATGTTTTATTTATTCCAGTTGCTTATTTCCTATCATTTTAAATTCAGTAATTTATTTTAATTTCGTTGCTTATTATTTTGTCATATAGGGTGTTCCTTTCTAAAGCTGCGTATGGCAACCATATGTAGCATATTCTGTTTTAGTGTAACATACACTAGTGTCGTGACGAGAAAGCAAAAACGCAGGTTGAAAGAAAAGACTTACCGGTGAACTCGGTGAGAAAAAGAAAATGCCGACGAAGAAACCCCAAGGAAGCAAGGAATCTTGGTAAAATTCCACAGAGAGAGAGAGAGAGAGAGAGAGAGAGAGAGAGAGAGAGAGAGAGAGAACTTTTCAAAGAAAGAAAGCGAAAAATCTGAAACAAATGAGGAGAGAAAGTAAAAATTTGGCATTTTAAATAGGGGATGGTTAAGCCTTGGCATACACGTCCAGCCGCAGGCTAACATGTGTCCCAGGAGCAGAAAACTGTCCCATCACATTATGGCCATGGTACTCAACACGAAAAGGTACGAAATCCCAATTTGACCCCTCGCTCTTTATATCCGATGGTCATTTACGCAAATGACCACAGAATAGGGAGCAACTAAAGGGGGAATCTCCAAGAAATCTATAAGCACGCGAATAAGGTCATCCTTATTGAATGCAAGCTATGAATCATCAAGATTGTCTTCACAAAATGGATAATGGAAGACCTTCCATTATATGCCTTTCATTCGAATCACTAGTGACTCATCCCTAATCCTCAACGAGTTCGTTATGAAATAGCTCACCAAATCGAGCCTTTACTTGGACTGCTGCCTAGAGCGAATTTAGGGGCTCGAGGCTTAACAGCGCACCCTCATAACCAACCTAATTTAGCTTGGATTAATTTGACTTAAAATTAAATCAAATTGAGGTCGAAATTTCCCAACAACCAATGTACTCACAAACGTCCAAAATGACCAAAATAACCAAAATACCCGTAAACGTCTAAAATTGTCACTTTAGACATTTTGGGCATAATTTTCAAATCTATTCAGTTCTGGTTGAAACAATCAAGAATTTCTCATACCTAGAATATAAATCGGAATTGGTATCCCCTTTGTTCCACCATGGGTTAAAGTTTGAACCATACCAATCTGTTTCAACCATTCCGGCCCATTTCGACAAATTTGTTAAAAAAAAATGCATGTATTGAACACCTCTGTCCATAAACTTCGTACTGTTGCAAATAGATCCCCTTTGTCTATTTTCTATCTATTTTAACATTTATTTTTACATCAAAATTATTAGAAAAGAAAAATGAATAGATCTTACTGCAATATCATAAAAGTATTGGTGCATTTTTTTAAAAGATTATGTGCAAAAAAAAATAAAATAAAATAAATAAATAATGGTAGAAGAAGTTCATTTGCAACAATATCAAAGGTTATGTAAGAGAAAAAAAAAAAATTGAAGATGTTATTTTAACAGCTTAAAAATTAAGAAGATTTTAATGTCTTTTACCCAATTTTAGACTAAAAATTATGAATGTCACTCTCACTAGGTCTAGTAGTAGGATCTTTTCTTTTTGATAATTGTTAAAAAAAAAAAAAAAATGAATAGATCTTACTACAATATCATAAAAGTATTGATACATTTTTTTAAATGATTATGTGAAAAAAAATAATTAAAATAAATAAATAATGGTAGAAGAAGTTCATTTGCAACAATATCAAAGGTTATGTAAGAGAAAAAAAAAAAATTGAAGATGTTATTTTAACAGCTTAAAAATTAAGAAGATTTTAATGTCTTTTACCCAATTTTAGACTAAAAATTATGAATTTCACTCTCACTAGGTCTAGTAGTAGGATCTTTTCTTTTCGATAATTGGTCTAGTAGTAGGATCTGAATGATACCGGTTGAAATATTATTAAAAACAAATGTTAGTAACTGTCAGCCAGACATATCTAAAGAAAAAGGTACGATGTATTTAACCTACTGGGCCACAATTATGGAGATGTTTTAACGTCAAGTTCGTACGAATTTTGTCTAAATACGTGTGTGGCTAAAAATCATACAAATTTGTCAAAAATAGACATATTTGAGACAATTATTAACTACTTCGGATGGAATTCTCCATCAGCCAGGACAAGGAGGACCCCGGATGTGAAAAACGTGAGTCAGTCAGGACATTGAAAAACGTGATACGTGTGTTCTTGCAACGAGTTCCATCTTCCGAGAAATTAACATGGGCCTGAATTTCGAAAAATTATTTTCTATTTGGGATGTATACAGCGACCTTCACAATAGATGGACCCACATGTATGTGCAAGGACGTAATCAGAATTTCAATTAAGTGAGATCGAAACATAACCTTGTCAGCATATATATGTATATATATACGTATATGTATATGTATACATATAAATATATATACGTATATGTATACATATGTATGTGTGTATATATATATATTGCCAACCAATAATTTAATAACCAATAAAGTGTGTTCTTATACATATACAAATACATATACATATATACACACATATATATATATATATATATATGTTTGTATATGTATATTTGTACACACATATATATGTATATGTATTTGTATATGTATAAGTATGTATATGTATACATATATATACATATACACATATATATGTATAACAATTCAAAACTTTGTCCTTGTCCCAATTATATATAGCCCAACATATTTTTTTACCATAAAATAAATAAGTGTGCACTATTAATTATATGCACTTAAAAACTAGAGTAAAAGTGTGATAGGAAACATATATCTTAAGAACAATCCAAAAACCATTTAACACATTCACATGGGAAAATCAAAAGGTATAATGATAATTGACAAAAAAAAGAAGCCACGTGGGAGGGTGGGTGGGTGGAGAGTACCAACCTACCTACTATTGGTTTTTTTTGGAGAGCTGGCAGGGGGGCCAAGGCCCCCCTTGGTCCCCATGTAGCTCCATCCCTGTGTATGTGGATCCCACCTATTGTGATGGGAGCACTGTATTAATCCGAAATAGGAAATAATTCCTCTTAAATTTCATATCATCCGAAATAATTAGGATCGGTCTTGCGAATTATGAGGTCTTGAACAGGAAAAAAAATGAGACATTTTTTTTTAAATTATTGAAAAATTACTTTACATACGGTTTCTGCTATAAAATTACTAATTAAACTTTTATATTCAATATTTTCTAACAAATCTTGTTCAATAAATAATATGGTTAATCCATTTAATCTTTCTTCTGACATAGTTGATCACAAATAAGATTTTTATAATTTTAACTTTGAAAAACTTCTTTCAACAAATGCGACTGTGATAAATATAGTCAATAATATTCTATATGCAATAAATGCTTTGGAACAATTCAATTCCTTGATAAAATTAAGTATATTTGTCGTTGTCTTTTTTTCTTTTGGTAAAATCTCTTGTAAAACTTTTAAGTCTGAAAATAAATTAATACCATCAAGATCAAAAAAATTATCAGGTTTTAAAAACCCTTTAAGATTAACATAATACTTTTTCAAATTATCATAATTTAGTAAAGTTAGCTTATTCACATCAAATAAATACCAAAAATTGTTCTCATACATATTTGAGTTAGAGAAATAAATTATTATTAGGCTTAATTTAAAGGTTTATTTTAAATATATGGGCCTTTTTTAATTTTTGTATATATAAATATATTGAGGCCTTTTAATAAGGGATTTAAAATTTTTTGGGATGAGACCTAATTTTGAGGTGAGACCTAGGACGGTCGCCCTCCTCACCCTTATTCAGGGCCACCCATTTAGAATTAACGGCTTATGTTTTTCTATTTCTTGCACCAAATGTCAAAATTTTATTCGTTATTATTATTATTATCTTTGCCTAAACTGTGACAAAGTTTGTTAGGTAAACTTTTGAAATAGGACGTTTATGTATCAAGTTTTATAAGAATTTGCCTCTGAGGCAAATGTATGGCAAACAATCATGAATTTGATATCATTGAAATTAGAAATTTCTGATTCTGATTTCTTGAGCAATATTATTAATTTATTATGGGTTTTGATGAGAATTTACTTTTCTTTCCAATGAATGCGACACGTGACAACTCCTTGCATGGCGGAGCCACAATGTCTCCAGGATGGGCACGTACCCATCCTCATTTAAAATAGGCTTAAATGCACTGTTGGTCTCTTAAGTTTACTCATTGAGCGCAATTGGTCCCTGAAGTTTGAAATGAGCGTCATTGGTCCCTGAAGTTTTAAAAATGAGCGTTATTAGTCCTTCCATCCAAATCTGTTAAATTATTTACCAATGTGGCTAACGGAGAGATGATATGGAATTTTTTAATAAAAATGTGGCATAATAATTTTTAATTAAAATTGACACTTAAGCAAACATATCCATGGCTAACTTGACCCGCTTCATAACCCATACCCACACCAAATCACATACCCACCCACGCTCTAATCCCAAATCACCATTTTTTCTCACTGCAAGTCTCTTCGCCACCTAGAGCCACCGGCAACACATCCAGTGTTCCATTTCCGGCCACCTATAGACAGTATTCTTGAAGGAAACTCAATGCAAATAAGTTTTGTTGTGTAGAATCGGGGATGGATACCTTTTTTGGTCCCAGGAAACTTCGCAATTGAATATCGGATCGATACCCCTATTTTGAAAATCTTGCAAAGAGATAAGGAAATCTCATACTTATATTGAATTTAATTACGGTGGGCATTTCTGCCTTTATTGAGAAACCAATTCTATCCATGCTATTGCTTTGGGTATTGTATCTGAATGTTTTTTGGTAAATCGGCAATTTTATTAAACACAAAGAAAATAAGACAACAACCTTACAACATAAAGACCTTGGAGCTTAACATTGTATTTGAATGTTAGTGAACTCTGATGTGTGTTTTCTTAAATGTATTTCATTTTTTCTCTTTTTTGTTATCTTATTATGGTTGGTGATTAACAATAATGTGAGAGGAAGCAGGGAGAAACTATTCTTTCTGCCGAGTTTGCAAATGCTATCAGATATGGAAGCGGAGAGACTTGCAGTGAGAAAAAAAATGGAGATTTGGGGTCAGGGCGTGGGTGGGTACATGATTTGGTATGGGAATGGGTATGGGTTATGAAGCGGGTCAAATTAGCCATGAGGTTGTTTGCCTACGTGTCAATTTTAATTAAAATTTATTGTGCCACATTTTATTAAAAAATTCCATATCATCCCTCCGTTAGCCACATTGGCAAATAATTTAACAGATTTGGATGGAAGGACCAATAGCGCTCAATTTTAAAACTTCAGGGACCAACATCGCTCATTTCAAACTTCAGAGACCAATTGCGCTCAATGAGTAAACTTAAGGGACCAACAGTGTATTTAAGCCAAAAATATTATATATATATAATATATATATAATATATATATATATATATATATATATATATATATATATATATATATAATATATATATATATATTACTTATATATTTATATATATAAATTTGAGATTTTTAGAAGTGTCCACCTCCTTTTTTAAGAATAAATATATATTACATATATATATTTGAGAATTTTAGAAGTTGGTTTATTATAAATTATTGTTATTATTTTATATATAAAAAAAGCTTATGTAACATAAAAAGTAGCCCAAATAATATATATAAAATTAGTCTAAAATCACAACAATAACACCAATAATTAATTAGCCAAAATAACATCATAAGACCTAAATTTTTCTCCACTTACCAGTGGAAATAGAGAGAGAGTGCAGTGTGGTTTGTTTGTTTTATAAGTTGAATTTTACTTTTGTTTGGTTAGTTTAAATTTGTTAGTTGATTTTTGTGGTGCACCGAGTATCAAGTGTGTGTACTGTGTCCAACGTACTTTGTACGTTTATCTATTATTTTTTGTTACTTTTTGTGCTTTGTGTCTTTATATGTTCTTTTTTGTTACTTTTTGTTTATATACACAATGTAGATCAGCAATTGGCCCTTTTGTATTAATAAATAAATTACTTATTAAACTATATGTATACAAATATATACATATTATTTCTATTAAAGTTTGAGATTAAAAGGTATCTACCTTAAATTAAATTAAAAGAATAGGAAAATTTAACACAATATATATATTTTCTTTTATTTTTTTGTCTAAATATGAAATTTGATAAT
This sequence comes from Fagus sylvatica, assembly GCA_907173295.1. Taxonomy (NCBI): domain Eukaryota; kingdom Viridiplantae; phylum Streptophyta; class Magnoliopsida; order Fagales; family Fagaceae; genus Fagus; species Fagus sylvatica. Next base: position 15,237,443 of record OU015763.1, read on the forward strand.
TATGTAATTATTAATAAAAGTATTTTATTATTATTGTGTTTGTATATGGAACTGTATATTCTAATTAGATTATATTATTGTGTTTGTATATATGAACTATATATATTTTATTCTTTTAAAAAAATATGATGTGTCAAGATTCTAATGAAAGGTTTAATTATAGAATAAAATTTATATTTAATTAAAAAATATACATTAAAATAATGATGTGTAAAATTATTAGATCTCAAAATCTTATATGATACAATATTATGAAATCAACCAAAAGTCAATCAACCGTTCATATAATATGTTTTATTAACTAATATCCTAACCGTACAAGTTAAGAAAACAGAGTTTAATTACCTCACTTATATAGGAAATAGTGAAAACTATATTTAATAAGGAAACTTTAATTATTAAACAAATATATCTTTCATGACCAAAACCCTTTATTTCCCAACAAGCTTACGGAGAAGTACCAGTAGATTTTTTTTTTTTTTCCCTACAATAAACAATATTTTCTTTTTAGAGTAGGAAATGAAAAATACAAATTTTTTTATCTCATTTTTTGTGTTCTACTTTATACTCTATTAATCATAACTACCATGTGTTTTTTTTTTTTTTTTCTTTCCTTATAAAATAACTAATTTAAAATGGAAAAAAAAAAAAAAAAAATCAAACACAATTTGACACATGTTATATTGCAGTTGATGAAATATAAAGTGAAAAACAAAAAAATGTGATAGAGGATATTTATTCAAATATGAGTAGGACCCTAAAAGATTATTTCCTTAAATTTAAATTTTAAATTCTCCATGTCTTATGCTCTCAGCTACACTTCTGCGTGCAACCTCATAAACAAAGAACAAGGTTCTCATCTAATGTAATCAAAGTAAACTATTTCTAGACCCTCTGTGTTTGATATGGTTCTATTGATGCCAGAATGAGGGCAGTTCCACCCTTGTGGTGGGTAGCATCGACCTCGGGGAATGAATGACTATATCAAATAATGGTGTTTTTTTTTTTTTTTTTTTTTTAAAGAAAAAGGAAAAATAAAAAAACTCATTGCATTAAAGTTTTGGTAACAGCCACGTGTGTGGTTGGCCTTTCTTCAAACATAGATTTTTTTTTTTGTTATATCAATCACGTGTGGGCAATATTGTCTTTCAATTTCATGAATAGAGAATATGAGACCATGTTTGGTTCATGGATTCAAATACAATAAATTTTAAATTTGTTGGTCCCACCACAACTTTTTTTGTTTGGCTGTTGTTTTCTGATTTTTTCTTCAAACCTAAATATTGTGCAATTAATACTAAAAATCCACTCTTTTTGAGATCAACATTTTGGTGTTTTTTGATATCAACATTAATATTGTGCAATTAATATTAAATTTATATTTTGAGTTCGGGTTTGGTCACGGCTTTGTTCTTGTCCCCTCAAACCAATGACTCTCTCTCTCTCTCTCTCTCTACTTATGCCTTTATCTCTCATCACGACCAGAAAGGGCTTCGTGGTGGTCGCACAGTGGTGGTGTGGGTTTCACGATGGTGGCGCGGTGGGCTTCAATGATCAGATATTTAATGAATTTACCCGCCATACCTATACCCTAATTTTTTAAGAATTATCATACTGTCATATCATACCGATACCCGAAAACGTACCAATACTTCTTAGGCTGCAAGTAATTAATAGCGACGTTTCTGTTTTAAGAAACCCGGGTTTGCCAAATTGAAGGAGGATTTATGAGGGTTGCAAAATGGCAGGTGGTTGTCTGGCTTTTCAAGAGCCATTTGCTCGCTTTCAGTATGAATGCTGAGTTGCGGACCCTAAAAGTCACATTGAGTTAAGATTCCTTAGTAGTGGTCCAACTTCTAATATATATAATGACGAGTCCACCGTCCAATGGACGGACGACGTATTCCCTCCGACCGCCACGACGACCTTAGCGTCATGACGACTACTTAATATCGTCCCTACTCCGAGCTCACGACCCCCTTTAAGCCTGCCCACCACAGGATGACTGGACTGACGAACGAGGATAAGTAAACCGTCCATCTTCAACGGACGTAACTAAGGACGACCTTAACTACCATCCTTGACACATCCCCCCATGCCTCATTAAAGAGTAAACCCCATAAGCATAATTGAATGCCAGAAGCGTTACGCTCCCATTAATGACAATATCCCCGAGATATTGTAACTGTCTTCATAAAGATTCTCATTCAAATCCAATTAAGAAGGAAATTAAGGAAGGTCCAACGGCTAATTTCTGGGAGACCTATATAAACCTCCCATCAGAAAGAGACCAGGTACGCACACTATTAGCCAAAACACTTTTACTTACCTGTTAATCACTCTCCTCAAAACCTCTAACAAAGGCATCGGAGGAATTTTGGCCGGCACCCCACCGGTGCTTTCCTACCGTCGTCATTGTTTTTCTGTGTTTCAGGTCTTCCATCAGAGAGAACATCCGTCGGACGACCGTGCTGATTTTTACACATCATCATATAAAAGATGTTAACAGAATTTGATTAATCTCGTCCACAACATGTTAACAGAGAAGTCAATAGATGTGCAGATATTCTAACAACTAAAGCCGGTTGTATTGTAGCCACTAGCCAGTAACTAGATTTTATTGAATTTGTTAGCATATCGGTGCATGTGCTTGGGACCCTTAAATTCGAAATTTCAAATGCAATTTTGTAATCGTACTCTTTCAGTTTAATCTCTAACCCAAAAACCAAAAAGACCCCAATCATGCATATAGGGCTCCGTAAGTCTAAATTAACCTGGTTGATCCAACCATATATATCTTGGACGAATAAATTCTTAGTCGTGTCTGATTTATTTTATTATTATTTTAGATTTTGTTCTTTTATAGGAAAAATTAACAAAATAACATATGACATAGTCAAATTCATGGAACATAAATTAAATGAAACACAAATAATAGTATAAATGATTTGTATTCATCTTGGAGTACTACTGCTCCACCAAATACAAGTAAAACAAAGAAACAGTTTTAAGCAGAGAACGCCAGTTTCCTCATAACAAACCTCTCTAGCGTAGTCCTGAGCAAACCAGGCCCAAAGCAAAGAAAGAAAGAAAGAAATTACAGGTAATCAGTTGACATAATTGGCTAAAAATATAAGAACTCAGAGAGAATCATGTTGTGGTTTAGTTTAAGCATAATCTGCTGAACCCATTATTTACCGTAGCCACCAAGTCTCGCGGTCACGAGCAGTGAATGAACAAAACTTGAACGACAGTACCTCTATTCCGAACTTGTCGATAGTTGTACGTGGAAGTAGAGAGCCTCGACAAAGGGGACAGATTAAGTGCTTGTATCCGACCCATCTGTCTAAGCAAACTCTATGAAAAATATGGTTACATCTTAACTCTTTAATCTCTTCTCCATCTTCAATCTTACATAGACAGACAGCACATTCTACTTCTTCGCAGCTGGACCCTGGCATCCACTCGTACCGGACTATGTTTAATTCTTCACTCATATCTGGCACTTCACGCTCGCAATATTTCGTGGGGAAAGAATGGTAAAGCAAGAAATGCCATGCCCGTTTCAAACTGGTACCAATGAAAAGTATGTAATGTGACATGATTGCTGGACAAACTAGCTTGGAATATTGGTTACGTAAAATGGAGAAGCTCATGATGAGAATAAAAAGAGAAACAAGTGGGATAGTTGAGAAAACTAGCAAAACACACATGTTCAAGGTTTATTTCGTGTAGGGGGAACGGAAGATACTTATAGACTTGCGCATGGCTGGAAGCCTGGAAGTCAAGTAATGAACGTAAGTCCAATCTCTTAAATTTGATTTTATTTGACTTAGGCTCGTTTGTTTGTTTTCAAAAAACAATTTTAGCATTTGGGGTGTTCGTTTAGTCGTAAAAAGTTTCATCAAACTGAAAATATTTTGAATTGACTCGAAAATCCTTTATAAAAATTATGAAATTGGTTTAAACCCAAAAAAAATTGTAAACCATTTCTCAAAATACACCCAATCAATAAAACCACTAAAATGACTAAAATACCCTTAAAACCTAAAAAAAAAAAATTGACGAAAATATATCTAAAATCTCAAAATTGACTAACATATTCCTAAAAACTAAAAAATGACCTTAATGCCCATAAACCTAAAAAATGACAAAAATACCATTGAAACCTCTAAAATGACCAAAATACTCTTAAAACCTCCAAAATTACCAAAATACCCTTGACCTCTCAAAAAATGACCAAAATATCCATAAACCCTTTAAAATAACCAAAATGCTCTTGGAAACTCCGAAACAACAAAATACCCCCAAACCTCCAACTTAACCAAAATATCATCGGAACTACTAAAACGACCAAAAGGTAAAATTGACTATCGCCTTTGGTTTGGGGGTATTTTAGTCATTTAAGAGATTTTGGAGGTATAAAGTTCATACAATTTTTACATACACTATAAAAATAAATGGATTATATATATTTTAGTACATAATTGATCTTTATACAAATATTGACTATCGCCTTTTTGTATTCAGAAAGTCTAGTAGAATTCAACCAAAATATATTTTCTTCCATTCGTCAATAATTGATATATTTTCTTTTTTGGATTGTTCTAAAATAAATAAAACATTTTAAAAGTAAAAGTTCAATTTCCTATATTATCTTGTCTTTCCCCCCAAAAAAGACATTCTTATTAAAAATAAGATAAAACTTAGGTACAGTTTCTTAAGTGTAGTATATTAGGTTCTCCATTTAAATTCAATTTTATAGTTGCATTACATTTAATTGTCTTTAGAAAAGTAACATTGTTTGTGTTTTCGATTGGTCAATACAATCATGCGTTTAAATTTAACTGGGGAACCTAGTGTACTACATCTAAGGAACTAAAGTTTAAGGCCATCAATATCGTACCGGTAACTGTTTTGATTTGCTCAAGAGAAAGAAATATGTCGATACCGATTAATACCAATATAACGTTTCGAGATTACCACATTATATTTTTTCCCGGTGGTCTAGGCTGTGTGTCCATATGACAATTTGGTGAAGGGAAGTCAGGTGGAGAGAGAGAAAGAAGATTATGGAGGCTGGTGGAGTTTTAACTTTTAATGCTCTACTCACTAATTTCTAGAATATTAATGACATATCTTATGAGTATCTACGGTTAAAAAGGTATAACTCTTATGAAGTTACACCCCACATTTTCTCAGCCATTGATTTTCATAAGATCCAAAGATTAAAAATAAACTAATCATTTATTAATGTCGAAGTCAGCTATAGCATTTATCTCTATCTCATCTATAGCATTTATCTCTCTCTTCCCTAATCTCCTCCGGGTATACCCCTCTCCCTCTCTCTCTACCTCTAGTTTTTTTTTTTTTTTCTCCCACATCCTCTAACCATAAATTTTTTTTTTGGCTACAAATCCAAGTAAGCCTCCACCGTAAAATTCACACCTAGACCGTTTTCACTGCTGCCTAGTTTGTGTATTTCTTCTTGCTATTAAATGCGAAATTCTCACTTTCATGATTCATAGCTTTTCCTCCCAATACTCAATTCAAAGAAAGGAATGCATAGATAATATGAAAATGACAATAACCCAACACTAAAATAATATAGATTGACTGTTCATTGAGATCATTTTCAAAAAGCTTCTAAAAATCCCAATGAATAGTCAAGTTATTTGTGAGATGTTTTCAATTTTATTGTAGTGTTGAGATTTTGTCATTTTCATGGGGTGAGGGAGGTGGGAGGGGTCTGTGGGGGTAATGGGGGTGACCCTTCCCATTTAGAACTCTTCCATTCTCTTCCTCACTTTTGAATTTAATTTATAATAGAAGGTGTATTTACGATGACCATGGTGCGTCGCAAAAGATATATGGTCACCTAGCTCCCTCATTTCAAATAGTGTTTCTCACACAATGTATTTAGCATTTATGATGGCGGTTAGTCATCATAACAAAAGATTTTCTGATGGTTCGTCAGTAATATAGCTTTCTCAACTAGATTTTTTTTCAACAATAACGGCTATTTGCCATCACGTACAGAAAGTTTTTTGCGATGACCTTTCATGTTTTAACATAAACATTGATCATGACTAAAAAGCTTGTTTATTGTAGTGACAAGAAGGAAGAAAGAGAAAAGGTGGGTGTATGATGTTACTGCAATTCAAAGAACTAGCTAGTTTGGAATAGCAATACAACAGCCCAAAATAGTAACAAGGACTACAAATAATCAATTGATGTTGGCTTTCTTAAACTAGTTACTGCATACATAAAACGTAATTGGTGTCATTATAGTTACCGCAATTCAAAGACTAGCTAGTTTGGAATAGCAATACAACAGCCCAAAATGTAATCAAGGACTACAAGATTATCAATTATGTTGGCTTGAAATACCAGAAGTGAATTAATTAGCATACATAACGTAATTGGTGGTTACTCTAGTACCGTTCTGAACTCTGAATATACATGTGGATCAGAAATCAGATTACTATAACATATGCATACCTTACCAGTGAATTAATTAGGTTGTCTGTAGGTTACTCTAGGAATGGGGAACCAAACTAAAATCAAACTATAATATGCATTTACCATGGGGCCTGGATGGCCCCCTATGCCATGGGGACCAAGGGGGGCCTTGGTAGGTAGCCCTGCCAGCTCTCCAAAAAACCCACCCTCCTAGGTACGTGGCTTCTTCTTTTTTGTCACCCATTATCATTCCCACCGTGGCTTGATTTTCCCATGTGAATGTGTTAATGGTATTTTGGATTGTTCTTAAGATTGATTTTCCTATGTGAATGTGTTAACTCTGGTTTTTAAGTGAATTGTTCTTAAGATATATGTTTCCTATCACACTTTTACTCTAGTATTTTAAGTGAATATAATTAATAGTGCACACTTATTATGTTGGGTTATGGTAAATAAAATATAATTGGGCTATATATAATTGGGACAAGGACAAAGTTTTGAATTGTTATACATATATATGTGTATATGTATATATATGTATACATATATATACTTATACATATACAAATACATATACATATATATATGTGTGTGTATATACAAATACATATACATATACAAACATATATATATATATGTGTGTGTGTATATATGTATATGTATTTGTATATGTATAAGAACACACTTTATTGGTTATTAAATTATTGGTTGGCAATATATATATATACACACATACATGTATGTATACGTATATGTATATGTATATATATTTATATGTATACATATACATATACATATATATGCTGACAAGGTTATGCTTCGGCCCCCACTTAATTAAAATTGGCTACGGCTACGTTCCTGTTTACCATATATATTGAGAATGTTTGAAAAACCACCACACTTGTAAAGTGGTGAGATGTTCTATTATAATAATCATGCAGTATGCAGTATACAAATCATAAAGACTGATTACAGAATACATGGAAAGAATAAAGACTGATTAATGAAATAGAATACATGGAAAGAATGAGTCAATTTGATACAATGAACATATTCCTAGAATTAGGGGTCAGCTAAGTATCCTCTAACACATATGGCTAAGCGCATACGTAGAGTGACGGCTAAGTATCCTCAACACCCCCCCTTGGCAAGCTGAGCGTCGGATTTGAATGGACGTGAAGCTTGGATCGAAAGAATTCAAAAAGCCAGAGCGAGAGACACTTTTGGTGAAGATGTCAGCAACTTGTAAGTGAGAGGGTACATACTGCGTGCGAAGTTTGCCAGCAACAACAAGTTCCCGAAGGAAATGGTAGTCTAACTCAACATGCTTGGCCCGCTTGTGGGAAACGGGAGGCTGGAACTTAAAAAGATTGCACTTTTGTTGTCACATGGAACCTTGAGGTCATGAAGAAGATGTGTGAGCCAAAGGAGTTGCAGCTGCAGTCATCGCAAACACGATGAGACTCAGATTCACAGCTGGAGCGGGAGACAGTAGGTTGCTTCAGCTTGGCACTCCAAGAAACGAGATTGTCACAAGGTAAATAGAGTAGCCAGAGGTGGAACGACGAGTATCTGGACACCCTGCCCAGTCGGCATCTGAGTAAGCTACTAGAGTACCAGGAGCGGCAGATGGTCGAAAGGTGAGGCCAAAGTGAAGTGTACCCTTGACATAGCGAAGAATACGCTTAACAGCAAGGAAGTGATCTGCAGTAGGGGCGTGCATAAACTGACTGACAGAATTGACAGCATGGGCAATATCTGGACGCGTGATGGTCAAGTACTGAAGGGCACCAACAAGAGAGCGGTAAAGAGTAGGATCCGGGAAAAGAGGACCATCAGCAGATAGGTGTTGAGAAACAACCATGGGGGTGTGAACAGGTTTGCTGTCAAGCAGCTGAGCTCGAGTGAGAATATCCCGTGCATATTTCAACTGACTGAGAAAGAGACCATCAGGAGTGGGCAAAGCTTCAAGACCAAGGAAGTAACTGAGAGAACCCAAGTCCTTGGTGGCGAACTCAGAATGAAGCTTGTGAGTAAAACTGTCAAGAAGAGACGAGTTGTTGCCAGTAATAATAATATCATCAACATAAAGAAGCAAATAAATGATACCAGACTGTGATGAGTAAGCTACTAGAGCTACCAGGAGCGAGCAGATGGTCGAAAGGTGCTGTGAGGCCAAAGTGAAGTGAAGTACCCTTGACATAGCGAAGAATACGCTTAACAGTCAAAGGAAGTAGAAACTGCAGTAGACCATGGGCAAGTGCATAACACAAGTTGTGATTTGTTGCTGAAACAGAATTGACAGCATAGGGCAATATCCAGGGACGCGCCTTTGATGGTCAAGTACTGAAGTATTTTGGCACCAACAAGGAGAGCGGTAAAGAGTAGGATCCGGAAAAGAGGACCATCAGGCAGGATAGGTGTTGAGAAACAACCATGGGGGTGTGAACAGGTTTGCTGTCAAGCAGCTGAGCTCGAGTGGACCTGTCCCGTGAATCATTTAACAACTGCAAAGACTCAGACCATCAGGATCAGCAAAGCTTCAATACCAACACGGGTTAACTGCCGGAGAACCCAATATGGTGGCGGGAATCAGGTGAATGAAGATTGTGGCATGTCTAAAAGGGGGTCAACTGGGTTCCAAAAAATTTTGCCATAATGTAGGGAAATATGGGTCATGAGCCTGAAGGTATTGAGGCAAAGGGAAATGAGATACCAGATCTGCTGATTGAAAGACAAAGAGCATGTGCGCACGGCTGCAAGAAAAACCAATGTAAGGAGGAAATCCTGAAGCGCTGAAACCAGGCACGAGGGCTTGCTTTAGACCATAAGAGCTTTCTTCAAGTGACAGACATGATGAGGAAAGCGAGGATCAATATTGCTGCCCATATAAACATGTTCAGTAAGAGAACCATTGGCTGAAGGCGTTCTTGACATCAAGTTGTCCCAAGGCCATTTGTTGGTCACAGCAAGAGAAAGTACAACACGGCAGTGGTAGCCTTGATAACATGCTGAAGGTGTCAGTGTAGTCGAGACCAGGAAATAGCCTTTAGCAACAAGGCGAGCTTTGAGGCGCTCGATAGATCCATCAGGCAAGTATTTTGTCCGAAACACCCATTTGGAACCCACAATATTGGTGTTGGCAGGTCGAGGAACCAAAATCCAGGTACGAAGTTTGCAAGGCGTGAATTTCTTCATCCATAGCGCGAGCCAAGCAGGATTCTTAGCACCAAATGAATCCTTTGGGCTCAGTGGATGCAAGTAGAGCAGAGAGAAGACCAGAGGATTTCAGATAGCAAATCGCCGGGTGGCGAGTTTTGAAAATACCAGCTTTGGAGGAAGCATGGGATGAGAAGGCATCGGAGTGGCAGCAACAGGAGCAGGGGTAGGAAGCAGTCAAGCTCCAAGGGGCGGGGCTAGGATCCGAGGGTGGCAAAGCCAAGGACCTGTAAGAGAATCATTAACCTGCAAAGACTCATCCACGGGATCAGTACAAATATCACATCGGGTTGATGATTGTGGAATATGCGGGGAAAGGTGCAGGGGAAGATGGTGCATGTCTGTAGGGGGAAACTGGGCAAAAAATTTGAAAATTGTAGGGAAGATATGGGTTGAGCCTGAGAGGTATTGAAGGAAAGAGGTCATCAAATTGAGCATGGCGGGTGATATATATCCTAGAGGGGACAACGGAATCCTTTGTGAAAGGGGCTGTATCCCAAAAAAAGAATGCTACGTGGGGAAAGTTTGTTAGGCATATAATCACGTAAACAAGATAAACACGACAATGATGGATGAAAATTTTCATAATTGAGAGGAACCATATAGAAGCTCAAAAGGGGCGACCGTTTTGAGAGGGAGTATGTGGGCAAGAGAGTTGATGATGAATGCCAGAGGTACTAAGATGATCTTGAAAGCGATTGCAAGTAAATTCTGTACCACCATCACTTTGAAAAATTTTGATGCGAGCAGAATGTTGATTTTCCACAAATTTTTGAAAACGAATGAAAGTATCAAAGAAGTCAGATTTGAATTTCAATGGATAAAGCCAAGTGAAACGAGAATAATCATCAATGAATAATACATAGTAGTCAAAACCCAAATTTGATTTTACAGGGGAAGGACCCCAGAGATCACAATGAATAAGGTCTAAAACATTAGATGATCTATGTTCATTACGAGAATAAGGCAAACGATGACTTTTTGCAAGTTGACATGTTTCACATAATGTAGGAGATGGCAATAAAGAGGTAAGATAAAGCTGTCCTTTTTTATTTAAAAAAGAAATAATAGAATGATTCACATGTCCAAGGCGAGAATGCCATAAATCATACGAAGCATGAAGAGATTTATTTTTAAGGACAGAAATAAAAGCGGGAATTCCGCGCTCTAGCACATATAAGCCTCCATCTCTTTTACCGGTTGCCACCACCCTTCCCGTTCGGCGATTCTGAACAGTGAAAAAATTATTAGTAAATGTAACTGATAGTGGAAAATCACGCGTTAATTTACTAATGGACAAAAGATTTTTAGTGAGGTGAGGGACAACCAAAACATCTAATAGATGAAGATCTGGGGAAGGGAGAAATTTTACCAGTGTGAGTGATGGGTAGGGACGCACCATTCCCTACAATTACACAATCCTTACCCGTATAAGTAGTGGATTGATCCAGAGTGGCTTGGGCCGGAGTCATGTG
>OU015763.1:15248698-15339290 GCA_907173295.1 Fagus sylvatica
TCTCTCTCTCTCTCTCTCTCTCTCTCTCTCTCTTGTTCTTGATTTATTTTCAAATTAACCTTAATATTCAAAACCCTAATTACATCATATTCTATTCAAATTAAATCATATTGAAAATTTTAATATTCAAAACCCTAATTATGATTTATTCAACTTAAATAATATTCAAACCCTTAATATTCAAAACCCTAAGCTTTTTGACATAAACTAATATATTATATGATTTTTTAATAACCTAATAATATAAATTCATATTTTAATACCTTTGCAGCAAAGATGTCTTCCTCATCAGTAAATAGTGCAATTAGAGATGGGCTGAGATTTAGAAATTTAGACTGTGTTTGTGGCAAAAGAGCATCAGTTAGGATTTCAGAATCAAGTTTAAACAAAAACAAATTGTATTATTGTTGTGTGCCAACCGATGCGGTTTCTTTTCTTGGTGTTTGCCCATCAACCAACGAGCTGGCTGTGAAAGAATGGAAGAGATATCACAAGCAACCAGTTCTAAATCCATGGTTGATGCATCACAATTGCTTGATGCATCACAACTGTTACTGGACTTGCATCAACTTCAGTCAGAGATGCGTGGCATGCGTGATATGGTCCAACCAGTACATCGTGATGACATCCAATCGTTGAAGAAGTTGTTAACAATAGGACTTGCTGTAATTGTGGGCCTTATTGTTGTATTATGGTATCAAATTCAATAAATGTGTAGTGTAGTCATTACCACTTTTTGTAATTAGACAATATTTGATTGAATGAATGAGGATGCTTATTTGAATGAATGTGAATGAATGAATGTAGTGAAATGTATTCATTGAAATGTGTTGTGTACCAGAAAAATGTTTATTTTAACATTTAAGTCTGCCCAGAAATTGTGGACAATTTGCATCAATGTGTGGACACTTTGTGGACAATTTGCATCAATGTGTGGACATTAATGTCTATATTTTCTTGCAATGGCCATGCAAATTCATGCAATTTGATGCACGTTAGAACACTAAACAGTCACGTGAACAGTAAAATTCATCCCCAGAAAGTGTGGACAATTTGATAAAAGTGTGGACAAGTTTGTTCACACTTTCTGTCAGATACGTAAACAGTGTTTTACGTGAACAGTGAACTCTTTCTGATAAAAGTGTGGACAATTTGAACAAAGTGTGGACAATTTTGTCCACACTTTCTGTGAGATACGTAAACAGTATTTTATGTGAACAGTAAACTCTTCACAAAAAAGTGTGGACAATTTGAACAAAGTGTGGACAAAATTGTCCACACTTGAAGAGCATGGTAAACAGCATACGTGAACAGTACACGTCAGCAGTAACGTGAACAGTGTTCATATTGGTCTGAAAGTGTGGACAATTTTGTTAAAGTGTGGACAAAATTGTCCACACTTGAAGAGCATGTAAACAGTATACGTGAACAGTGTTCATATTGGCCTGAAAGTGTGGACAATTTTGTTAAAGTGTGGACAAAATTGTCCACACTTTCTACAAACTTGGTGCATGGTACCATATTACCCAGAAACCTGCCTTTACCCAGAAACCTGTTTTAACTTAGCCAATTTCTGCAAACTTGGTTCAAAGTATACCACTAACATAACTTTCATAAAATTACTATATTCATGAAATTCACCATGACCTGAATACATAAAAAACTTAGAATAACCCACTAGCAATCACTCAAATACGTATGCACTTCCATTATCATTGATTGGAACGACAAAATACATTAATTATCCACTCTAGCTAAAAACAATACAATCAATGGGTGTATATTAATGAAATGAAAGGAGCCTACACTTTCTCTTTCCTCTTGCAAAAACAACAACGCTGAGGATATACAAGATTGAGACGGATCCTTCCATGATACAAAAAAACTAACTACCAACGCATCCTTCCGTAATACAAAAAAAGGAGGATCGTTTAACAAAAAAAAAATATTATTTACATATATCTAATCAAGTTTAAGGCTTGGTCTTCGTTTCCATATTGATCTGTGACATCATATATCTAATCAAGTAAGGTTTAAGGCTTGGTCTTCGTTTCCATGAGCTTGAGTCTGTGACATTGACTGTAAAAGAAAACATGGTACAATAAGTATGCAATAAATAGGATTTAATAACCAATTTTTCCACATTACAAATATCTTTACCTCAGACACAAAACTCTGGGAAGGCATTGGATTTGTTAAGTGTATAACTCCATCATGTGAATGTGGCATGGACACTGGATATTCCTACAATACAAAATATATATATATATATATATATAACCATAAGCCCCATATAATAACCCATAAATAACATACCAAAATAAATACATATGAATAATAACAGTGCAAATCACCTATACTTACCATGTTTGATGTAGAGCAATCTCCATAAGCACTACCTCCAACCTAGGCCATCCAATCACAATTAAACCAAAATTAATAAACAATAATAGACTAGGATATTAAAAGAAGTGTGGTCTTTTAATTATGTACCCCAGTAGTTGATGTAGAATGAGCAAGATTCCTAGCAGCGGCAGTGTTCCTTTTCTTCTTTGGTTTTGAAACCGCTTCCTCCATTGATGACTTTAGCCGTTTCATCCTAGGTCGACCCTTACGCTTCACAACCATAGGACTCCTTACAACTTCAGTCCTAACAACATCAGGAGGAGCAGCTCCAACACTATTCTTTCTCTGAGACGAGGGCTGTTTATCACATGAACGAGAAAAGTTGTCTTTCAAATCAATTAACAACTTTTCTAGAACATTAAATTCTCTACAGACTCTATCTCAAGCATCACCACTGCCGACTGCTAGTCTATGTAACTTCTCGTACCTTTCCAAGACAGGTTATGTTGTACATCATCTGTACAAGTGGAGACGTAAGTGTGTTTTCTTTTTTTTGATCCTTTCTCCACCTGTCTAGTATATACCTGTCAGGGAGTACAGTCACACGTTGCTGGGAAAGCACAAATAAGGCATGCCTACATAATATCCCCCTAAACTCAAACATGCGACATACACAGCCAACCAAGCATTCAGAGCTATTGAATCTCACTTCAAAAAGCTTCCCTGGGCATGCTTCGTCTTCAATCTTGTATTTGACTTCATCACTACCTCTAACAAGCTCATTTACGATACAACCCTGTCTCCCAGCAAATTCTAGTCGCACCCGCTTAAAAATCTCATGGGTGTAAGCTTCTTGGAACTGTTTCTCCATAGGAGATGATGATGAACACTCCAGCTTGCCTTTGAAACACTCAAAATCTGATAAAATCTCTTTTTCAACCTTATTCCGCATTGCCTTCTCGAATTGCTCCACAAATACTTTCAAAGGTTGTAGAGCTATGTACAGTAACCATCAAAAAAGGCATTCATTGATTCCGAACGTTGGGTTGACGACATTCCCGCAAAGAAATTGGAATTGAGAAATGCGGGAACCCATCGCTCCCGTTCCTCATATAACTTGGCCAACCACTCATTCTCCTCAAGATGATGTAAAGTGATGGTATGATTCCATTTTTCTTCAAACTCTTCCACTGTCATTGAATCATGCACGGCTTTAAGCAAATAATGCTTTATATCTTGATAAGCTTCCAATCCAGCAAGCTTCACTGGCAACTTCATCGTAATATGCCAAATACACCAACGATGAACAGTTTCCGGAAAAACTATTTCAATGGCCCGCCGCATTGCTTGGCATTGGTCTGTGATAATGGCTTTTGGAGCAATGTCACACATACTTTGCAACCATTGCCTAAATACCCACACAAACGAATCCGTGTCTTCACTTGACAATAACCCACAACCAAGTATAATAGATTCACCATGATGATTAATTCCAATAAAAGGGGCGAATGGCATATCATACTTGTTTGTTAGATATGTGGTGTCGAATGTGATCACATCATTGAAGGATTCGTATGCTGCCCTACTCCTCGCATCAACCCAAAATACATTTCGCACACGTAACTCATCATCCAAATCCAATGCATGGTAGAAGTTAGAATTTTTAGCTTGCATTCTAACGAAGTAATCGTGCAAGGCTTGTCCGTCACCCTCCTTACACTTTAAACGACGTTCCTTTTCAAGAAAGTTGCGAACATCTCTTTGATTATACGTCATATTTTCATAACCCCCTGCTTCAACGACGGAAGCCTTAATACTACTATTTATCCTAACACCGGCATTGTCATTAATCAAGAGTCTCCTTCTTGTATCCGTGCTTATATGCCGAAAAGCAGCAAAATGCCTAGATTTACTAGGACTCAACTCATGGTTATGATCCTCAATAAAACTCAATATCCTCCATTTTTTATCCGGTAATATCCATCGAAGCTTTGATCCCAGCTTCACACGCATTTTTTATCGTCGACCTCTTCTTGGAAGGATCATCAACCGAACTACTGTATTTTCCCTCTCGGTTACACTTCAAGTTTACATAAGAAGTCTCACTAAAGCCCTTCTTTTTTCTTGAATTCCTTGTCATTGTTGCAAATCCTTTCGAATAAGCATAATGCTTATAAAATTCAATGACTTGTTGAAGTGAATCAAACTCCATTCCAACCCTTGGTTCAATCACTGAATTCCTCACACTCTCAGGTGTATCCTCCTGCATGTTTCCCTCAACAGGCTGTGGTAAATCCTCCACAAAACTATTACTAGCACCAAAGGATCTAACACCATCCATCTCTTGTGTACTCATGACTGCAACAACCTATAAGCCAAATACCAAAGTTAATTATAACATGTAATGTAAACTCTACCAAATAATTTATCATGTACCAATAATGATATACAACCTAAACCTAAAGTATAACATTGTGACTAGTATCAATAACAGAAAACATTCAAACACACCAACACACACTCACTAAAATTATCATTAAAAAATAACAAGATATCATGAAGATGCAGATACACCCTTTTAACTGTTTTCATGTTCCATGTTCTGAAATGAAGCTATTTAGGACTTTTTTGGATTCTTGTACTGTTTCTCAATTGACAAGCTATGAACTTTATATCTTTTTGTAACTATTTTTTCATAACATCCATAGAAACCAACATGTACCAACAACCTATGTAACATCCTTAACATCCATAGAAAGTGTGGACAATTATCTTTAAGTTTGGACATTATTGTCCACATTTTTTGGTAAATGGTAATAACATGCAAGTGAACCCAGAACCAACATAGCAACAATTACATTTGAAAAAACCCATTATCATTAAAAAAATAACATGAAAAAACCCATTAAACATCTATAGCCATAATACAATAATCATGAATATTTTGCTAAACCTAAAACAAGCATAATTTTTTTTTGTTTTTTTCATTTTTTATTACACAAAAAAATATGTACAGATTATCACTAAAAATAAACTTAAATAATATACACAACTAACAAAAAAGAAAAAGAGGAAAAAAAAAAAAAGCATACCACGTGAACAGTGCAGTCAATGCACCAGTGCAATGGACCTCCAAAACTCCAAAACTCACGTTCAATGCTGCTCCAAATCTCAAATGTTGGTCTCTGTCTCTGCTCCAAATGGTGACTTTGTTTCAAGCTCAAGCTACAATGGCAGCAACACTGTTTTACAGAAAAAAGGTTTCTATGTTTAGGATTACTGTTTCATTATTATTGGCAAGAAATAATAAGTACCAAAACTTCAAAAATCCAACCTTAAAACTGTCTTGATCTTCTCGGCTAAGTGTCTTTTTTTTTTTTACTTTCTGCTTGCTGTGGCTATGGAGGACGTGTGTTTCAGACTTCCACGGACATGCTGAAGAAGAAGACAGGCGGAGTGGAGGGAAAAAAAAAAACACCAAGTGGACCTCTCACGTGCTTTGCCATGCCCCATTTTTAGCCAAATTTTTAGTGTGTTTGGCAACAAGGATAGTTGCATTCTTAATGAAAATTGCTGATTTTGCACTTATGGGACCCGCAGATGGACTTGCTGCCGTGGCCCAGTTATTGGCTGCCACATCCATGGTGTGAAAACATTGTTTCACACCATGGTGTGAACGTAGCAGCTTCCTACTTGAAATTTGAGTGATTGGAATAATTTTCTGGAATCCTGGGATGTATATGTTCTTGATGCAATTATCCCCATGCAATTTTAGTAAATAAGGAATTGTGGGTATTGATCTAAAGTTATCTTCAAAATTGTGCTGGCAGATTTGAGTCTTCTGTCTTGGTTGAATTTTATAATTTTTTATAAAGCTCAAATAGAACTGTAATTTTTAAGTAATGTACTAGACATATAATAGAACAAGTAAATGAAATATCAAGGAAATTGGATGGTGAATGGATAGTTAAATTCACTGTTCAAATGGACCTGCCCTGTAGTGGGACAGAACCTTTATTACCTGAAAGAATGAGACTTTGACGAATTTATTCTTGCAATTGGATGATTTATTTGAGTTGATATTTTATGTGCAGGACTAATTGCATGATTATTGTATAGATGAATTTTACAGTGTTTCTACACTTCATTTTTGCTGATACGTTTCAAAATGAAATTGTCTTGTCTGAGCATTTCTACTTTTTAAGTGCGAAAAAAAAAAGAATTCAACATTGCCCACCATTGTCAGTACTTTTTTTTTCATTATTGATTAGTTTCTCAGGGAGTCAATCAGATAAGCATATCTTGTTTCCATTTATCATATTGCTACCACTAAATTGAGTCTAGTTTTCTTTTCTTTCTTTTTTTGGTAAGCAATTAAATCTAGTTATTGTTTCTTTAAATGTGAGAGTGTGTGCAGTATAATGTGATTGTTTGGCACAATTATTTATGGTATCTTCTGTCAAATGATTGTGCAGGTTTATTTAGAAATCCCCAATGGTCAAAAATTGGCAGAGGCACTCCATTCTAAGGTTGTGTTAATTGTAGGCAATTCAATTATTATCATTATTATTTTGTTTCTAACACATGATATTGTCAACTTAGGAGAATAGAGATGTCTGTTGCGATTTGAAAGTTGGAACCTCTACAAAATTTTAATGTCTTGTCCTTGAGTTTTTTTTTTTTTTTTAATTTATTTATTTTTAATTTTTAGATTTCAACGTTTGTCTTTTGCAGGGAGTTCCATACATTATATACTGGAAAAATGCATTTTCATGTTATGTAGCTTGTCATTTTCGTCACTCACTTTTACTCACTTTATCGGTAGTACAAAGGTATAATCCTCTACATTTTCATTGAAGATAAACTTATTATGGCTTTGTGCCATTAGTGCCATATTTGTACTGAGTAAATCAGCAATGATGCAAGGAAAGTACTTGGATTCAAAGCATTTTTCTATTCCATGTGATTTTTTGTCTATGGACAGAGTTTCCTTATTTGAGAGTTACTTTATATTATTATAGTAAAATCTACTACTCTGTTACTCAAAAATCTGAATGTCTTTTTAGTGCAATTTGATTATTTAAAGCTGAATGTCTTTTTAGTGCTATTTGATTAGTTTTCAGTACGTGTGTTGTGTAGGATGAGTTTGACAGGTGAATTGTTTAAATTGTCCCTTGAGCCTTTTTTTTTTTAATTGAAATGTGGGTTTCAATGTACCAATAGCCAATGTTAATTCATTTGTCAATTGCTCTGTTGTTGCAGTTCACTTTTGGGCACCAACTTTTAAATGGGGCATCAGCATAGCCAATATTGTCGACTTCACCAAACCACCTGAAAAACTTTCGTATCCTCAACAAATAGGTATGTATATGAATGTGCATGCTTTTATATATTATCATGATGTGCATATGTAATAAAAAAAAAAAAAAAAAAAAAAAAAAAAAATAAAAAATCAATAGACAACTTTCAAAAATAGATTTTTTTTTTAAATATTTTAATATAATCTCAATAGATAAATCCAGGGCGATTTTTAAAATCTATTAGAGGCGGTTTTCAAACCGCCTCTATAGACCATATTACTTATAAAGGTGGTTACATATGATCTCTAGAGGCGGTTTTCAAAACCGCCTCTATAGAGCATTCATGTCTATTGAGGCAGTACTTACAAAGGCACTTTTGAAATTTTTATGCCTCTATAGAGCATTCATGTCTATTGAGGCGGTTTGATAGTCTATTGAGACGGTTTTGAGCTTTTCAAAACCGCCTCTATATGCTAATTTTTTTTAGTGCCAGGTAAAAAATAAATAAATAAATAACAGCAACCTGTGAGAACCTAGCATGTTTTGGGTTCAACCATAGATGGATTTCTCACATCAATTTACAAGTATGTTTTGGGTTCAACCAACGTGAACTCTAGTAATAATCCTAGTATCCTACTATTGATTTGTTATTATTTTTTTCTTTTGAGGTTCAAATGAAGAAGTATCTTTTAAAAATATTTTGGAATAACTCAAATAAAATATAAAAACATATAAAGAAATATAATTTCTTTTATAACATTAAATAATTATTAATTAAATTATTTTTAATGGCAACAGTCGAACTAGAGAACCAAAAACCACTCACCTTTTAAATTTTTTCTCCGATCCGATTTTTAAAACCATAATAGGATCATACTACATAAAAGAACAACAATCATTCTAAACAATAGCTCAAGTCCACACACACTCAATTCCGTCAAGCAATCTAAATTGCAAATATAACAAGAGTGAAGTATCTCCAGTTGACCAAGATCAAATACTTGTGGCCTTTGTCAATGATGTGAACGTGGCTGATGATCCTAACAACAACGTCCCAGCCTCAATAGTAAATGTGTCATAACGAAGGAAAAGCTCTACCAACATTACCCTAGACAATAGAACCACCAAATCCTTCCCAGGACATTGCTTATTATCCACCGTCGAATTATCATTCTCTCTTCCATTTGACCAATAAACATACTTCAAAAGCTTCTCTCCTTCTCCCACAAACCTGTGACCCACAAACTTCTCTGAATCCTCAAAAATCTTGGGATCTTTAGTAGCAAACGGCTGATATCCAAATATCATCTCTCCCTTCCTGATCTCAAAAGCCGCATCATGGCTGTGGACCACCAAATCCTCCTTTGCCTTCCCGTACTGGAATGGAACTGGAGGCTCAATCCTCAATGCTTCATAAACCACTGACTTAGTCAAGCTCATCTTATCTAACGCAGATAAAGTGACTCCACCTTCAGCTCTAACAACAGTCCTGATCTCATCACGTAACTGACAGTGTAACTTCTCTCCTGCTAAGCCAACCCACTTGATCAAAGCAGGAAACAAAGTTTTCATTCCACCATAGGCATTGAAACCAGCCATGAACACTAGGTTATGACAAGCTTCATCTCTTTTAATCCCAAGACGCTCAGCTTCGTCCAAAATTGAAGCCATGGACACGTAAAAAGCTTTGTAAAGCTTCTTATAACTAGATTTAACAAGAAAAGCTGGTAATGGGAATGTATGTAATAATAAATCTTCAAGAAAGTTAAACAACTTTGGTAACCCTAGTGTTATTAATGGTGCAAGTTGAAAAAACAGCCATTTATCAAACAATTTTGGTCCGTTTGATTTAAGACTAGTATCAAGAGGGTTTTGATCACAGAAAAGCCTAAACACAAAGTTGAAGGACATGTTATCACTAGGGGTGTTGAAGTATACTTTGCCTTTGTCAGATAATTGATCTTCAAGGTTAATGAAAAGCTCGGACAAGCAGTTTCGGAAGAGTGGTATGAATTTATCGTGGCGTGTAGCGAGAAGAGAGAAAAAAAAGCGCTTGAGAAGGGCATGATTGGGTTCAGAAGGGTCAAGAAAAGCACAAACACGGTAACCACCGGTGAAAGCTGTGGAGGGCATGTAAGTGCCATCAAGAACGTTTAGTTTTTCAACTTTGGAATTGTCAAAGAGGATGGGAAAGCTGATAGCGTCAAGGAGAGTAATGACATTAGGGTTGGAGGCTATGAATGGCCCTGGAGGCATGTTGGTTCGGAAAACAGTGGATTGATGTTTCTGCATTCGGGTTCGGAAGAAGCTTTCAGTTCCTTGATGGTAAAAGTAGTCAAGGCGATCTTTGATGGGGCCAAAAAAGGGTAGGCCATAGTTGCCTGGGATGGGCTTTAGTGGGAGATCTATTGGGGGAGAATCATCACTGGAAGAGGGTCGGAGATTGAAAGGAGATGAGGAGGAATTTGGAGACATGGTTGCGGATTTGGGAATTTCGTTGTTTTTTTGATAAGTATGAGACTTGGTTATATAGAGGTAGTTAGGCTAAATTATTATTGCCATTGATTTACCGTTGATGTTGACAAATTGTTAAGAATTATTATGAACAAATTTGGTTGGACAAACAGATCTTATCAAAAAAAAAAAAATTTGCACTTATTCTGACCACGTGCTATATATTATAATTTGTAAGTTGCTAGTACTACCCAGTCATGATGGCAGCCAGGGGTGGCGTGCTATATATTATAATTTGTAGGTTGCTAGTACTACTCAGTCATGATGGCAGCCAAGGGTGGCCTTGGATAAGGGCGAGGTAGGCGACCGTCTTAGGCCTCACTGTAAAATTAGGCCTCATCCCAAAATTTTTTAAAGCCCTTATTGAAAGGCTTCAATATATTTATATATACAAAAATTAAAAAGGCCCATATATTTAAAACAAGCCTTTAAATTAAGCCTAATAATAATTTATTTCTCTAACCCAAGTATGTATGAGAACAATTTTTTGGTATTTATTTGATGTGAAGAAGCTAACTTCACTAAATTATGATAATTTGAAAAAGTATTATGTTAATCTTGAAAGTTTTTTAAAACCTAATAATTTTTTTGATCTTGATAGTATTGATTTATTTTCAGACTTAAAAGTTTTACAAGATATTTTACCAAAAGAAATAAAGACGACGACAAATATACTAAATTTTATCAAGGAATTGAATTGTTCCAAATATATTTATTGCATATAAAATATTATTGACTATACTTGTCACAGTCGCATCCTTTGAAAGAAGTTTTTCAAAGTTAAAATTATAAAAATCTTACTTGCTATCAACTATGTTACAAGAAAAATTAAATGGATTAGCCACATTATCTATTAAACAAGATTTGTTAGAAAATATTGAATATAAAAGTTTAATTAGTAATTTTGTAGCAGAAATCGTATGTAGAGTAATTTTTCAATAATTTTTTTTAAAGATAGAATGTCTCATTTTTTTGCACCACCCCAGGCTTCATAATTCCCAAGGCGGGCCCTGATGGCAGCATTGATCGCATGTTTAGATTTGATTTTATTTTTTCTAAGTAAAAACAAACTTTATTAGAAACGGTCAAGGCCAATAGAAGGAACACAGCAAGCCTCCCCACAGCTTCAACAACAAAACACATGGAAAACAACAAAACACATGGAAGGCAAAACACATACAAAACACATGGAAAACAGCAAAACACATGGAAGGCAAAACCCATACAAAACGCATGGAAAACAACAAAACACATGGAAGGCAAAACACATAGAGTTTCAAATTTCAGGTGTGGTACATGGAATTTGGATGCTATGGTTGAGAGAATCCTAGAAGCCTAGAAAACTTGGTTGAAGAATGAGATGATGCCATGACTTGTGAGATGATGTCTATTATATCTAGCATATATGACTTTCCCCTCATAACAGGTGAGTCTCACATGTTGTTGAGTCCCGTTTATTATGAGGGAAAAGTCATATATGACGGATATATGAAATCATTTTCCATGACATACATTTTTACTTGCGGTACGAAAGAGATGCATGACAAATTAAAATTTGTACACCTCAAAATTTCACATATGACCCAAAAAGAAAAAGAAAAAAAAAAGAAAAAAAAAAAGGGACAGATCATGCAAGATAAAGAAAAAAAGTTACTTGTACATTTCTCTTTTGCATATATTTTATATGTACTGTTGATTTTGAGTTAATATTAACAAAATCATAACTAGACATATAGTGTTAACGACGTAGATAATGAAAGGTACGTAATGCACAAGAGAAGCACACAAAAAATATATATACAAATAACACTATCTTGCAGTATAGTATATGGATAGTTTTATTTTATTTTATTGAGTAACATAGATAGTTATTATTCTTTGTGCTTAACAAGACCTAGTGCAGGACATGTCACAATATTATAATATTTATAGATAAAAACATTTATTTGGTTTTCTAACAATTTTTTTATTTAATTTTTTGAAGTCAAAATTTGTCGTAGAAAATAAAAGAGTACATCTCCAGGAAAGTGGGACACTCCTCCAGTATGGCAGTACCCACACACAATTACTACTCTGCATGCAACCAAACTGTGTCAAAGTAAGTAATGGCAACGTTTTATTTGACACGTTTTGTACTAAACTTACTACTTTCAAGACTCATGCAAAACTTGCTTCTGGTCATATTACGCTGAAATAAGATGTCCATATTAAAACATATGAGCACAAAAAGAATCCCATGCTTCAGTTACCTTGGATAACCTTGAAAAGAAGCACATTTGCGTTACGTAATACAATTTGTTCTTTTAATATACTATTGAAAGTTGAAACATTGACAATAGTAATCAATAAAACATTTTGTTCTTTTCTTTTGAAAAGTTAACACTAGTGATTAATTAAATAATACAATTTATTTTTTCGGCCCTCAAAAGGGTTGTGCTGAATAACCTTTTTAAGGAAAGAATTACATTCACGTTACATAACACAATTGTTCTTTGCAATAAGTATTTTTTTATATAACTTTGGGTGTTCGAACCAGCGTTCCGTAAATACGCGTGCAGTGATGGCTCTTGGAAATTTTTCCAAAGTGTTCAAATTTATTTTAAGATGTTCACAATTTTATTTAAAGTATTCAACACCTATATAATTTTTTTTTTTCCTTTTGTATGTGGTGCCGCCAATGTACACTTATCTCAACTAATCTAAAGGAGATACGCAACACCCTACTAGCACATGTATCATGATAGGAGTAAGATTTTGCTTTGTGTAGGTGTCCTGAGAATACATCTTTTCGATAAGTTAGTACTAGTCATTTAGTCAAAAAAAATTAAAAAAATTAAAAAAATAAAAAGGGTAATAAACATATGATTAATAGATTGGTCCAATAATCACGTGCACGTCTCTAAAGTCTAAACATTCATACGACAACGAAGTTGCTCATAAAATTTCCTCACATACATTTAAGTTCTCTGAATCTATCTCTTCAAATTTTGGTGCCTTGTGCCTGGCCATATTTGTATAACATTTATTTTAGGTAGGTGTCCTGAGGATACATCTTTTCGATAAGTTATTACTAGTCATTTTTTTTTTATAAGAAGTTAGTACTAGTCATTTAGTCAAAAAAAATTAAAAAAATAAAAAGGGTAATAAACATATGATTAATAGATTGGTCCAATAATCACGTGCACGTCTCTAAAGTCTAAATATTCATACGACAACTAAGTTGCTCATAAAATTTGCTCACATACATTTAATTTCTCTGAATCTATCTCTTCAAATTTTGGTGCCTTGTGCCTGGCCATATTTGTATAACATTTATTTTGGTTACAAGGGAAAATATAAGTAGCTTTCCCCCATTACATTTTATCCCTACAAATATAAACTATATTATTAACACACATCCACTTGCATTGAAAGCTTCTAAGGGTTTTAAAGAGACACACAGACTATAAACGTTGTTGTTAACATACCATTACATTCTATCCTACAAATATAAACTATATTATTAACACACATCCACTTGCATTGAAAGCTTCTAAGGGTTTTAAAAAGACATAAACTATAAACGTTGTTGTTAACATACCATATTTAATGGATTATTTTTCTCGACGGATTAATATTTAAGTTTCCATCTATAAAACTTTAAATTTTTTAGATCGATCTAGACTTTTCTTAATTGATCGAAAAAAATATATATATATATATATATATATATATTACAAACAAAGGGTTTAAGAGATATATTGAATGCTTCTTGGAAAAGACATGTAAATTGTTTTTGAGTAATTATTTCGTACCTCGGGAATACAGTGATGTGGTACGTACTCCTTATTCTCACATAATACTGGATTCAACTAATTAAATTTATGGTAAGATTCATTGTTCATGTGAGAGTAAAGAGGATGACATTGTACTGCAAGAGTCCGTTGGTTTGTATATTGATAATGATTAAGGAAAACCTTAACATAAAGTAAATAATTTTAGTAATTGGATGAGTACTTATTGTTTTCATCCCTAAAGTTTGCATTAAGTTATTTTTTCGTCTCGAAACTTTAAGAAGTTTTTTTTTTCGTCACTAAACTATTTAAAGATATTTTTTCAATGGTTTAGATGCAAAAATAGGAATGAAGAGTGAACTTTTTTCAATAGTTTAGAGATGAAAGAATATATTTTTTAAAGTTTAAGGACAAAAAGTATAATAATTTCAATAGCTAAGGATGAAAAATGAATTTTTCAAATTTTAAGAACGGAAAACGAACACCATGCAAACTTTAAAGATGAAAACATATTATACACAAAAATCTAATAGTTAAAAAATACACCGTATCCGTAGAGCAAAATCGGAAAAAACCATCCGTAGAGCAATACACCCTATTACTTGGTTTTTGTGCTATGGTTTTACGGTTTTACCATATCATTGTCCCTGTGCTTTCAACATTAATTTGTAGTGCATTTAACAGAATTGAACATTGTGCCCCTGAGTTGGTTGAATTGTGAAATGGCATAATTAAGCACTGTGGTGGTTTGCCATTACCAATTGTGACCATAGGAGGTCTTTTGTCAACCAAAAAAATAGATTGCTTCTAAGTGGTGCAAACTTCTTGATAGTCTTCGTTCAGAGCTAAAAAGTAATCCTCATCTCCTAGATATCTCCAAAATTCTTTCTCTTAGCTATTATGATCCATCCCACTTCATTAAAGCTTGTTTCTTATATTTCGGCATGTTTCTGAGGATAACTTCATTAATTGTGCAAGACCAATTTGACTTTAGATAGTTGAGGGCTTTGTAAGAGAAAAACAATGGCTAACATTGGAAGATGTTGCACAAGACTTCTTGAACCAGCCCATTCATAGAAGCTTGGTTCAAGTGGCAATGGTTGATTTTGTAGCCAAAACTAGAAGTTGTCGAATCCATGACATGTTGCGTGAGGTCATTCTTTCTAAGTCAAAATAGTTGAATTTTCTAAGTTGCTGGATTGGATTCCCAAACTCAAGAGTATAATTGGAATTAGTTTAACTTGGTCAGCATTAATGGATGATCCATTAAAGGATCTTCAAGCTTTGCCTAATTTGATGTGTTTTGGGCTTCAAAATTTTGGAGGATTGAATAGGGTGGATAATAGATGAAGGTGCCCTGCCCTCCCATTGTTCTTTTTGGGTATATGATTCAAGGGGAAAACTACAAAAGCTACAACCTTGGTGATCCCGAGTTGTTGGAGCACTTGCCAAGGTAATTCAAAAGGTGGAGAACCAAACTGCCCTCACCACTTTCGGAAATTACAGGTCTAACGCTCAAAACAATTATACTATATTTATATATGGTATTACCAATGGTTCCAACTTGTAAATTTGTAATAATAACTTTTTTCTTTTCTTTTATCATTTTGTTGCTACACTAAGGAAATAGTCCAAATTATTACTAGAACCTTCCAATCTTCCCTATTTTTCCCTCTTACTCATAATTAACTAAAAAGTTTCTGATGTAACAACTAGTTTGAAACTAATCAAGAATTCTAAAGATTGGCTAGGAGTTGTTTACCAGGTTATGAACATAGGTAGCCACCAGGTTATCTATAGAATTCTTGATTAGTTTCTAAACTGGTAAAAAGTGCCTTGTCTAGCCATAACATTAACAAAAGCTAAGCCTGTTCATAACCGGGAGGCTGGAACATAGTTTAGCAGGTGGAGAACATAGTTTTGAGAGTCTATAGCAAGTTGAAACTCATTGGCAGAATTCATATTAATACGTTCACTAACATTGGCAGAATTCAATATTCTACTATGATTAAAAGATAAAAAATTTCACACTTTCTAAATATAAAAAAATTTAAATGAAAGGCAGAGGAGAAAAGAAAATGAACACTCCCTATAGTGGATAAAACCATTATTAAGCATTATTAAGCAAACATTTGTCTCCCACCATTAGGAAGGAGCTAGGCCATTTCTTTTTCACCCACTATGCCAGAGGGAATACTTTATATCATTGTTTATCTAATTTTTTCATTATCTTAAGCCATAGATGTGAATGTGATCACTTGTAAAGCAAAATACATCTATGGGACTCTGTTTCTAAGATATGTCATCCTCTTTTGCAAGATTAGCTTAGACATGTACTTCTCCTTTATGTGAGTATTAACTATCATACATTTATGGTCAGGTTGAAGTTGCTGCTTTGTCTACTTAAGAAGAAAAAGCAGTGCAATTTAAAGAGCAGGTAATCCTCTGTTATTGATGCCTTTTATTGGGACTACCCAGAAAACAGTTTTTTCTTTTTTTCTCTTCTTTTTATTGGGTTCTTATCAGATGAATCAAACTCATTTTTGTTAGTAAGTTTTCCTGACGAATTGATTGTAAAGCACTTAAGAAGGAATTGCAGAATTTCTTATGATCAACTGAATTTTAAAATTATCCGTAACACCATGGTGATGAATTTTCTTATCTTGCATCTTTTACCTTATTGTATAATTAATCCTTGCATTCAAAATTCTTCCTAACTCAATTTAATATGCACCTTAAGAATATGAAAGTTAAAGTAAAGGGCAAGGTTAGATATTGAATTCAAATAATTCTAATTCTAACTTTCTCCTAGTTTGCTGTTATTTTAATGGATATATATTTAGCACTGAAATGTGATTTTATTTTTGTCTGAGTTGGTTCATTAATTGTGGCCAGTGATCTTAAACGGAGGAGAAATGGCAGAAAGTGCAGTCAGCTTAGTAATAGAGAATTTGTTCCCGTTGTTAGTCCAAGAAGCAAGATTGCTAAGGGGTATCCACGGCAAAGTTGCAAGCATCAAAGCTGAATTGGAGATCATTCAGTCTTTCTTGAAGGATGCAGATACAACGGCCGAGAAGGAAGACATGAGCAACGTTGTGAAAACATGGGTGAAACAAGTGAGGGAAGAAGCTTTTCATACAGAAAATGTCATTGATGAATACATACGTCAGTTTTGCAGAAACAGCCTCACGGGGAAAGGCCAATGCTTCTGTTTCTTCCAAAATGTTTTTCATTTTACCAAAAAACTGAAAGCAAGATAATGTGATAGCCTCTAAGATACAAGATATTAGCAACAATCTTAAGGAAAAGAGAGAGATGGCTGTAAGCTATCGCTTCAACACTATAGAGCAAGGAGGACCGAGCAATGACGCTAAAAGTGTTACATGGCATGACCCTCGAGTGGCATCCCTTTTCATTGAAGAGGCTGAGGTTGTGGGCATTGAATCTCATAGGAACAAACTAATAGATTGGTTGGTAGAATTACCATCTAATCACACTGTGATTTCAGTGGTTGGCATTGGTGGTGTTGGCAAGACCACTCTTGTGAAGAAAGTGT
Source organism: Fagus sylvatica (assembly GCA_907173295.1). Lineage (NCBI taxonomy): Eukaryota > Viridiplantae > Streptophyta > Magnoliopsida > Fagales > Fagaceae > Fagus > Fagus sylvatica. Next base: position 15,266,188 of record OU015763.1, read on the forward strand.
ACAACAATGAAAAGGTGGCAGCGCACTTTGATTGTTGTGCTTGGATCACTGTCTCTCAGTCATACAGGATGGAAAAGCTATTCAGGGACATGATAAAGCAGTTCTACAAGGCCAGGAAGGAAATTGCTCCTAAAGATATTGAAACAATGGAAGAGATCAAGCTTATTGAAGTATTGAGGCAGTATTTACATGAACAGAGGTATATAGCTGTTTTTGATGATGTATGGGATACAGAGTTTTGGGGGCGTATAAAACTTGCTTTACCTAATAATGAAAAATGCAGTGGAATTTTAATCACAACTCGAAAAGAGAATGTTGCTCCCTCTCACAATGAATCTTCATCTTATTATGTGCACAAGCAGCCACCTCTACCTTTAGAAAAAGCTTGGGAACTCTTCTGCAAGAAAGTGTTCCAACTTGAAGGGGGCAATTGTCCACTTGAACTTGTAGAGCTGTCACGTGCAATAGTTGAGAAATGTGAAGGGTTGCCATTAGCAATTGTGGCTATAGGTGGTCTTTTGTCAACGAAAGACAAGGTAGTTTCTGAGTGGCACAAATTGAGAAAAAGTCTTAGTTCAGAGTTAGAAACTAATTCACGTCTCACAAGTATCCCCAAAATTCTATCTCTTAGTTATCATGATCTACCATACAACCTCAAAGCTTGTTTCTTATATTTTGGCATGTTTCCGGAGGATTACCCCATTAATTGTGCAAGAATAATTCGACTATGGGTAGCTGAGGGCTTTGTAAAAGAAAGGCAAGGAATAACATTGGAAGAAGTTGCACAAGACTTCTTGAACCAACTCATTCATAGAAGCTTGGTCCAAGTGGCACGGGTTGATTATGTTAGCAAAGTTAGACGTTGTCAGGTTCATGATATGATGCGTGGGGTCATTCTTTCTAGGTCAGAGGAGCTGAGTTTTTGTCATGTTTCAATAAAGAATATCTCAAGTTTTGATGGAAATGGTCGGCGACTCTCCATTCAGAATAGTGTAAATACTCCATTGGATAGTATGACTAGTTCCCAAACTCGTTTGGACAGTATTACTAGTTCCCAAACTCGTTTGGACAGTATTACTAGTTCCCAAACTCGTTCTATTCTCGTTTTGGGGGTAGATGAAGTGCCCACTTCTGTTCTTACTACTTGTTTTGCAAATTTCAAGCTCATGAAAATAATGGATTTTGAAGGTTCTCCTATTGATTACATTCCTAAAGAATTGGGAAACCTATTCCATCTAAGATATTTAAACCTGAGAAATACAAAAGTGAAAATGCTTCCGAAGTCCATAGGTAAACTGCACAACCTAGAGACTTTGGATTTGAAACGTTCCCTTGTGTCCAAGCTACCAGCAGCAATCAGTGGTCTTCATAAGCTACGATATCTTGTGGCCTACATTGGAAACAATAATATTAAATTCAATATTGATTCTCGACAAGCGGTAAAGATACACAGTGGCATTAGGTGTTTACATTCCTTACATAAGCTTTTTAAGATTGAAGCCAACAACATTGCCCTTATTGCAGAATTAGGGAGTTTGAGACAATTGAGGAAGTTGGAAATCTCTAAATTGAAGAGAGAAAATGGGATAGCTTTATGCATTGTGCTAGAGAAAATGAGCCACCTTCAGTCATTGAGAATTAATGCAACAAGTGAGGAAGAAGTTCTTGAATTGCAATCGATGTCTTCTCCTCCACCCCTCCTACAAACTCTCATTCTAAGAGGGCAATTGGAAAAATTGCCAGATTGGATTCCCAAACTCAAGAGTATAGTTAGAATTGGTTTAACTTGGTCAAGATTAATGGATGATCCATTAAAGTATCTTCAAGGTCTACATAATTTGATGGATCTTGGGTTTTACGATGGATACGGAGGTAAGCAATTACATATTGAGGGAGGAGGCTTCCAGAAACTCAAGTTCCTTGGGTTTCGAAATTTGAGAGGATTGAATAGGTTGATAATAGATGAAGATGCCCTGCCTCTTATTGAAAAGCTTGAAATCGGACCTTGCCCACAACTGAAGAAGGTCCCTTTCGGCATTCACCATTTGAAAAGCCTAAAAGATCTGCAATTTGAGGAGATGCCCAAGGAATTCGTGCTTAGTTTGCAACCAAATGAAGGCCCTGATTTCTGGAAAGTTAAGCATATTCCCTCTCCGTCTGTTTGGATGGGGTGGATTTGGGCTCATGGATTTGGATTTGAGGGCCCAAATCCAAATTCTTTGTTTGGATGACTTAAAACCATTAGGATTTGGATTTGGGCCAAATCCATCCAAGATTTTAAAGGCCCAAATCCATGGATTTCAAATGACTTCTTAGGGTAGGAATTTCACAAATCCTCCCATTATATGCTAACACTCAAAATAAATAAAATATCATTGGAACCTCTAAAATACATCTAAAGGCTCTAAAATGATTAAAATGTCCACAAAATACAAAATGACCAAAAAAAACCTTCTAAAAGACCAAAATAACCCAAAAATCTCCAAAATGACCAAAATACCCACAAAACTACCAACATGATAAAAAAAAAATACTCATGGCCAATACCCTAAAATGACCGAAATAAACTCAAAAAATAAAAAATGACCAAAATAATCCCCAAAATACACTTAGAACACCTAAAATAACCAAAATACACACGGAACTCCTAAAATGATAAAAATAACCCGAAAACTCCAAAATGACCAAAGTAACCCTGGAAACACCATAAGTACCAAAATAATACTAAACTCCTAAAATGACCAAAATAATCCAATATGACCAATATAACCCGAAAACACCATAATAACCAAAATAACCTTAAAACTCCAAAATGACCAAAATAACTCTGAAAACTCCAAAATAATATCGAACTCCTAAAATAACCAAGATAACCCTGAAAACTCTAATATGACCAAATTAACCCCAGAAAACACCATAATGACCAAAATACACTCAAAACTCCTAAAACGACCAAAATATCAGTAAACCACCAAAATAACCCTGAAAACTCCAATGTGACCAAAATAACCCAAGAAACACTATAATGACCAACATGCACACAAAACTCCTAAAATGACAAAAATAACCTCGAAAACTTCAAAATGAACAAAATAACCCTGAAACACAAATATGACCAAAATAACACCGAACCCATAAAATGACCAAAATAACCCCAAAAATTGAAATATGACCAAAATAACCCCGTAAACACCATAATGACCAAAATAATCCTGAAAACTCCAAAATAACCAAAATAACATCAAAACCCTATAATGAACAAGATAACCCCAAAAACTCCAATATGACCAAATTAACCCCAGAAACACCATAATTACCAAAATACACTAGGAACCCCTAAAATGACCAAATAACTCCTGAAAACTACAAAATGACCTTGGAAACACCATAATGACCAAAATAACACTGAACCCCTAAAATGACAAAAATAACCCCAAAAACTCCAAGATGACCAAAATAACATCGGAAATACCATAATGACCAAAATAAACCCGAAACACTCTAATGACCAAAATACACTCAAAAACCCTAAAATAACCCAAATAACTCGAAAAATTCCAGAATGACCAAAATAATCTTGGAAACACTATCATAACCAAAATACACTACGAATCTCTAAAATAACCAAGATAACCCCAAAAGCTCCAATATGACCAAAATAATCCCGAAAACTCCATAATGACCAAATACACTTGGAACCCTTAAAATGACCAAAATAACCTCGAAAACTCCAATATATGGTTTTGGTATTTTATTTTTTTCATTTTGGTGATTTTAGAGGTATTTTGATCATTTTAGAGGTTTAAGGGGTATTTTGGTTGTTTTAGAGTTTTCAAGGTTATTTTTGTGATTTTAGGGGTATTTTGGTTTTTTCACGGTATTATGATTATTTTTTAGGTTTTGGGGTTATTTTGGCCATTTTGAAGATTTTAGGGGAATTCTGATCATTTTAGAGGTTTCAAGGATATTTTGATCATTTTAGAGGTTTTAAGGTTATTTTGGTCATTTTGATGATTTTATGTTTTGCGTCAATTTTAGGTATTTTGGTTATTTTAGAGGTATTTTGATCATTTTAGTGGTTTAGGGGGTATTTTGGTTGTTTTAGAGTTTTGCGGGGTTATTTTGGTGATTTTAGGGGTATTTTGGTCTTTTCGAGGTATTATGATCATTTTTTTTTTTAAGGTTTTGGGGTTGTTTTGGCCATTTTGAAGATTTTTGGGGTATTCTAGTCATTTTAGAGCTTTCGAGAATATTTTGATCATTTGAGAGATTCTAGGGTTATTTTGGTCATTTTGATGATTTTATGTTGTGGGTCAATTTTAGGTATTTTTATAATTTTAGAGGTATTTTGATCATTTTAGTGGTTTAGGGGGTATTTTGGTTGTTTTAGAGGTTTTGGGGTTATTTAATGATTTTAGGGGTAATTTGGTCATTTTTGTGTTTGATGGGCATTTTGGCCATTTTTTACTTTTCAGGATTGTTTTGACTATCTTGGTGATTTTAAGGGTATTTTGGCCATTTTACAGGTTTTTGGGGATTTTTTTTTTTTTTTTAGTCATTTTAGAAGTTTCGTGATTATTTTGATCATTTTGGTGATTTTATATATTTGGTCAATTTATAGGTATTTTGGTGATTTTAGAGGCATTTTGATCAAAAAAATAAGTTTAGGGGGTATTTTGGTTGTTTTAGAGGTTTTAATATTATTTTGATGATTTTAGGGATATTTTGGTCATCTTGATGTTTTTGGGGGTATTTTGGTCATTTTTTACTTTTCGGGGTTGTTTTGAGGATTTTAATGATTTTAGGAGTATTTTGGTTATTTTAGAGGTTTTGGAGAATTTTTTTAATTTATTTTAGAGGTTTTGGGGTTATTTTGGTCATTTTATGTATTTTGGTCAATTTATGGGTTTCAAAATTCTAAATTTCAAATCCTCCTTTGTATAAATGGATCCAAACAAGAAATTTTAAAATCAATGGATTTGGAATCAAGGCATTTCAAATCTATTGATTTAAAATCCAAATCCAAATCCAAATCCATATATCCAAACGCAACCTCTGTTTATTTCCGGTATAGGACTAAAGGGGAAAACTATAAAGTGTACAACCTTGGTCATTCAGAATTATTGGAGCGTCTTCAAAGTTAATTCATGGAGAACCAAAGTGCCCTCACAACTTTCAAGAAATTATAGGTACGCCACACTCATGTAGCCATTAGAAAGATACATTTACGTAGGTGTGGCAATTGGGTGGGTTTTGGATGTGTCATAAATGGGTTGGGTTCTTAATACTCATTTACCCATTTTAGCAATCTAGCAATTACCCATACGCAACCCAACTCGTCCATTTACCCAATTATGTATGTATATAGCTTATCAAAATACACCTAAAACTTTCAAAATGACCAAAAATATCCCTAAAACCTAAAAAATGACCAAAATATCAAATTATATATGTGTATAGATATGGGTTTGGCAAAATTTTATGTAATTTGTTAAGTACCTAATAAGTCACTCAATTAAAACTCATTTAGTACTAATCTTAATTGGGTCTAATTGGGTCAATATTCATCTAACCCATTTATTAAATAGGTGGGTAATAAGTGAGTGGGTTTGGGTAAATTTTATCACCCTTACATTTATGGTATTACGGAAGGTCTTCATACTCGCAAGTGAAACCTCGTAATGAAAATTTGTTATTAGTAGATAATTGTTACTGATGTTTCAAGGAAACCAGTGGACGGCAGTCAGGGCGAGCGGAAGACCTGCAAGAGGAAATGAGGTGATTGGAGTGGCACCGGTTTGGGGCCGGCCTAGGAGGCTTCGATGCTTTTGTTAGTCAGAATGCACCGGAAAACGCATAGAGAGTGATTTTCTGTAGTTTTAGTACACTGTTCATACTTGAGTACAGAAGGAGAATGGCATTTTATGCCTTTCGGTCATCCACGTGGCCTTCCGGAGGCCGTTGGATCTTGGGACGCGTGGAGGGTCTGTGGCCCTTCGTCTGGCAGGTAGTGGCCAGCTCGTACATGGTGCTGGGCGACGCTGCGAGGGCTTCATTCCCAGGATTCGCGGAGGACACCTATGCACGATGAGGTGTTGATCTGGTGAGGTGTCCCGTTTGATTCTCGTAGAAGATAAGGACGAATCATAGTTTGGTGACTAGATCGTCATAAGTAGTAGAAGGGAGTTGATCTTTCTGAGAGAGTGGATGGTCTTCTTCTGGCAGTAGAAGGTCGTTATCCTTTACTTGGGGAAAATTGACAAATATCCCCTTCAGTTGCCCCCCTATTCCGTGGTCGTTTTACCTAGACGGCCTTCGGAATACAAAGCGTCGGGGTCACGCAAGTAATTTTGCCCGCTCCCCCATTTTCTCTTTTCATTGAGCTTCGTGGCTATTATGGGATGCGACGGTTTTCCATTTTGCTGGGACACGTGTCGCTTGGGGGATGGGTACACGCTCCAATGCCCAACCGTCTCTCTTAATGTAGGAACTGCTCCATTTATGTCAGCAATTTTCTTCTTTTTTCAAAAAATTTTCTTTTTGGCTCTCTGCACTGTCTCTTTTTCAACTTGTTTGGGGTTTGCTAGTTCGGGAAAGTCCTTGCTCCGGCGACCGCTTCCAGAGACTTTCGTTCACGGCCACTTCTTCTCCACCGGTAAGCCAACTTCGTTTTTCTTTTTTTTTTTTTTTTTTTTTTTTTTTTTTCCGCACCGTAGTTGTGTTTTGAGTGGTTGGGGAGCAAAAGGTTTCGCCTTTACCCTCTTCTCTTCATTCCGGTAGGTTCTTGCGGCGAGGTTGAGTGCAGCATTGGTTTTAGGACCCTCACTCCGAGTCTTTATGGCTCTAGGTGTGGATGACTCTTCGGAGTCGTCGTCTTCTGGTGAGAGATATTCCCCGGCGCCGATATCCGGATCTGAGGATCTCGGAAGCCAAGGACAGTCTTCCGAGACCACTGAGTCATCTTCATCAGACTCCCTGTCCCAAGAACCCCGTATGCCCATTTCGGTCCGAGACTTAAACAGGCCCTTCATAGCTGAAGAGGTGCCTTCTAAGCTTACTGACAAGGATATTGGGAGGTTGAAGAGCCGGTACCAAATTCCTGAAAATGTAGTAGTTAGATTACCTGAGGATGGCGAATGGGCGTGCTCCTCCAACGGGGAAGATGTTGCCCTCTACGAGGATAGCCTAGTTGGTGGTTTGAGGTTGCCCTTCAAGCTTTTCGAGAGGGAGATCCTTCATTGCCTCGGTATATGCCCCAGCCAATTAAACCCAAACGCCTGGCGGATTATGACAGGTCTTCAAGTTCTTTGGAGAATGGCCACTGAAGGGAAGTACGACTTGTCTGTAGATGAGTTCTTTTTCTTGTACAAACTGACCTACATGCCTTCCACACCGGGGACTTGGGGTTTTATGTGTCATAAGGGGTCATCGAAGCTCATTTTGGGTCTCCCAAATTCCAATAGGAGCTGGAAGCTGAAGTTCTTCTTCCTGTGTGGCAGTCATTTCGAGTTTACCTCTGGGGAGGCAGCAGGCGAGCTTTATGGCCTTCGTCGATCCTGGGGGATTCCCAGCGCCAATGGTGCACTTACCTCCCTTTTCTTTTTTTGTGTTGCTTGTTTTTGACATTGCAGTTGACGGCCTTCTGAGGATTTACCTAGTGAACTTTTTCCTTTTCAGCTTTTCACCGTCCTTCCCTATCCAAGCGTTTAAAACAACGTTTGTCATTGGTCACCGACTTTTAGAAGGAAAGGGCGGTGGGATTACTTGATCTTCTATCTCCCTTTACTTTAGCACAGTGGTCTTTGGGGCCTGAACCCAACGCTGAGGTTGAGAAGGCCATCCAGGCATACAACCGAAGTGGGTGACTTTCTTCCTAGGTTTTTAGGTGAAGGTTTGTGCAAGCTTTTCTTAATACTCTCTTTTTTTTTTGTTACAGGCATGACGACCAGGGCTGAGCATAAGCGCCTGAGGGAAGCGGCACAGAAGGTGGATAACCTTCCAGACGCGAGTGCTCTTTTTTCCAAGAAAATCAAGTCTGAAAAGAAGGTGCCTATGGAGAAGGGGACCAGTTCCAAGAAGGGAGGTCGTAAAGAAAAATCCCTTCCTGCTGCTAAAAGTAAGGCTGCCGAGAAGGTCCACGTGTATCATGAGATCCCTCCTTCACCTGTCGGAGCATCGAAGGGGAAGGGGGTAGCCTTTGACGACATTCAACCAACCATTTACAGCAGCTCAACCAGGGCGATGGATAAGGTGAACGAGATGTACGAGAAGGTCGACCTGGAAGTGTACGATCATGTTGAGAATTTGGATATTTTCCGCTTATCAATCCAAGACTCGTTGAAGGTCGTCTTCTTTTATTTTTGTTCTTTAAATATATCCTTCATAGTTTTTTCTTTTGACTTTCTTCCTCTTGTTCAGGCTGCAGGACAAGTGTTTATCTTGGGCAACCGGGTTCGTGCATTAGAACGGGAGTTTACGAAGCTCAAGGCGGATCTCGAGAAGGCCAAGGCTCAAACCCTCACCCATCAAGAGACCGCGGAGGTCCTTAACGCCAAAAGAGGAACTCTGAAGAGCCAAGTGAAGAAACTGGAAACCGACCTCAAAGCCAAGGACGACCATCTGTCTGCTCTGGAGAAGGAGTGTGAAGAGTTGTCGCGGAAAACTGTAGGCCTTCAACAACAGGTCTTAAATGCACGGGAGACGGCCGTCAATGAATTTAAAGGTTCTGAGGAGTTCGAGGATGATACTCGCCGCTACTATGTAGCAGGCTTCGAACACTTCAGGAAGAGGGTTGCTCTCGCTTTTGGAGATGTGCAGGATTAAGCCGTGGTGAAGATCATCGATGATGAAGAAACTACTGTTGCGGAAGAGGACAGCGAGGGAGAAGAGGAAGGGGATGATGTTCAATCAAAGGAGCAAGTAGCCATTCCGCCTGATGTCCCTTCTGCTCTTCCTATCAACGACCCAGATGGTGGTTTGGCTTCAGGTCCTACGGACGGTCAAGCTGCTCCCATGGATGAGGAAGCTACCGTCCCTTCGACTGACAATGAGGCGTCTCAGTTTTATTTTTCCTTGCTCGGCCCATCTAGGAGGCTTTTCTTTTGAAAAACAAACAATGTTGTTCTAACAAGGGTCATGTTTACTCCTGATGGAAGGGGTGTGACCCGTACTTAAAACAGTCTGTTGGCTAGGGTCATGTTTACTCCTTGTGGAAGGGGTGTGACCCATGCTTGAACAATCTTTTGGCCAGGGTCATGTTTACTCCTTGTAGAAGGGGTGTGGCCTATACTTTTAATCAAACTATGTTCACATGCTATTTATTTCTATTATTTCTTCCGAAGTTGTCGCACCTTGATAATATACAGAAGAACGTTCTTGACGGTCTTCTTTGATAAATGTACCCCTCAGTGTTTAACATGATAACAAACAGAAGAGCTTTCTTGAAGGTCTTCTTCTATGAATGCACCCCTTGGGTGTCTAACATAATATCAGACAGAAGAGCTTTGTTGAAGGTCTTCTTCTATGAATGCACCCCTTGGGTGTCTAACATGATAACAAACAGAAGAACCTTATTGAATGTCTTCTTCTATGAATGCACCCCTTGGGTGTCTAACATGATAACAAACAGAAGAACTTTCTTAAAGGTTTTCTTTTATGAATGCACCCCTTGGGTGTCTAACATGATATCAAACAGAAGAGCTTTCTTGAAGGTCTTCTTTTATGAATGCACCCCTTGGGTGTCTAACATGATATCAAACAGAAGAGCTTTCTTGAAGGTCGTCTTCTATGAGTGCACCCCTTAGGTGTCTAACACGATAACAAACAGAAGAACTTTCCTGAAGGTCTTCTTTTATGAATGCACCCCTTGGGTGTCTAACATAATAATGAATAAAGGAGCGGTCTTGACGGTCTTCTGTTGTAAGTGCACCTCGTGGGTGTCTAACATTTGCACCACGTGGGTGTCTAACTTGTGCACCTCGTAGGTGTCTAACTGGTGCACCTCGTGGGTGTCTAACTTGTGCACCACATAGGTGTCTAACTTGTGCACCTCGTGGGTGTCTAACTTGTATGGAAGAGCGATTTTATGGACAGTCTTCCGGTATAAGTGCACCGCTTGGGTGTTTGATTTTTGGTATTCTTTCTTCTTTTTTTTTTTACGCCCGTCAAGGTAACGATTGATAATATTCGGGCAACAGCAAACATACTTGAACAATTATTTAAGTTAAGACGGTCTTCTATTCATAGATAAAAGATATTGTTTGAGTATATAAACTTCTTAATTATAAAGGAGGTAACTGATGTACGTACCTCAAGGGTAGTACTTCTTGAGGTGCTCAGCGTTCCAAGGATGAGGTAGCTTCTTTCCATGACGGTTTTTTAGATGATAGGTGCCCCTTCGGTAATATTGGATGACCTTGTAAGGGCCTTCCCAGTTGGAGCCTAGCTTTCCCTGTGACGGGTCCTTAGTCACTTGGGTGACCTTCCTTAAAATCCAGTCACCGACTTCAAAGCGTCGGAGCTTTACCTTGGTGTTGTAGTACCTAGCCATTCTTCCTTGGTAAAGTGCAATCCTTTGCACTGCTTTTTCTCTTGTTTCATCCAGGAGATCAAGGTTCAAATGAAGCTGCCCTTCGTTCTCTTCTTCTCTGTGGAAGGTCGTTCTAAAGGTAGTTAGCCCGATTTCAACGGGGATCACAGCCTCTGTGCCGAAGGTGAGCTTGAAGGGAGTTTCTTTTGTTGGGGTTCTAACGGTGGTTCGGTATGCCCACAGCACGCTTGGAAGCTCTTCCACCCACATATTCTTTGCCCCTTCAAGCCGGGTCTTAATTTGCTTGAGTAAGGTCCAGTTTGTAACTTTGACTTGACCATTCGCTTGTGGATGCCTAGGGGAGGAATAGTGGTTCTTTATGTTCAGTTGACTGCACATTTCCCTGAAGGGCCCGTTATCAAATTGCTTCCCATTGTCGGAAATCAGGACTCGCGAGATCCCAAATCGACAAATGACGGCCTTCCAGACGAAACTTTTGACATTCTTTTCTGAAATTGTTGCCAAGGGTTCTGCCTCCACCCATTTAGTAAAGTAGTTGATCGCAACCACTAAAAATTTTGCTTACTTTGTCCCAACCGGAAATGGGCCCATAATGTCTAGTCCCCATTGCGCGAAGGGCCAAGGTGAGGTTATGGGCGTGATTTCCTCCGGTGGTACTCTTGGAACGTTGGCAAAGCGTTGGCACTTGTCGCAAGTTTTCACATATTGGGTGGCATCATGTAGGAGGGACGGCCAGTAATAGCCTGCTCTTGTGAGCTTATGCGCCAAAGATCTTGCCCCTGAATGGTTTCCACAGATCCCTTCATGGACTTCTCTGATGACATAGTTCGCTTCTTCGGGTGACAAGCATCTAAGGTGGGGTCATGAAAAGCCCATCTTGTAGAGGATGCCCCCCATCAACCGGAAGTGAGAAGCTCTTATTCTGAGCTTGTGTGCTTCTGCCCCATCCGCTGGAAGTGTCCATTCTCTGAGATAACGGATTAGGGGTGACATCCACGTTGTAACGACGGTGATGGAGTTTACTATCTCTTCCTCTTCCGTGGAAGGTCTTCTTTGGATCTCAATGAAGCCATCTATCTCTATTCCTGATGACGCCAACCTGGCTAGAGGATCGGCGGCCACATTGTCATCGATAATGACAATCTATAACAACTCTTGGTTTAGACCCCAATTTAAATATTAATTAATTACGTAAACACACTAGGTGAATAACTAAATAACTAAGCATGTGTATATATATCTATATATATAAAAGCAAATAAAGCATGTTCAACGTATTCAATACCAAGATAATATATGGCAGCGGAAATTAAATAACACGAGATATTTGGTCACGAAGAGAAAATCCCCAAACTGGGGTAAAACTCTACTGGTGATTGTAACCTCAACCATAAACACCAAGGATTCCACTGTGTTAATATTCGAAAACTTTACATGCAAAAGCTAAAGGCTATACCCACCCAACCAAAAGTAATACTAAAACCATTACCTAATGGCGCTCTAACTCCCCGTCAAACACATCCCTCAATGGTCGTCCTCAATGCATAGAACCCATCATGACTCACACTACTTCAATGTCCTGAGAGTAGACTTAGAGCAACTTCACAAAGACACCAACAATGATTCTAAGATTGGTTGATGTTGAGACCACATAGCTTGATCAAAGGATCCTAAGGCCCATAGTGGAGCAGGTAGCTCTCTTCTCCAACCACTCTAATCGAAACTCTTCTCCAACAAATATATTCACTCACACTCTAATCGAAACTCTGAGGCATATAGCTATAAGAAAGAGTAAAAGAGGCAACAAGGGCACTTCTTTTCAGAATAGCCTCATAGTGTGCCTTGAATACCCCAGTCATTATGTCACAAAAATCGAAACATATTTTGTGGCGTCTGATTATTTTTCTGCATTCTCGCTAGCTTGACCAATTGAAGTAGATGATGAGTGTTTCTATTGACAGCACTAAAATATGTCAATTCAAATATAAAGTTGTCGGCAAAATCTTTCTTTCTGATGATAAGAATAAGATATAAGAGCATTCACATCCGGTTGTTTATTTTTTTAGCTACTTTAGCTCTTCAAAACCCACTTTATTTATTTTACCTCTCAACCTTTATAACAACCTCACATCCCACTCTTTATTTTACACTATACCCTATTAAAATATTATAAAACAATTAATTTTTTTTTTCCACTTTCCTACCATACTTCACGCCGGCCACCGCAGACCCACCGCAGACCCAAACCCATTGCAGACCCAAACCCACCACCATTTAAGCCGAAACCCACCACCATTTAAGCCGAAACCCACCGCAAACCCAAACCCCCCACCACCTGCGAAACCCAAATCCAAACCCACTGCAAAACCCAAACCCACCGCCGCCTTCGATACCCAAATCCATCAGACCCAAACCCACTGCCATTTAAGCCGAAACCCACCGCCATTTAAGCCGAAACCCACCACCATTTAAGCCAAGCCAAAACCCACCGCAAACCCAAACCCCCCACCATCAAAGCCGAAACCCACCACCTGCGAAACCCAAATCCAAACCCACTGCAAAACCCAAACCCACCGCCGTCTTCGATACCCAAATCCATCAGATCCAAACCCACCGCCGCCTTCGATACCCAAAGCCATCAGACCCACTACAAACCCACCGCAAAACCCAAACCCACCGCCGCCTTCGAAACCCAAATCCATTAGACCCACTACAAATCCACCGCCGGCACCATTGAATCCCAAAGCCAAATCCACTGTCACCGTTGAAACCCAAACATAAATCCGCCGTTGCCACCGAAACCCAACCCCGAAACCAAAATCTATTGTCACCGAGTACCGTATGAGAAAGGAGAGAGGCGAGAGAGAAGGAATAAAAAAAATTATAATAGCTTTACCTCTTGTGAATAGTACTCGGTATCAATACCGAGTACTGTTCACAAGAGGTATTTTTTTAGCAAAAATAAACAACCGGATGTGAGGGGTTTTGGTATGTTTTTTAGCTACAGTAGGAGCTACTTTAACTAAAATGGGTGTTTAGCTTCCCGGATGGGAATGCTCTAACAATTGTTAAATAGATGCTCGGAATTCCAAATTTTATTGTTTTAAAAGCAACGTTAATAGCAACAAAACTTCTCAGAGCGCGCCTGGCTCAAGAATCTGGTGAGTGGTAGGAGTCTTTTAACTTGCCTTCATTGTGCAAGCTTCTAAAACCTCACGGTGTTCTAGGGCGCTTTGTTGGGGTTTGGGGTAGTTCGGTTTAGGGGATACAATGGTGGAGGAACTGGAGGATCTATGCCAGCAATTGCATCTTTCTGATCATGAAAAAAACCACCTGAGAGTGTGGAAAGAGCGTTTAGGTCAATCCAAATAGGAAGCCCAATTCAGTATCTTATTTAAGTTGTTGACTAATCGCGCTTTCAATGGAGAGGCCTTCAAAGGGACAATGCACAACCTTTGGGCCTTGCCAGGAGGAGTTACCATTAGGGACATTGCCAGCAGATGATAAACTTTTTATGGCTGTTTTTAATACCAGAGAAGATCTCAAAAGGGTTTTTATTCAAGGTCCGTGGACCTTTGATAAGAAACTGATTTTAATGGCTCAGTTTGAAAATGATATGCAACCCATTGCTGTTATATTCAATCACGCAACTTTTTGGATCCGCATCCATAATCTGCTGATTTTGAGTATTATAAGGGACATTGGGGAAGATATAGGTAATGACATTGGGCGAACAATTGAAGTTGACATACCAGAAAATGGGATTGGGTGGGGGAGGTTTCTTCGTATAAGAGTGGCGTTAGACATCACTAAACCCCTTCTACAGGGTAAAATCCTTGAAATTGAAGAAGGCCATCCTATAGGAGTTGATTTTTGCTACGAGCATCTCCCTATTTTCTGCTATAGATGTGGCAGATAGGTCACAGTAGTAATGACTGTATTGATGGTAGAAGGAGTGGTGGCGATAACCAGGCCTATAACGATCAGTATGGGTAGTGGTTTCGAGCTGTACTAGGTCGTCAAGGCTTGCCGAGAACCCATCATGAGCCAGGGATGCATGGTGAAGTTCCGGAAGCGAGTCCATCTTGGAAGGGTTCGATAGGAAGTAGAGGAGGTGGTCATCACGCTCCAGAAGGGGTCGTGCCGAAGCATGGCGGCCGTAAGGAGGTGGCGGAGGAAGACGATGCTACCTCATTTGCGAGAATCTCAGAAAATAGATTACACACGACTCTGGGTGATGATTATGATGGGCTGAAAATCATGGAGGTAGTTGGTGATTTGGGTAAGCTCACTAAGGAGGAAAACACGGAGGTGGTTGTGGAGCAAGTGCGGGTTACGTCAAATTCAAACCTGCAGGGAGATAATGGCAATCGGGTTCAAGATAGGGATATATATGAATTTGAAATGGCCTCAGCTAGTGTTTTGCATGGTATTTATCCTGGGGAACACGTGGATCTTATTCTTGATGCGGTTCTACATGTGGGCTCAAGGACCATGCACTTCACTCAACCATGTGCTGGAAAGATAAGGGAGACACAACCGGTGGTGGGCCCTTCCATACGTTCCACGTGGAAAAAAAAAGAGCCAGAATTGTGGGTACCACTTCGGCATAGACTCAAAGCTATAGTGTGCTATCTAAGAGTATGAAAAGAGGTAGGGAATTTTTGGAGGGTTAGGTTCTGGATTTGGAGGGTGTTCAAAGCAAGAAGAGTAAGATTTCATTTGGGGTTGTATCTCATTATGACTCCCTATCGGCGGCGGCTGTGGAATAGCCCTGCCAGTCACCATGAAAATCTTAAGTATCAACTGTCGGGGGCTTAGGAACCTTGTGACAGTCGGTGAGCTTCACGGGTTGGTGAAGAAAGAAGTTCCTAAAATCATGTTTTTAATGGAAACACATTTACATGTTAGTAGTTTGGAGGCCTTACATATTAAACTTGGCATGCATGGCTGTTTAGGTGTAAATAGGCATGGGTTTGGGGGTGGTCTTGCACTGTTATGGGCGTCCAGTGTGGTGGTTAATCTCCAGAGTTACTCTACCTTCCATATTGATGTTCATGTTGTCCAAGCTGATGGTTTTACTTGGCGACTTACCCGTTTTTATGGCCATCCTAAGGTTAGTCTTCGGTCTCGTTCTTAGACTCTCTTATGAAGACTTCATGCTCTTTTTGCTATGCTTTGGCTGGTTCTAGGGGATTTTAATGAAATTACTGCATTGGAAGAGAAATTTGGGAGGGATGATAGGAACCTGCACCAGATGGCAGCATTCTGTGATGCTCTTACATATTGCACCCTCCTGGATTTGGGTTTCATAGGCCCATTGTTCACATGGACTAATTGTCGCGTGAATGGTGACTTGGTTCGTGTCCGTTTGGACAGAGGAGTTGCTAACCCGGAGTGGACATTGTGTTTCCCTAACACTGTTGTTCGGCACATTGTAGTGGTATCCTCGGATCATCTCAGTCTGCTTGTAGAGTTTGAACCGAGGCTTGCTTAACAATCTCCAAGTCATCGGAAGTTATTTAGGTTTGAGCATGTATGGGTTCGTGAGCCTGGTTGTGAGGATGTGATTCATGAAGCTTGGCACACTCCTGTTATGGGCACTCCTATGTACTGCATTACACAGAAGATTAAGGCTTGCAAAGTCCATCTTCTCAAATGGAATCAAGTCCAGGTTCATGCTACTCCTCGCCTTATAGCGGACAAAAAGGCTCGGCTTCAAGAACTAGAAGAACAAGATCCTGATTTCTATGATGGTCATGAGGTGAATACTCTTCGGAGGGAGTTGGATGTTTTGATTGAAAAGGAAGAAGTTTTCTGGAATCAAAGGTCTCGTGTGTCATGGCTTAAGGAAGGTGACCAAAATACTAAATTTTTTCATGAGAGTGCCAATCAGCGCAAACATACAAATACTATTGTGGGCCTTTTTTATTCTAACCATGTTTGGAAGTCCACTCAGGGGGAAATAGCTAATATTGCCACGGAGTATTTCCAGCATATGTTCACGTCATCTAGTCCATCCGAGATTGCTGAAGTGGTCCAGTTAGTTGATAAGGTGGTGATGCCAAAATTGAATGCTGACCTCCTATTGCCTTTTTCCCCAGATGAAGTTAAGACGGCTTTGTTTCAAATGCATCCTTCAAAAGCACCAGGCCCAGGATGGTATGACTGCTCTTTTCTTTCAAAAGTATTGGCATGTTGTGGGCAGAGACGTTATAAATGCAGTGTTGGATTTTCTTCAATAGGGTAGGATGTTTGGTTGTGTCAATTTCACTAATATTGTTTTGATCCCTAAGGTGCAGGCTCCTGATAATATGTCACAATTCCGGCCCATTAGTTTGTGCAATGTCTTGTATAAAATTATTTCTAAAGTTTTGGTGAATAGGATGAAATTTATTCTATCCCAAGTCATTTCAGATAGTCAGAGCGCTTTTGTTCCCGGAAGGATGATTACAGATAATGTGATAATTTCTTTTGAGATGTTGCACTATCTCAAAAATCTCAGAGGGTGGTCAAAATGCTCAGATGGCGGCGAAACTCGATATGAGCAAGGCGTATGATCGGGTGGATTGAGATTTCTTGCAAGTTATCATGTTGAAGTTAGGATTCCATGAGCGATGGGTGAATTTAATTATGCAATGTGTTACATTGGTTTCTTACACTGTATTGGTGAATGGTGTTCCGAAGGGTTATATTAAGCCTGGGCGTGGTCTTTGTCAAGGAGATCCTTTGTCTCCATATTTGTTCCTTATTTGTGTAGAAGGCTTGTTTGCATTGTTGCGAAAAGCGGAGAGAGATAGTCTTATTAAAGGTGTCACAATTTATAGAGGTGGTCCGAGAATCTCCCACTTATTTTTTGCAGATGATAGTATTATATTTTGTAGGGCTTCTCAAGATGA
The DNA here is from genome assembly GCA_907173295.1 of Fagus sylvatica. Taxonomy (NCBI): domain Eukaryota; kingdom Viridiplantae; phylum Streptophyta; class Magnoliopsida; order Fagales; family Fagaceae; genus Fagus; species Fagus sylvatica. Next base: position 15,283,636 of record OU015763.1, read on the forward strand.
TAGTCAAGCATTGTTGAAAGTTTTGTCTGTTTATGAAAGAGCTTCGGGACAAAAAGTGAATGGAGCAAAAACTGCACTTTTCTTTAGCCACAATACTCCCCAGCCACGTCGTGCTCAAATTATAGACTTATTTGGGACTTCTCCAACAACCCAGTTTGAGAAATATCTGGGTTTACCCCCAATCATTGGTCGATCAAAAAAGAGAGCATTTTATTTCCATAAAAGATCGTGTGTGGAAAAGATTACAGGGGTGGAAGGAGAAACTTTTATCGCAAGCTGGAAGGGAGATTTTAATAAAGGCAGTCATCCAAGCAATACCAACTTATGCAATGACTTGCTTCAAGTTTCTAGGAGGTCTTTGTGCTGAGCTTAGTTCTATGGCTATGCATTACTGGTGGGGTTAGCGGGGTGAAGAAAGGAAAATCCATTGGCTTAGGAAACAGCATTTGAGCCACTCCAAGAAAGATGGTGGTATTGGGTTTCGGAATTTGCAAATCTTTAATATCGCTTTGTTGGCATGCCAAGGATGGCGACTTCTACAACATCCCAACTCTCTGGTTTTTCGTATCCTTAAGGCTAAATATTTCCCTACTCAATCCTTTCTGGAGGCTTCTGTTAGAGGTCACGCCTCATACTTATGGAGGAGCATTTGTGAAGCAAAGGAGTCTTTGAAGTTAGGATTGCGCTGGAGAGTAGGTAATGGGGCCCACATTAAAATTTGGAAGGATGCATGGGTTTTAACCAACTCTAATGCAATGGTCTTGAGCCCTGTCCATGTGTTAGATGAAGATGCCATGGTTGAGCAACTGATAGATCCTGTTCGTATGTGTTGGAAGGAGGGATTGATAGATCAGATTTTTATGCCTAATGAAGCTCGGGCCATTAAGCAAATTCCATTGAGTCATCGAAGACCACCAGATTCTAGAGTCTGGATTGGCACAATAAGGGGTAGCTTTACTGTTAAGAGTGCCTATTGGCTCCTGGTAGATCAACAGCAGCACCAACAAGTTCATACTTCATCTTCTTCGAATGGGGTGATCAATGTTTTCTGGAATAGAGTATGGGTTGCCAAGGTCCCCCCAAAAGTCAAGCTATTTATCTGGCGTGCCTGTAGGAATATTTTGCCAACTCTAACCAAACTTTTTGAGAGGAAAGCCTCCTCCTCCTTTTCGTGCAGCTGGTGTAGTGAAGCACTCGAGACTAATGATCATGTCTTGTGGCAGTGTGATTTTGCTCAGAAGGTTTGGCGGGCCTGCCCTGTAAATCTCCCCTCATCTTGTGATGCCCAATTGCCCTTGTAGGACTTTATCTCTATATGTTTGCGTGAGTTGTCATCCTCAGAGTTGGAGATCGTTTTTGTCACGATATGGTCCCTTTGGCTTGCCCGTAACAATTTAATTTGGGATGCGAAGGTGCCCAATGTTGATGATATTTGTCATAGAGCTACAAGTCTTCCTTTGGATTTTTTTGGAGCACTATAAGCCAGAGTTCTAGCTTAGCGCCCCAACATTTGTTCCAAGTGTTCCTCACAAGTGGTGTCCCCTAGAACTTGGTCTTTATAAGATTAATGTGGCGTGTCATGAAGGTTTGGGTGCATCGTCTATTGGTCTGGGCATTGTCATTCGGGATACAATGGGTTTGGTTGCTATTGTTGTTGGGTCCACCTGTGATGTCTTCTTGGATACTCTTCACGCACAAGCTATGGTTGTTCTTTGTGCTCTTCAACTTGCTCACGAAACCAGGTTTCATCACATATGCTTGGAGGTGTGTTCTTCTGAATTGCTCAGCTTGATAAACCGAGGATCTCCGAGCTTGGCCCCATGTGGGGTTTTAATTGATGATATAGTTTCTTGGATTCCTTTTTTTAATGTTTTGAAGTTTGCTTTCATTCGAAAAAATTGTAACAAAGCTGCTTTGGCTTTGGCTATAGAGGCTGCATCCTCAAATTTGGATTTTACGGTTTTGGAGGAATGTCCTCCATGCATTTTGTCATTTGTTTAGTTTGATTCTATTCAACAAAATACCTATCATTTCTATCCCAAAAAAAAACAACGTTAATATATGATACTACACATCTTATCGCACAATGATACTTAAATATTATCTCTCACACTACCACTTACATATCTCATTTCACACACTATGATTATATGATATAACAATTGTTGATACTCGGAATTCCAAACTTTATTGTTTAAAAGAAGTGTTAATATATGATAGACACTCACATTACTGCCACTTACTACACCACTTACCATATCTTATCGCACCATGACTAATCATTTGAGTTAAATGTTACCTCTCACGCTACTACCATTTACATATCTCATTGCACTATGACTCCTCATTTTCAATAAATGTTGAAGGGAATATTTACCAACTTTCCCTCAAGTCAGAGACGACGGCCTTCCACTCTTCGAAATGTATGACGACCGGCTAATTCACGACCCAAATGGACAACCTTCTACGCATGACTACTTGTCCCTTCTACCTGTGACTCATCCCTTATCCATTACGGGAATCCAGCAAAACAGCTCATCAAGTCGACTCCTCACCTTTGACAGGTGTTCTCCATGAATCTAAGGGGTTAAGGCCTCACCACATCAACCAGCACTCCCCTCCAAAGGTGCAACAACCTTCCAGATCTAAGGGTTACTAAATCCCCACGTGTCCCCAAATCCAAGGGAGGTCTAGAAGACCACGTATTATGACCAGAAGGCATAAAAGGCCATTCTCTCTCATATTCTCAGGTATGAGCAATACTTTGGAAATACAAAAATTCACGCTCAAGGTTTTTCTGGGAATCAATACTGATAAACGCATCGGAGCCCCTTTGGCCGGCCCCAAACCGGTGCCAATTCCGACCAGCAGTTATTCTTTTGCAGGTCTTCCATTCCTCAGCTCCAAGGAAGGCCGTCTACTGATTTTCCAGCAACATCATTTCTTGGCTGGCTATGCAACTGTTGATATGAAGATGCAAACTTCGGTTATTTCCATGGAGATGCAAATTTCAGATATCAACAGTTGGCACCGTCTGTGGGAAGTATGACTTCTCCTCTTACAAATTGCACAGCTTGCCAAACTTTTTTCTTAGCCTTCAAAGACGAGAAACGAACACCACTACGGTGTAGAACGTCGCCCAATCTATCTGTCCCCGACGAAATCTTCATCATCAGAGCTTTCACGCTCTTCCACGCGCCGTCGGAAAGAAGACCTTCCTTTCCACGCGCCGGCGGAGTGACGACCTTCCTTTTCACGTGTCTTCATGTGCTCGCCACGTGCCTGTATGTGCCGACACGCGTCAAGCCCACGCCAACATGCTGCAAGCACATGCCATGTGCCACGTATCATGCCCCCATGATGCCACATCAGCATCCTTATTAGCCCTGATTGCAACGTCATCCGTGTGAGCATGAATTGTAAAGAAAAAAAATTATGACGACCTTCCAGCCCCGCCTAGAAGGAAAAGGAAGATAGATACATGGCCCTTGCAGGGACAGTCTTCCAACTTTTACAGAAAAGTGAGTCGAAGACATGATCCTTCCAACGACGGTCTTCCAAGTTCCTTAGTGAAGTGAAGACCTTCAACAATTTTCAGGGCTTTTAGCCCCGCCTCGAAGCTATGTCTCTTTCACCCTACTCCTCTTTTACGTATTCTCTCTTCATTAGAAAGATGATAAACAATAAATTAATTAGGCTGTTTTTAATATGTTTGTTATACACTAACAAATAATCTAAAAGGGAAATACCCGACCTCAAATAAAATATAGAAATCACATGAATATTTCTATATATATACATATGTGTGTTGCTTTAACCTTTGAGGATGAGAAATCCTGAAATGTCTATGTCTACATTTGGAAGGTTTATAAGACCAGCTTAATGTCCTTGAGCTAAAGTTGGTAGTGTTGTTTTACAACACAATTTAAAGTTACATTTTCCATGTGAGAATTATAACTCTTTGCATACAAACAAATAATTGAAATAAGCTTTCACACAAGACTAATTATCTCAAATGAAATTACATGTAATGTAATTGTTCAATTCGGATAGTTAATTGATGATGCAAAATCACATTGTTCATTAATTGAGATATTATCATCTATATGCTTACTTAGACGATCTATTTATTGTTTTTTCCTCCATAATTATTGCAAACCAAATTATTGCATAGATGGACGACCGTCCATCCATTATATGCAATTTTATGTTTGACTTGATTAAAGCATGACGTCATCTTTTCTCATGCCATATTGGGCATTATGACCCCAAAAAATATATATTTGATTTGTTTATTAAGATCATTGGTAATCTCGCAACAAAGATGAGCCCTATAGAGAAGGGCCACAAGAAAGATCAGTTTAACCATACCATGATTAAGGTTTAAGGATCTACTTCTACTATGGCTCCCATAAGCATCGAGGGGCTGAGGTCTAAGGACCCACTCCTACATGCATGTGACTTCTATAAGCCTCTCGAAGCAGAACCCCTGGCAACAATTTCAGAAAAGAACGTCAAAAATTTCGTCTAGAAGGCCGTCATTTGTCGATTTGGGATCCCGCGAGTCCTGATTTCCAACAATGGGAAGCAATTTGATAATAGACCCTTCAGGGAACTGTGTAGTCAACTGAACATGAAAAACCACTATTCCTCCCCCAGGCATCCACAAGCAAATGGTCAAGTCGAAGTTACAAACCGGACCTTACTCAAATAGATTAAAACCCGGCTTGAAAGGGCAAAGAATATGTGGGTGGAAGAGCTTCCAAGCGTGTTGTGGGCATACCGAACCACCGTCAGAACCCCAACAAAAGAAACTCCCTTCAAGCTCACCTTCGGCACAAAGGCTGTGATCCCCGTTGAAATCGGGCTAACCACCTTAAGGACGACCTTCCACAAAGAAGAAGAAAATGAAGGGCAGCTTCGTTTGAGCCTTGATCTCCTGGATGAAACAAGGGAAAAAGCAGCACAAAGAATCGCACTTTACCAAGGAAAAATGGTCAGATACTATAACACTAAGGTAAAGCTCTGACGCTTTGAAGTCGGTGACTGGGTCTTAAGGAAGGTCACCCAAGCAACTAAGGACCTGTCACAGGGAAAGCTAGGCCCCAATTGGGAAGGTCCTTACAAGATCATCCAATATTACCGAAGGGGCACCTATCATCTAGAAGACCGTCATGGAAAGAAGCTGCCTCATCCTTAGAACGCTGAGCACCTCAAGAAATACTACCCTTGAGGTACGTACATCAGTTACCTTTTTATAATAAAGAAGTTTGTATACTTAAACAATATCTTTTATCCATGAATAGAAGACCGTCTTCACTTAAATAATTATCTAAATGTACTTGCTGTTGCTCGAATATTATCAATCATTATCTTGACAGGCATCTTTAAAAAATCAGACACCTATGAGGTGCATTCATAGTGGAAGGCCGTTAAGAAGATCGCTCTTCTACACAAGTTAGACACCCACGAGGTGCAAGTTAGACACCCACGAGGTGCACAAGTCAGAGACCCACGAGGTGCAAGTTAGACACCCACGTGGTGCATAAGTTAGACACCCACGTGGTGCACAAGTCAGACACCCACGAGGTGCAAGTTAGACACCTACGAGGTGCACAAGTTAGACACCTAAGAGGTGCAAATGTTAGACACCCACGAGGTGCATCTACGACAGAAGACCATCAAGAACGTTCCTCTATCTATCATCAAGTTCGACACCTAAGGGGTGCACTTATAGAAGAAGACCGTCAAGCACGTTCCTCTATCTATCATCAAGTTAGACACCCAAGGGGTGCACTTATAGAAGAAGACCGTCAAGAACGTTCCTCCTCTATCTATCATCAAGTTAGACACCCAAGGGGTGCACTTATAGAAGAAGACCATCAAGACCGTCAAGCACGTTCCTCTATCTATCATCAAGTTAGACACCCAAGGGGTGCACTTATAGAAGAAGACCGTCAAGCACGTTCCTCTATCTATCATCAAGTTAGACACCCAAGGGGTGCACTTATAGAAGAAGACCGTCAAGCACGTTCCTCTATCTATCATCAAGTTAGTGCACTTATAGAAGAAGACCGTCAAGAACGTTCCTCCTCTATCTGTCATCAAGTTAGACACCCACGTGGTGCACTTATAGAAGAAGACCATCAAGAACGTTCCTTTATCTATTATCAAGTTAGACACCCGAGGGGTGCACTTATACAAGAAGACCGTAAAAAACGTTCATCCTCTATCTGTAATCAAGTTAGACACCCGAGGGGTGCACTTATAGAAGAAGACCGTCAAGAACGTTCCTCCTCTATCTGACATCAAGTTAAACACCCAAGGGGTGCACTTATAGAAGAAGACCGTCAAGAACGTTCCTCCTCTATCTATCATCAAGTTAGACACCCACGTGGTGCACTTATAGAAGAAGACCATCAAGAACATTCCTTTATCTATTATCAAGTTAAACACCCGAGGGGTGCACTTATAGAAGAAGACCGTCAAGAATGTTCATCCTCTATCTGTCATCAAGTTAGACACCCGAGGGGTGCACTTATAGAATAAGACCGTCAAGAATGTTCCTCCTCTATCTGACATCAAGTTAGACACCCAAGGGGTGCACTTATAAAAGAAGACCGTCAAGAACGTTCCTCCTCTGTTTATCATCAAGTTAGACACCCACGTGGTGCATCTTCAAGAAGAAGGTCGTCAAGAACGCTCCTCTTCTGAATATTATCAAGTTAGACACCCACGTGGTGCATTTAAAGAAGAAGGTCGTGAAGAACGCTCATCTTCTGAAATTATTAAGATAGACACCCACGTGGTGCATCTTCAAGAAGAAGGTCTTCAAGAACGCTTCTCTTTTGAATATTATTAGGTTAGACACCCACGTGGTGCATTTAAAGAAGAAGGTCATGAAGAACGCTCATCTTTTGAAAGTATTAAGATAGACACCCACGTGGTGTATCTTCTAGAAATTATCAAGTTAGTCACCCACGTGGTGCATCTTCAAGAAGAAGGTCGTCAAGAACGCTCCTCTTTTGAATATTATCAGGTTAGGCACCCACGTGGTGCATTTAAAGAAGAAGGACGTGAAGAATGCTCATCTTCTAAATATTGTCAAGTTAGCCACCCACGGGGTGCACCTATAGAAGAATATCGTCAAGAACGCTCATCTTCTGAATATTATCAAGTTAGACACCCACGTGGTGCATTTAAAGAAGAATGTCGTGAAGAAAGCCGCCCTTCTGAAAATTATCAAGTTATGCATCTTCCAGAAGAAGGTCGTCAAAGATAATGCCACCCTTCTGAAAATTATCAAGTTATGCATCTTTCAGAAGAAGGTCGTCAAAGACAACGCCACTCTTCTGAAAATAGTTGAGACTCCTACAAAGGATGTCTTCCTAAAGGTAAACAGAACTTGGACGAAAATACAGGTCACACCTCGTCCAGAAGAGGTAAACATGACCTCAGTTAGAAGGTCTTCGTCTACAAAAGAAAAACACTTGCCAAACCCGTGGGAAAACATGACAACGCTTGAAATAGGGATGTATCTACACAAACAAAAAATTTCGAAAGTGCTTAACTCAAAAACAAAAGTACGGAAAAAGAGAAATCAAGGAGCTTCCTTGTCAATTGGTGGAAGAATAACCTAGCCATCCATAAGGCTGACAGCCGGATCGCCACTCTGATCACCACTTGGAGAAGTAGATTGGACATCAAATGGAGTAACTGCATGTTCCTTAGACTGAACCTCATCCTCTTCATCCTCATTTTCACTATCCTCTTCCATAGCAGTGGTGGCTTCATCATCAGATATCTTCACCGTGAACCAATCTTGAGTACATCCAAAAGCAAGAGCAGTTCTCTTCTTGAAATGTTCGAAACCCCCAACATAAAAGCGACGAGTGTCGTCTTTCGAGGAAAAAAGGTCGTCTTTCTTTCGAAAATCAGCTTCCAAACCCTTCACTTGTTTCCTCAAAGTCTCTCTCAGTGTGAAAGTCTTCCATTGTCTTTTCATTAGCAACAATCTTGATTTGAGCCTCGTCCAACCTAGCTCTAAACTTCACATACTCGTCTTCTGACAAGTAAGGTCTTAAACCTACAACGAACATCTGGCCTACAGCTTGAGTGATGGAAATTGGAGTAAAAAAAAAAAGAAAAACCTCAAAATCATACAAACAAAAGAAAAAGTGAATCTCATCAGACATATGGCTGGAAGACCGTCAACAGTAGAGAAATGTATAAGGGTAAACTCCTAGTTATCCCCGCAAAAAAAAAAATGTTGGTTTCCAAGATCGATTGGATTATAGAAGATTTGGAATCCGTCTCAATGAAATATGAGGATAGGTAAAACCCCAGATCCCTGGTGAAGCGACCACGTTCGACAACTTACAGTAAAAGAGAAGCTCATCCACGGTATGTTCACCTTCTCCTCCACTGACTACCCTTCAGAGTACCTGAAGACCGATCATAATACGCCAAGTATTTAGGAATCAGCTAGCTCGGACTTAGACCAAGACGATGAAGTAGCTCTTCTCGAAAGGCCCAAAAAGCATGTGAGATCTCCCTTTCGTCCTTGACTTTTCATATTCCGAAGGTCGTCTATGTAGACAACCACAGAATAGGGGGCAACTAAAGGGAATATTTACGAACTTTCCCTCAAGTCAGAGACGACGGCCTTCCACTCTTCGAAATGTATGACGACCGGCTAATTCACGACCCAAATGGACGACCTTCTACGCATGACTACTTGTCCCTTCTACCTGTGACTCATCCCTTATCCATTACGGGAATCCAGCAAAACAGCTCATCAAGTCGACTCCTCACCTTTGACAGGAGTTCTCCATGAATCTAGGGGGTTAAGGCCTCACCACATCAACCAGCACTCCCCTCCAAAGGTGCAACAACCTTCCAGATCTAAGGGTTACTAAATCCCCACGTGTCCCCAAATCCAAGGGAGGTCTAGAAGGCCACGTATTATAACCAGAAGGCATAAAAGGCCATTCTCTCTCCTATTCTCAGGTATGAGCAGTACTTTGAAAATACAAAAATTCATGCTCAAGGCTTTTCTGGGAATCAATACTAACAAAGGCATCGGAGCCCCTTTGGCCGGCCCCAAACCGATGCCAATTCCGACCAGCTGTTATTCTTTTGCAGGTCTTCCATTCCTCAGCTCCAAGGAAGGCCGTCTACTGATTTTCCAGCAACATCATTTCTTGGCTGGCTGTGCAACTGTTGATATGAAGATGCAAACTTCGGTCATTTCCATGGAGATGCAGATTTCAGACATCAACAAATGTTATTCCCATTAATTTCATCAAAAGAGCTAGACGGTGAGAGCTTGTAGTCTTGTACTTCGTAGAGTTTTGCACTTATGCTATATTTGGAAGTTTGAAAAGAGAGGAGAGTTGATTGAGAGGGTACAAAAGGAAAGGAGATGAGAGTATAACCGTTCCCCTTATTTGGATTTTTTAAAAGTAAGGGTGACAATTTTTTTCTTTTTAGGAAGGAAGGAAGGAAGGAAAGTGATATTCTATCTCTTATTTGGAGGTTGAGAAGAGGAGGAAATGATTATTGATAAGACACAATATAAATGGACAATTATACTTATTTTTTGTTCAATTTAAAGAATAAGAAATAAATTGATACCACATAAAGATAAAATTAAGAATTTTTTTTTTTTAAAATATAAGTGGGAACTCTCCCCTTTAAAATCCCACAATTTAAACCTAATAATTTCTATTATATCCATAACTATGAATTGCCAATAAAAAATTTACATCTAATCAAGATTCCATAGATCAAATTAACGCTAGAAACATTGGAACTCATACTACAGCTAACTAAGCTACAATATCATAAATGATATTCATACTCAAGGTGAAACAGATATACCCAAGATATGTAGTTGCATATGATCCTTTGTTCCATACAAAAATTAAATATAGCACAAAAAGAAGGACATTAATTAAAACTTCTGGGGTACATACATACAAATGTATATATATATATATATATGTGAGTGTGTGTGTAGCCTTCTGTCACATTATTTGTCCGCATGTATCGAGAAGTGCAACTATGAGTTGCATATACATAAGTTGATGCTGCATACAACATATCAGAAATTGAGAGAACCTCACTTTTAAATGTTCATGGGCTTCTTTAACAGTCTTCCCATCCTTTTTCTTCTTCCAATTATGACCATCTTTCCGGAAGTTCCTAAGCATCTTACGATCAAACAATACAATAGTGCCACCTGTTACATTACGCAGCCAAAATAGACAACACAACAATCTCAGCATGACTAAATTATGAGAGTTTGTAGGATAATAGACTCAGTCTCTCTATTTGGCTTTAGTTACAAATAGTTGCACAAAACACGTTTCTTAGGCAGGAGTGACATGAACCCCTTTGCTTGAGTGTTTGCATTGGGTCTTTAGTCTCACTCTACCCACCCAACTTTGACTTTAGCGTTTGGAAGTGCTCCACGTCCATAAAATCACATGGAGAAACACTACAACAACATAAAATAAAAAGGCTTCTACCAACATCTCGTTTAATACACTGCCTCACTTCATCAGCCTTTTGGCAAAATTTCAAAAGTAAATGCCCAAACTTCACACAATTTTTGCCAATATTTCTTCACTAATATTTTAGAACTCACTTCAGCCAACCACTTCTTTTCACGCCATTGACTTCATACTGTCTATTTTCTTTCTTTTTCTTTTTCTTTTTTTAACCCTCTCTTTTCTTTTCAGAGTTGTTTCACGCCATTTTTTTTTTAAACAGCCCCCACTTTTCAATATTTCTTACTCTTTCACATTGTTATTTTCTTTCAAACGGTGTCTTCATTTCTTCTTTTACAGTTTCTCTTCTTCTTCTTTTTTTTTTCCAAGAGAAAGTTGTAAGCTGCGACTTTTCTCTTTTCTCTTCACACTCTAGCCAAGGTCAAATCTTCTAGACGTAGTCAGAAAGTTTTTTCAGTGGTGTTAAATTAGCAATTTTTTTTTTTTTGGGTTTTATGAGCACTAAGTATATATTTTGGGGCCGACTAATTTTTATTGATGTTGTTTGGGTTATTTTTTGTGTTACTTGAGCTTATTTTTTGTTAATTTAAAAGGAACTGAAAATGATTTGATGATAATTTTAATAATATTAAATCTATATTGCTTAATTTTGTAGTAAGGTCAAATTCTAAAAATCTCAATTTTTTTAATATATATATATATATATATATATATATATATATATATATATATATATATATATATTATATATGAGTGGGTCAATTGACCCTACTCATCATGCTCTAACCCCGCTCATGATTTAAAGGAAATAAAAAATGATAGTTTTGAATACTCCTCCAAATCCTCTAAAAAAAATTTTCCTCTGTGATCCCCAGGGGCGGCCCCGAGAGTTGGGTTGCCCTAGCCTATTTTAATTTTGGTTGCCCTATTTATTATTTAATATTAAAAAAATGACATAAAGTTCAAAAAAAAAAAATTTAAGTTTAGTAGTTTTTAACTAAAAAAATGTTTTAGTGTTAATAATACTATTATGCTCCCATAAAAAATAAAATAAAAACACAACACAGATAAATAAATCAACGCAGCACTCCCATCCAAAGAACAAAAATAACACTACACTATTCGATCAATATAAACACAACCACCCAACATTTAAAGTCTTAAATAAATACTCAACTACACAACATTCACATACAATAACACAACATTTAAAGTCTCAAATAAATACTCAACAATACAATATTCAAAATCTCAAATAATTCAACAATACAACATTCAAAATCTCAAATAAATATAAAATAAATACTCACAAATACAAACACTACAGTACAAAGACTCACACAAATCACAATATATTATGTCAAAGTATAAAAAGCAATTCAATCAATGCACCCCAGCCCCAGTAAAAGCAAATAACTAAAGTGAAAAAAACAAAACTGAAAATTCAATTGAAAAAAAAAAAAAAAAGCAAATGGGTCAGTGCATGACCCGCCACTTCCCAGCCCCCATTAAAAAAGCAAACAACTAAAGTGCTAAAAGACAAAACTGAAAATTCAAAAAAAAGAAAAAAAGAAGCAAATGGGTCAGTGCATGCACTGACCCGCCCCTTCCCAGCCCTCAGTAAAAGCAAACCAGTAAAGTGCAAAAAAATAAAATTGCAAATTCAAAAAAAGAAGAAGAAGAAGAAGAAGCAGCAGCAAACGGGTCAGTGCACCACTTCCCCAGCCCCCATAAAAGCAAGTAAATGGCATAAAAACAAAACTGAAAGCCTTAGCAGTCACATTCACCGATTCATAAAAGAAAAATTCAAAAGCATTAGAGAGAGAGAGAGACAGGCAGAGAGCATACCGGAGTCCAGAGTCCAGCTGTCCAAGCGTGATGAGATGCCGCCGTGCGTCGCGTGCCAGGGTGCCGTGCGCAACTCTCCGTCTTCCTGCGTGGCGGAGGCTGGCTGCTGCTCCTCCTTCAGGCTTCAGTTCTTTGTGCCGTGGACCGGTGGTTAGGGGAATAACGAGATCTAGTGGTTGAATCAGGTGATTTGTTAGTCTGTTGGTTTAGGGATTTGGAATTTTTCTGGATTGTGAATTTGGGGATTTTTTTTTCGCACATTTGTTAATGTGTTTTGCCGGTTACGTGTGATATGTTGTTTTATTTGTATTTTAGTTTTGGTTTTGTGTTGGATTATAGCTTAGATCTGCTGGTTTAGGGGATGTTTTATGATTAATTTTTATTTTTGCCCTCTAAGTTTTTTTTTTCCCCTCCCGGCTTATGATTAATTTTTATTTTTGTCCCCTCTAAATATTTTTTTGGTCCTCCAGTTTATCATTCATTTTTATTTTTGCCCCCTCTAAATATTTTTTTGTTCCTCCGGTTTATGATTAGTCTTCTAAATTTTTTTTTTTGCCCTTTCATAAAAATTTTATTTTATGGATACAAATTTTTTTTTTTCTAATGTATATGTATAATTTTTTTTTTTAATGTATAGTATAATTTTTTTTTTCCCAATTGGTTGCCGTGGGGTGGGGGGTTGCCCTAGCCCAGGTGCTTGCTAGGCTTAACAAGGGCCGGCCCTGGTGATCCCTTTAAAGAAAAAAACAAACAAAGTCAATTAAACAATCCTATCTTCTTCCCTTTATTTCCTTCCCTTGGGACCTCCATCCAAACACACGGTCGGTTATGATTGGATTGCTAAGAAACAATCCCATATTTTAAATTAAGGAATACAACTATCACAACTACTTCCAACCTACAAGTTTTTTTTTTTTTTTTTGAAATTAGCAAGCAAGCTTTTCATATTCAACTTTGAAGTCCCATCACCAAAAGCGTAATAATTGATTCTCCAAATTGGCCAACTTCTTGAGCATATATCTTGAGCCTATATTCTCCAAAGCGTACGGTGAAATTAAAAGAAAGAGAAGAAAAGAAATACCAACAAGATATAAAGGAAATAAAAAATGATGGTTTTGGATAGTCCTCCAAATCCTCTAAAAACAAATTTCCTCTGTGATCTCTTTAAAGAAAAAAACAAACAAAGTCAATTAAACAATCCTCATCTTCTTTCCTTTATTTCATTCCCTTGGGAGTTGGGACCTCCATCCAAACACACGGTCGGTTATGATTGGATTGCTAAGAAACAATCTCATATTTTAAATTAAGGAATATAACTATCACAACTACTTCCACCATACAAGTTTTTTTTTTTTGAAAATTAACAAGAAAGCTTCATTAAGAAGAAATACAGATACAACTTAAAGCATCATTCCTGATCACATTAACAAAATGATCAGGTAAGGATGATTCAACTACAAATCCTTGCCACCTGTTTCTTAGATATCTCCCTACTAGGCACTTGGCAGGCTGGCAATACAGATTGAACATTGATGTTACATGTTTGCAATTTTTTATACAAAGGCTTGTGTACAATGATGTCATCTTTTAATTAGAAACTAAAAAAATGGTTAAAAAAATCATTTAATATATCATTTATGTGAGACCATTTATATTTATTGTCATAATTATTCCGTACACTTTTTATAAAAAATTTGATAATAATTTTAATGTTTTTGAGAATCAAAATACAATTTCACAACATCTTCCAATTTACCTAACTCCGAACAATCTAGAATTATTATTTTTTTAATGGCTAATGAAAGGGAAAATTATCATTTTTATTTGAAATAACGTCATAGTTTATGGAATGTTAGATCCACAAATTCAAACATAAACTGTAAAATAAACAAAATGAAAATAACTTGAAATGACGATAATCTTGTTTCAATAAAGTTTCGTTACAAATTGGTTTATAACAAATTAATAAGTCATGTGATTCATTGAATAGATTATTTAATTAAAAGTATAAATGAATGGTCTTATAAATGACCACATAGTGGGTTATATAATAGAGTAAACATAAATGAGGAGTTAAGTGCATTATAGCAAGATAACTACAAATGGGATCAGCTGAAAGATCAATTAGGTGTGGAATTGTCGTGTATTTTTGTTGCGACCTTCACTATACTGATCTTTGAAAGGTCTATAATTGATCACGTGTCCATCCATGACGTGTCATGAAAAGTGTTTCACAACAGCCTGTTTGATGTACTACTTATATCTCCGATTGAGAAAGAACGAAGGAAACACTTTTATGTCAGTCTCTTTGATCGACTTTCTTCCAGTTATTGTGGAAACATCAATCATGCTACTGAATCTAACCTATCCAATCCAATAGTAGGAACCAATCCTATTCAAAAAAGATTTTAACTTTTACATGCAACCTTCCAGGTTGTGGCCATGTACAGAGTACAGAACAAATCCACATTGGTTGCCTTAAGCAAAAGGAGGGGCAAAAAAACAAAGAGTTTCTCTTCTCTCCCTTGCTACCAGACATGCATGATTGATTTCCAGTGGCACAGTGGGACTTGGAAGCAAAGCGCACCATGGTGGTTTTTCCTTTACTCGTCCTTTGCTATCATTTTCCAATTGGGAATTAGGATAATGAGATTTGTGTAGTCGAATTTGCGGTCTTCATAACTAATTTAATCTCCGTAACACAATTACTTCGTCACACAGTGCAAATGCATACACAAACTCTATGTTGAGGGGGCCGGTAGCCTTGTCAAGAAATTCTCCCTTATAAATCAACCATCCAAAGTCACATTACCATCCATGTTTGCACAGCATCAAGATTGTCAAAGATAAATAATTTCTCATTTATAATGATTAAATTTTAAGGGTTTTTTTTTTTTTTTTTTTAATTTGGCGAATTACATAGACACATACACATGCGTGCGCAACAAGATAGACAGGCAGAATTAATTAACTGATCGTAACGGTTTTGGCACAAGATATGGGGGAATTCATTAGAAGTTTCTTTGAACCTTTTCTTTATGCGAGTCCTTAATTACCAAGAAAGTGGCACCATGGGATTAGTCCGTAGTGGGATTCTATTCTCAATGCATGCCTTAAACAAATTTCATTCTTAATTTTCATGCTCTCCTCGTGATAAAGTGGCGTGACAGGTACGTTGTGCAGTTGTGCCTAATCTAATCATTAGATTAGCCACCATTAGCTAGTAGATATCTTGAGTTAGTTCTCAAGTACAAGCATTTGTATTTTTTGAATTATTAATAATTACTTACTTTAACTACCCGGATTTTATTTTATTTTATTTAATAACTGATTTCTTCCAATTTCCAATAATTCATTTAGTATATTCTGGGTGTGTAAAAAGGGGATTCAGTCTTGATGAATCTGATTCCGTAGTCTTTTCCTTCCAATTATATATGTTTTAGTATCCATATCTTTGGTATCATTGTGGCTCGTTTTAATTAGTGCAACAACAGATATTTAGCTTAATCAATTTGGAGTAGGTGCTAATCTCATGCACTACAAGATATTTAGACCTATTTGTATTTTCTTTCTACCAATTAACATGCTACACATCAGTAAGTTGTGTCAAACCCTTCCAAATTTGGAACTTGCAGATGTTTTGACTTCTTCTTAGTGCAGAATTTGTCAGTACCTGATTTTCAGGTTAGAAATTCTTTGTTTTGATATATATTTTTTGTTTTCAGAGAGAGTTTTGGAACCTGGGTATTGTATGTTTGGTTGAGATTTAGCTTAGAAATTGACTGCAATGGCTGTTGAAGTAGCGTACAATTGCGGGGTCATGCAGTGTGATTTCTTTGCATTTGATACGTGCTTTTACTATTCTTGACAAAGAGAATTTATGATTGTGAATATGGGTTTTCACTTTTCTTGGTTTTTTATGTTGTTGAGATTTAGCTTGGAATCTTACTGAGATGGTTATGGAAGTGACATTTATTGAAAAATGATCGAATATTTCATTCTGTTCATATCAAGATTTATGGGTGTTCCAAAGATATAAAATTTCATTTTTGGATGGGTTTTGCTTTCAATGTGAACCCTGGCTTCTTCTCTTAAGGAGTTCTAAAAAATAACAAAGAAGAAAAAAAAAATCTAGATTGTTAGTATTTGTTGAACTTGCCAATCCCTTACATTCCCTTTATTTTGAAATTTTGTTCTGTTAGTTTATTAAGCCTTATAATCTATGAAAAGCTGCAACAATCCTACTTGATTATCATCCTAGTACTTGTTATATATACTTACTGTTTGCCCTCTACCTGTTTGGTCACTCTTCTTCCATGAATTTTGCTACCATGTTGCTTAAGTATCATGATATTTGATTGAATGTATGATTGCTTCAGAAGCATTGTTTTAATTGATTTTTCTTGACCAGGATATTTCTTTTATGGCAAGTAGATGTTATGATATTGATGATATGACATCAGCTATGGAATTTCATTAATATATATAGAGTCCTTGGAATTGTGTAAAAATTAAGATTTTCGCTTATTGAGCTGCAAAAATGGCCTTGGCTTCTGCTGTAAAAGTGGTTTTAGGCTCGATTGCTTTTGCAATATTCTGGGTATTAGCAGTTTTCCCAGCTGTTCCTTTTCTACCAATTGGGAGGACTGCAGGGTCCCTCCTGGGGGCCATGCTAATGGTTGTATTTCGAGTCCTAACTCCAGATCAAGCATATGATGCAATCGATCTCCCAATCCTTGGTCTTCTCTTTGGGACAATGGTTGTCAGTATCTATCTTGAAAGGGCAGATATGTTCAAGTACTTGGGAATGATGCTCTCATGGAAGAGTAAGGGGGCAAAGGATTTAATTTGTCGAATCTGCCTGATTTCCGCCATTTCAAGTGCTCTTTTCACTAATGATACCGCTTGTGTAGTTTTGACTGAATTTGTCTTGAAAATTGCAAGGCAACATAATCTCCCACCTCATCCTTTCCTTCTTGCCTTGGCCTCTAGTGCAAATATTGGGTCTTCAGCCACTCCAATTGGCAACCCCCAAAACTTGGTTATAGCTGTTCAGAGTAAGATATCTTTTGGGAATTTTCTAATCGGAATACTCCCTGCAATGCTCGTGGGTGTATTTGTCAATGCTCTAATTCTTATATGCATGTACTGGAAGTTATTATCTATACAGAAGGATGAAGAAGATGTAGCTGTAGAAGTTTTTTCAGAGGAGGAAATGAATTCTCATCGGTTTTCACCAGCTACACTGTCACATAATTCTCAGGAATGGAACTCTAGATTGGAACTTATGGCTGTGCAAAGCCCTCCCCACTTGAGTGGGAACATGGGCCATGTTGAGGCGCTTAGAAACCGAGCAATTTCAAGTGAGACTGAAATCCAAAAGGACCCAATTATCACATTGGACTCTGCAAGAAATTCTAATGCATCAAAAGAGGCGGCAAAAGATGTATCTACTCAGGTAAAGGAGGAAACGATCCCTTCAAAGAGAGTTGCATCAATGGATAGACTAAGAGATGCACTTTCTGTACGTTCTTCAGAAGGAAAGGAAGATTTCACCACAAAATGGAAAAAACTGTTGTGGAAATCATGTGTTTACCTTGTTACTATAGGAATGTTGATTGCTTTGCTTATGGGTCTAAATATGTCATGGACTACAATTACTGCTGCACTTGCTCTTGTGGTTCTTGATTTCGAGGATGCTAGGCCAAGTCTTGAAAAGGTATAATCTGCAAGCATGATGCTTTTCTTTATACTTTTTTTTTTATTATTATTATTTTTCCCCTTGAACCATCAATGGGACTTGAAATTTTAAATCATCCCTTGTTGGAGAGTTTATAATATGTAGTTTATTTCTCTTCTTTGCCAGGTCTCCTATTCGCTATTAATTTTCTTTTGCGGAATGTTTATCACAGTTGATGGCTTTAACAGAACTGGAATCCCAAGTACTCTATGGGACTTGATGGAGCCCTATTCACGAATTGATCATGTTAGTGGGATAGCAATTCTTGCCATTGTCATACTTGTCATGTCAAATTTGGCTTCAAACGTACCAACTGGTATGTTGATGGATTTCTTCCATATATTTTTTCTATTATCTGTTTCATCATTCTTTTTTTTTTGGGATCTGTTAGATGAAATTAGCTAACAACAGGTTGTAAGTCTGTTTACAATTATTGTTGTCCTTTACTGTCCTTCTTAGCAATTTCAAGCAGTGCAGAGACTACTTCAGTATTGAAATTCATATAATCTGAAAAAAGTTTGGCGTGGTGTCTTTAGATTTCTGGAGAAATATTAGGGAATAGTTTGGACTTTGTATACAAAGCATCTCTTAGGGATGTCATAGATTCATAGTATTCCCAGTTTTTAATTGCATATTTCTGGTTTTCACTTCTTCTCAAGATTCCTTTCTCTACTGGAGACAAACTGACATTAATCTTTCTTATGCATGTTAAAATCATACTCAAGTTGATAGTACACCACCATTTTACTAAACAGGTCTTTCAGTCTGAGAATTCCACCATATAGTTCAATGAAACAACAAACTTGTGCAATAAACAAAATTTTCTTTTAGTAACAAAGGGATTTTCATACCTGTAATAGTAACTATGAGTTGCCAAGGCTCTCAGTATATCCATGGCCCTTGTGCACATAATATAGGGAATAATGATTACTTAAGAAGCAAGGTATTCTCTTGCACTGAATCTTTGAGATTATTTTTCCTAAATAATCTGGTACTGATGGTTTAATCATCTTTCTATCTGCATCTCTGATTAAGAATTGTTTTTTCTTTTATGTAATAAGTACCTAATGAGTTTGGTGATACATTTCTAAGTTGAATAATATTGGTGTAGTTCTCTTGCTTGGAGCACGAGTGGCAGCATCGGCAACTGCAATTTCTGCAACTGATGAGAAAAAGGCATGGCTAATCTTAGCTTGGGTCAGCACGGTAGCCGGGAACCTCTCATTATTGGGATCAGCCGCCAACTTAATTGTGTGTGAGCAGGCTCGCCGAGCTCCACAATTTGGCTACAATTTATCCTTTTGGAGCCATCTCAAATTTGGAGTCCCCTCCACTCTTATCATCACTGTTATTGGTTTGGCACTTATAAGATAATATTCATGTTCTTACACTGTTACACATCACATAGAGAATGTTTTTATGGAATAAATTTTATAGTGGAAGATTGTTTAACATTTGAGCAATTCAAAGCAGACAGTTTTTAACCTTAATGTTTTTCAATAGCTGCTGAGTGATAGGGTGAATTGTACATCGCTTGTCTGTTTGTTACTGTTATTTTGATCTTAGCAATTGTAAAATGGACAGCTTTCTTTTTTCTTTTTTGTGCCTTTCCTTTATGCAAGATTTGATCTTACTGTCTCTCGGGTTTCGGTTATAGTTGCAAATTCTTTTTTGGTTAAGTGTATAAAAATTACAAATATTATCAAAAGAATTGTTAAAAATGTCAAAATGGAGTGAGATGCCCATTAAAAAAAAATGTAAATCTAAAAAAGATGAAGTAAAAAGGCAAAACCATAAATTTTTCAAAGCATTAAATAATGGCTGTAGTTTGCGTTTGAGAAGAGTGATACATGGGAGAAAGTATCTCCTATTTCCGAAATACCAGCTCACCACCATGATTTGGTATTTCAATCCAATGAATGAATGACACTTGTATTAATAAAGCCAAGTCAACTTATTGCTACAACCAAAATGACAATTTAATTCCTCAAAAATTTCAAACCCCCAAGTTGACTTGGCTTTATTAATACAGGTGTCATTCCTTTGTTGGACTGAAATACCAAATCACGGTGGTGAGCTGGTATTTCGGAAATAGGAGATACTTTCTCGATACATGGAGGAAATGAAGCTCAACATGACGCACAATGAGAGCACTTAAAAACTCAAGAATTTAATGCAAACATTGAGCTCTAGGCAAAGCAGTGAGAGGCCCAAAATAATAGCTTTGCATTCATTATCATTGGATGTGGTTCGTGCCAAGTATTCAAGCCCAAGGGAGCATAATTGGAGCCATGTGTGCATGTTTTAACTATGGACAAGTTGGATACTTCCCTCATGATTGTTTGAAGTCGTAAAAAGTACTCTCTAACTTACTTTCTTGCCCTTTGTGTTTTGTAACGTCATAAGAATTGGTTACTCATTTTCTCCTTAATTTGATACTAGATGCAAGAGAAGGGTCGGTTCTAGCGTAAAAAAAACAAAAAAAAAAAAAAAAAAATTATACATGAAAGAAAAATTAGTGTACATAATTTTTTTTTTTTTTTAAAACTAGTATACATAATAAAATAAAAAATAAAAAAGCAAAAATTGAGAGGGCAACAGATCAAAGGCATGAAAAAAAAAATAGTGTACATACAATTTTTTTTTAACTAGTATACATAATAAAAAATAAAAAAAAATAAAAAAGTAAAAATTGAGAGGGGAACACAACAACAAACAGATCAAAGGCAACAGACCAACAGATCAAAGCAACGGATTAGAGGATCAAAGAACAGACCAACAGATCAAAAAATAAAAAAAAAGTAGTCTGCAACAATCCTTGGACCAACAAACATGAACCAACAGATTTGGAGATCAACCAAAATTTCAATTAAAAAAATTATTAAAATAAAACAAAGGGCATCATAAACCATGTAATAGCAAAATCAAAACTACATCCTTCCTTGGATGCAAAACCACACTTAAAGATAACAAATTTTGCATTCAGATTTGAGAGAAAGAATGTTGCACGGAGAGAGAGAGCGCCCGACAGAGAGCAACGCAGAGAAGAGAGAGAGTGCGACAGAGAGCAACACAGAGTAGAGAAAGAGGTTATCTTTTAAGATTTAAGATTTGGTTGTATTTTGTGTTTGAGGGAGGGGGGGTGGCGCTGGAGGCTGGAGAGGTTAGGGATAGGGTTTCTTTGTTTTTGACTTTTTGTTTTTAATTTGTTATAAAAAATAAAAAAATAAAAAACCTGATGCGTGTGTGTGTTTCTATGCACTAGTGTGGGGTTAACAAGTGAGACTGTAGAATAACGTGTATATGACATATGCTATATATGTGGGCTTGAATTGATTTTTCTTTTTAATTTTGTTAATGTTTAATATTTTATTATATAATTTTCTATTACTATGTTTTAAGTTTTTAGCTTTCAAGTATGATTTTTCTCGACAAGACAACAAGTCTCACATTGAAAAAACAATAAGTTTTCAAATAGCAAAAGAAAAATATTAAAGAGGCATTAGTACAAACAAATGACTTTCCAAATCCGGTGACTTAAATGTGGATATAAAATGGGAAGTCACACACAAAAAAAAAATAAAAATAATAATAAAAAAAAAAACCCTAAAAATGAGGTTGACGTGGTTTAATGTAATTTAAGAATGTTATAAAATATTTCACTTGCATTTTAGTAAGGACAATAAATAATTGCAATTGATATGATTCTAAAAAGAAATTTTAATTGGAGACATCAGTGGAGACAATTGACCTTCCAAATCTGGTGAATTAAAATAGGAAGAAATTTATGGGAGGATGAAGTCTTAGTTGGCAGGTCTTGAGGAAGAAAGAATTAAATGGTATGGGTTTGGCGATTAGGTATATATATATATATATTTTTTTTGCTAAACTTTATATAGATATAGATGTAACCTTGATTTTGCATTAAAAAAAAGGACTTTTATGTTATTTTTTTAATAATTTTTTTTTTTAGGGCAACTAAAATTGGTTTGGGCTTGGGCAACCCAAACCTCGAGGCCAGACCTGATCCCTAATCCCTAATCCTACACAAGTTTGATCTGCCGCCGAAAAGTCACCACTCAAGCACTCACCAGAATTACGGAGACGGAATCATGGACCACGATCCACCAGAGGTCCGAAACGCCACAGATCCACGGCATGCAGCGCACTGCACACAGGGAACCCGAGCCACCAAGGAACCACCATCGGTCCACCAAGCACCAGTCCACAAGAGCACAGAGGCCGTAGCACAGAGCACGGAGGCCGGAGCAACAGGTATTTCCCTTTTCTTTTCTTTTTTTCTCTGTCTCTCATTTTATTTTGTTTTGAATGAGTGTTGCTCTGCTAGTTTTTGCCTTATGCCTTTGAAAGCCTTCCTTATTCTTCAGCAAAAACACACCCACAGAGGTACAACAAGAAATTCAGCAGTTACTGGGAGTTGAATCCTCGTCCCCAAAGGAGAGATATTTGGGCCTACCTATTCTAATAGGGAAATCCAAAGTCACCACCTTTCAGGGGCTAAAAGAAAGAGTTGCTAAAAAACTGAGTGGTTAGAAAGAAAAAACGCTATCAAAGGCAGGGAGAGAGATCCTCATAAAATCAGTGGCACAGGCTATTCCGGCCTATACCATGTCCTGCTTCAAACTTCCAAAAACCTGGTGTGAGGACCTGCAACGAATGGTGGCTAAATTCTGGTGGGGTCAAAAGGGAGTAGAAAGGAAAATTCACTGGAAGAAATGGGATACTCTGAGCCGAGCCAAGCAAGACGGTGGACTGGGTTTCCGGGACCTGCACTCTTTCAATATCACCCTTCTAGCAAAACAAGGATGGCACCTCCTCACGCAACCCCAGTCCTTATTCTATAGGGTATTCAAGGAAAAATATTTTCCTCACCACTCGTTCATACATGCCCAGCTTGGCTCACATCCTTCATTCTTTTGGTCGAGTGTGATGGCGGCCCAACCACTAATTCTGGATGGACTAAGATGGAAAGTTGGTAATGGACGCACTATCAATATATGGACTGACCCATGGTTGCCAACCAACCCAATACGCAGAGCAAATACTGTCGGTTTTGATACAGTGGATCAACTCATTGACCCTGACTTTCGCTCCTGGAATCTCCAACTGCTAGAGCAACTATTCACGGACAGGGAGGTATCTCAGATAGTATCCATAACTCTGGGAACTACCTCTCGTCTGGACCAGCTAACATGGCGCCACATTGAAAAGGGAGAATTCACAGTACAGTCCGCCTATCTCCAACTAACCAAAGGTCTGAGCTCAAACGCAGCAGAGAGCTCAAACGCAGAACAAACCAAATGGTTTTGGAAAAAACTATGGAGACTTAAGGTACCCACAAAATGCAAACATCTTCTTTGGCGGGCTTGCACAGTATCCCTGCCAACCAGATCGGGCCTTCAGAGAAGGGGAGTCCATATTGATCCCAAATGCTTGCTTTGTGGCTACCATGAGGAAACGACTACCCACATCCTCTGGGCCTGTCCATTAGCGAGGAACGTATGGGCCCTTGCTAAAGGCAAGGCCAACAAAATGCCAAACACTGAAGAGGCGGACTTCCGAGACCTTACCATAGCTCTAGCGTCTTCCAAGCATCCAAAGGAGTTAGAACAATGGACTACGCTTACTTGGGCCATTTGGAACGCCAGAAACAAATTCATCTTTGAAGGACACCAAGACCATCCCACCCAAATATTCCAAACGGCAAGCACGCTACTCCAAGACTACCAGCAGATTACACTACGCAGTAGAATCCAACCTACAACACCAGAATCGCACTAATCATTTTCTGATCCCCATTATGTTTAGAGATCTACACAATTGTTTTGCTCTCTCTTACTCTTGTTCCTTAGAGCTCAAAGCTCTTGCTCTGTATATTTCCCTTACAAGTATTAATAAAATCTCTATCGAATCACTTCAAAAAAAGTAGATGATGAGTATAGTCATCAAGCTTTACAAAAACAGCTTGTTTTGAGCAAATAAGTTGGTCTGAATCATCCTCACAAAAAATAAGGGTATCATCAGCAAACAACAAATGAGATACCATCAGGAGATCATTGTCTACCCCTCATATAGAGAATCCAGTTAAAAAGACACCTCCAATTGCCTTATCAATCATTTTGCTTAGTGCCTCCATTACTATTACGAAAAGCAATGGGACAAGAGATCCCCCTTGTCTAAGACCTCGAGAATATGGAAAAAAACCACAAGGGCTACCATTAACCATAATGGAGAGCCGCACGAAAGAGATACAAAACGAGATCCATCTTCTCCAATTTTTCGAAAAAACCACAACGCTAAAGTAAATATATGAGGAACTCCCAATTGATATGATCATAGGTTTTTTCCACATCCAGTTTGCATAGAACTCCTGGAAATTCTACTTTTAATTTGCTATCTAGAAATTCATTTGCTATTAGAATAGAATCTAGGCTTTGCCTCCCCTTTACAAAGGAATTCTGTGAGGCTGAAATTATCTTCTCTAAAACCATACTCAGCCTATTAGCCAGGATTTTAGCAATAATCTTGTACATGCCACCCACCAAGCTAATGAGTTTGAAATCCTTAATCTCAAGGGCCCTATGTTTTTAAGGAATAAGCACTATAAAGGTTGCATTAAGGCTTTTTTCAAACTGGCCCTAGTCATGGAATTCCTGACACTCAACCATGACAACAGCTCTCACAATACTCCAACATGCCTGAAAGAATGCTAACGACAACCCATCTGGTCCCGAGGCCTTATCCCCATTGAACCCCTTCACTACATTGAGAACTTCAACTTCATCAAACAGTCTTTCTAACCAGTCAACATCCTCGGTAGTAATAGTAGAAACATGTAACCTGTCCAAGCAAGATAGTCTAATCCCAACTTCCGAATATAACTGCTCACATAATTGTGCAATGTGTTCCTCAATCTTAGCTTGATTCGTAGATAAATCTCCATTAATAGAGAGTTGACCATTTGAATTTGCACTACGATAAGAATTTGCTACCCGATGAAAAAACTTTGAATTTTGGTCCCCCTCTTTGAGCCACGAAAACTAGACTTTTGAAAGAAATCACACTACCTTCCCGGCAAACTACATCACACAGATCCTTGAACACCTAATACACACATTCATAATAGATTCATAGAGCACAAACATCAAACCCACCATTGATATCACAACCCATTTTCATTCGCACGCACCGCCACGCATGACTCACGCGCCATAACCCCATCATCACCATAAACACCCAATTTGTGTTCCACAACCTCCACTATGTGGCTGCCATCCACGTGCCATTACGCAACGTCACTTCGTGAGGTTTAGAGATCTAGCGTGAGGTGATCTGTAGCTTTCTAGGGGTTTCATCTAAAATCCCCTAATTTGTTGGTTCACATGCGTCACACATGACTTAGTATCTAATCTGATGTCAATAGCATTTTTTAGGGTAAAATACGAAAAGCACCCCACCCTAAGGTTGATGCCAAGCACTCCCCAAATATTTCAAAAAATATTTAATTTGCTCTTAGATACAATAAGTTTCATAATATTTTTTACAACTACTAAGGTGACAGATTGTGATTAGTGTACAATAAAAGCGATGTCAGTGGCAATTCCAATGGAAAGTGGTTTTGTACTATTTATAATCTGTCAACTCAACAAATTGTGAAATTTGTTGTATCTGCTGCATTGTTCATTGTTGTTCAATGTATCACCCATAAAAATAACATCAAGCCTAAAGCCACAATAAATTTCACAACTTCTGAGTTGGCAGATTGTGATTGGTATACAATAAAAGTGATATTAGTGACGGTCCTGTGTGAAAGTGATGCATGTTGCACTAATCAAAATCTGCTATCTTAATAGTTGTAAAATTTGTTGTTTAGTAGCATTGTTGTAAAAAGAGAGAAATTTATTGTTTGTGCTTAAGGAACAAATTGGACATTTTTTGAAGGGTCTAGATAATGCATTTCATTAGCTGGTTTTTATACTTTATCCTTTTTTAAATGCCACCTAGCCCCCACATCTTCGTTTGTTCATTATTATAATATTGTCATGAGCTACATTAGATTTTTCTATATATCACTTGGTAGTAAGGACTAAAATGAAACATGGATAAAAGGTTATGGACTTAGAGACCATTTAGAAACATGGGACAAGCATTGAGAACCAAAAATATAATTAAATCTTTTCAAAATTATGAATCAAATAGTAAATAACATCCAATTAATACAAAATTTAGCATGCGTGTTAAGAACATAGAGAACATATATCAGCACTAAGATTTTCAAAATATAAATTCAATAAAAAATTATCAAGTAGTGTAACACTAACAACCATGAGATTTTCAAAATACAATACGGAATTTGACAAACACGTTAAGAACACATAGAACATGTATCAACAGTAAGATTTTCAAAATATAAATCAAATAAAAAGTTATTAAGGGGTTTAACTTTAACAAGAGTTATACCGAATGTAACTTGATCCTAACCCATAAGCATTATATATGTTTGATTTGGGTTTATCCAATCGAAAGAAATTCAAACCCTACACCAACCCAAATTGACAATTTAAAAAAAAAAAAAAAACAATCCAACCCACCAACCTGAGAAAACCCATCGATTTATTGCCTTCGGATTGGATTGGATTGGTCAGGTGGATAAGATTATAGACACAACCCTAGTACCATGCATAGTGATATTAAGAATTGGGTAAAACTTAGGTATAGTTCCTTAGGTCAAGTACATTAGATTCCTAATTGAATTCAAATACATTGAATTTAAATATTCTTGGAAAAGATAATTTTGTTTGTGTTTCATTGGTTAATGCAACCATGTGTTTGAATTCAATTGGAGAATTGGGGAACCTAATGTACCTAATCTAAAAAACTGTACCTAAGTTTTACCCTTAAGAATTAAGGTGGCCATTGTCTCAACTTTCACATGGATTGGTTTTTCTACTATTTTGTTGGGAAATGGAAGACAAGTAAAACAAAAGGATGTGATGCACCAGCAAATCGAAAACAATATTCAAATCATTAATTCTTTACTCGTTAATCCATTGATAAACAAAATTACCGTTTACACATGC
The DNA here is from genome assembly GCA_907173295.1 of Fagus sylvatica. Classification (NCBI taxonomy): domain Eukaryota; kingdom Viridiplantae; phylum Streptophyta; class Magnoliopsida; order Fagales; family Fagaceae; genus Fagus; species Fagus sylvatica. The sequence goes on from OU015763.1 coordinate 15,310,839, forward strand.
ATACAAGGGATGTACTGTTTGATTTAATCAGCCTTCAAGGAAGCAACTACGAGGATTTAAGGCGTACTCAGTTCTTGCAGATCCTATCTCAGGTCATCAGGTCAATACAGCCTAGAAGATTGACATATCTGGGGGTGGTCCATACACAGTCTTCCACGAATATGGAATGAGCCATTCATTACCCCCGTTGCCTAAACAAAGCAAATAACACAAAGAGCACAAATTAGTATGATTGCTTGCCTACCAAAGTCCATTGTCATCTTTTCAGGAAAAGGTTGTAACAACCACCCCAAATAAGGGTCTTCCTAAATACTCAACCATTAAATAATCTGGTCCAGGATAACAAAATTCCCAATTACGAATGTCAAACTACATAGAGAATACCATATGCCTGATTATTTAAGGCTCAACATCCAATTGAAACTTTCGGTCATGAAGTTACTGAGATAATCAAATTCAGAATGGGCACTTATTTAACCTAGGCATAAATGAAAATCTAGAGTGCCATGAAAATAAACAAGTCAAATATAAGGAAAGGATTTCTGGAGAATATTTCAAAAAACGCTATAAAAGTAATATGCCAGAAACAAATTTAAGTATAATGCTGTCATAATTAAAATTTCAAGCACTAACAGCATTCCAGAATAATTCAAAATCTCAGACAAATTACTGCACGTATGCAATGCAAAATATATATATATATATATATATATAAGAGAATGACCATAAATCTATTTTTCCCCTCCAGCAAAATTATTTTCAATTAACGAATGTGGTATAGAAAATTTTCAAGGATTTTCAAGCTGTCAAATCATTTCAGAATGCACCTATTGGAAACAAGAATTCGCCAGAAAAATATATTCATATGAAACAAAAGCCTCATAAAAGGAGTGAAAACCATAAAGATGAAATGACTTAATAGAAATCGTGTTCCAACTTAAAGGTAAAATTTTGATTTGGAAAAGAGTCAATGATGCGGCATAATTTATTGCATATTTTTTGGATTTCTATTTTGAATTTTGAATTTAGCTTTTATTGTGGTTAAATGTAATTATGGCTGATTAGAGATTTCCTTATTGATGTAACCTAGAGGCCTATTAAAAAGAGGTTCCAGCAAAAATATAAAGCAGCCATTGAATAATATGAATAAGAATTTTCTGATTAGAGATGCGTCTCTCTTCTTTGTTTGGTGGTGATGCCAAACACCCCTAAGGTGGTGATGCCTAGGATTTTGCAGGCAAATTCTAAGTGGTGATTCCTAAGGTTTGTTCTGTTTGTTTCTATCCTTTTTCCCATTTATCCTATTTCCCCATAGTTGTCCTGCACAAGTCAGATGACAAATATTTGGGGAAAGAAGATTCTGTGTTAAACTGCTTAAACTTCCATAGAGGCATAGACCTTGCAATTTGACTTGTCAGCCTATGCTATGAAAAGGTTTCCTTCCAAGTAACTGATTAAGGGGGGGAAAGCAAGAAGAAAAAAAGAAAAAAAAAATGTTGGACATGTCAATGGTATTGGTGGAGGTGGCAGAGTGATTGTTCCTTATGGATAAAACCCCAAGCTTCAAGTTGCTTAAAGCATGTGCTGGTCTAAACATCCCTAAGATGGATAATATATACCCTACATTCTTACAACTAACAGTTACATAGAGAGCATGACAATGACAAGAAGGAAGCTTGAAATGAGATTTCAAAATTTTGACCATAGCCGTATGGCATATGTGGCAATGATTAGATTTTCAACTTTGATCAGACTGTCAATCACAGGTGGAGGAAACATACCCTGGAAATTACTGGGACTAAGACCCAGAAGTTTGCATGCTGCCTCAGCCAAATGGAAAGCATCCGGTATGTTGTCCCCTTCTGAGCAGTAGCATAATAAGCAGGTGACTTTTAAACCCTTGGCCTGACCAATAAACCAAAACCTTTGCTATGTCAAAATCACATTAGTCGCATTACCAAACAACTACTATATTAACACTATTTAATTTCTAGTTTCTTTCATATCTATTTTTCAGGAGCCTCCATGGGGTCACAAGGATTAGAGTGTAGCGAAGTAGTATCTTTTTTAATCTTGCCTTCTGCAAGTTATATAATTAATATAACTAAGTGTGAACTAAATTGGAATACAAACTGGTGGTTGACACAGGTCTTGTTTCAAGTGTTACATCACACAAAGAGAGAGAGAGAGAGAGAGATGTGTCCACAATATCAGGGCAGTCATGACTCATGACCTAACCTAGAAATTTCATACAAGGAAGCTCTACATTGAATATATGGTATAGAGAATTAGCTCCACATAAGCAGCCCAGAACTTAGAAACCAACAAAAGAAAGGGGGAAATAGGAAAAAAAATTGAAGTTATAAATAATAAGAAATGTCCAATTACTAAAATAAGCCATAGAGGACCTAGCAATTCAAAAATATTTGGTGTAGATGAATGACCATAAAGCAGAACATGCAAATCTCTTTGTCATAATCAAACTTTGAACAAAAAGTACCTTAAAACAAGAAAAAAGTGCAGCAAAAGGCAAGCTCGGGTAGTAATCTTCTTCTTCTAGTTCATCTTCAAAAGGCAAGTTGTCCTGCAAGGCATTTCCTTCGGCTAAAGTGCTAAGATATTTCCAACACCGCTGAGTAGGGTTGTATTCCTGCAGTCTTTTCCACCCAAGTTGCTTGCAGTAATCATCTGTTCCATCAGTATTGGTGCTAGACAAGTAGTATATCTGCGAACCACTGATGTGATAAAGGATAAATCAAATTTGCAGAAATGGCATAGGAAACTGCAACAGTGAGTCCAGATGGTTGCTTAGACAATCACCTAGACAACCGAGTTCAAACATAAGTCATTCAACTTGTAAAAATTGCTCATAATGTTTATTAAAAAGAAGAAATATTGTTTTATCTGAGTTTCAGTCATGTTTCAAACTCACACTTCTTGATACAATTCCTAAATTACACAATTTAATGAAAAAATAATTATTAAAAAATTATCTCTCTTGCTAATGAATCAGTTTTTTATCGGACAAGGTGATTTGCAAAATCTTACATCCAAAAGCCAACTTTGAAAGGCCATAATGAAATAAGAGAGTTCCAGCAAAGCAGAAAGCCTGGAGATTCTGCCAAAATAAAGTGGCCCCACAAAAAAGAAAAGTGGTAGCTGAAAACATTTTCAGGAAGAAGATAAGGGCTTCAAGATGGTTGAGAGAGAGAGATTAATGAAGAAGTGCTCATGAATTGAATCGTGTGCATATATTAACAGCTCAATAGATAATGAACTATGCAGAACTTCCTTTTTATTCCTTCTCTTTCTTTTTTGGGCAATAGTGAAGTGGAGAGACTTCAGGTCACTAATCTTATTAGTTTTTTTATTTTTATTTGTTAATTATGTAAGTTTTGGCCCCAAGGGAAGGGGAAGGTCACTAGTCTTATTGGTTGAAATTGGTGTTGGGAAAAGCGTCAAGAACACAAGCCTCCTAGAGCCTAGGTGCAAAGCTAAAGCTTGCACCTGATTGAAACAGCGTAAATTTTCTAAATATAATATATAATAACCTCTAAGGTATCAAAATTCAAAATACATTCAAAAGGCAAAAACTAAAAAGCACAAGAATAGTAAAATGTCCTTCTTCTTGTTCTTTGACATTTAAATGAAAATTTTGTTGTGTACTACACCTTAAAAGTAGCGTTTTTTATAAATCAATGGCCCATGTCTATTCATTCAAGATTGAGTGATAAAGTTTAATGACTCATATATTTTAAGCAAATATAAATAAATAAATAAAAATTGTGCCTACGCGTGCTATGTGCTTTTGCAAAAAGCACTAGAATGAGCTTTGCTTCAGACAAGCAAAGCGCTTAGACCTTGGAGCTTTGAGCTTTAAGCTCAAAGCGCACCTAAGCATGCTTTCAACAACACTGGTTGAAATAAGTGCCAAATAAACTAGTTCTATGTGTCTATGTCAAAGTCAAAAAGCTCATCCCTAGTATTTGCAACTTGAAAGAATTCAGTGATAGTTAAATATGTGACCTAGAGTGCTTAGTTGCATACGTACATAGGTGATTAAATCACAATGTTTCATCCAGTAGAGAATCACATAGCTTACAATGTTTGCCAAGAACTAAATAAAACATGATTACTGATCTGTACCTTGACATATCAATATTTCGACACCTCCCAAAATCTAAGCCAGAAAGCACAACAGCATGCTTCTTTCCAGTAGCAGCAGCAAAATCAGCCAAGTTTTTAGCAAATTCAACCATCTTTCCCTGTTTTAATGGTCGTTAGTACTTCAGAATTTTCCTTTCATGATTGAGAATTAGTAGTACTCTAAAGGACATAGAAGCACCAAGCACACATTCAAGGAAATGCATCAAGGAAGAGATAAACTGTTTTCAAATCTATTTCACAGTATACACAAAAGGCAATCAAGATGACATTGTACAGGGAATGCTATATATTGAGAGTCATGAGGCGGTCCTAGGTCTAACAGAGTAGTCATAGCATCATTAAGCCGAACCACCAAAAACCTGCATAAAATTCTTGGTAGCAAACATTAGCTGACAATTTGTAAACATCCAATGAACAAAGCATTAATTGCCCGTTAACTGTTTTTAAACCGTGATCACTATTCCTAAAGAATTCGAATTGTAAACGAACACAACAGTCAATCCAAATGTCATTGACTCACTAATAAGTATCGAAATTGTTTCACTCTCAGCAAAGCATATCGACATCAGAGATAGATAGGGAACTCTCTCAAAGCAAAGAAACTAATTTGAAAAAACAAGAAACCTTGTATATTGGTGTTGGCTTGTTAAACTTGGAATCCAATTCTTAACACAATTTTAAACAATCTATTGTTGTCATTGTCACACCCATACAACATTTCTACACATTGTTCCATCAAAACATTATAAGAAAAACACGAACACATTTGAAAAAAAAAACACATGAGTTATTAAAAGTAACCTTAACAACAGGGGACCTTTGTTGGAGAAGAGTGAGTGCATTAGACTCGTATTCATAAGCTGAAACAAAACAATGTTACTTAAGAAACAAGTAATAGGAACTTCTAGGTATTAAAATTCAATTTTGTTTAAGCTGGCTGACCTTCAAGAGGAAGAGCGAGGTGGCCTTGAGGAACAGGACCGTACGCGTCGTTTCCTAAACAGGGAAGAATAAAAGGGTCATCGAAATACCCGATTCTCTCTGCTTTGGTTGATGATACCATAAGATCCATTGCCAATTGACCCACATTTCCAATCGACAACGCTGGCTTTTTAAACAAATTCACACACAAATTAATAAGTAAAAAGAAAGTTGATAGTAACTAAAAAATATGCATCTCTCAAGTCTCACCAGAAGGAGAGTGGAGCACTGGTCGTGAGTTTGCTTCCCTTCTTCAACAACGAACTCCATTTTTTTTAGAACGAGAGAGAGATTGGGAATCGCTCTTATCACTGAACTCTCGGTTCTTGGACTTCAAGAAGAAGCCAGGGTTTGGGCCGAAAGTAGGTTTAATTTTTTGGGCCGATGATGTGTCTTATTTTAAACAGTTGATGATAAAGGGTCTGGGAGCATTCTCAATGGGTTGTGTAAAATTTAAACTAAATTTTAGTTTTTGGAATTACTTTTTCTATTTTACCTAATCACTTTTTAAAATACCTCCAACCGAATTCTTTATTTTCAACTCTATTTTATTATAATATTATTTCTTTACTTATTCTTTATTATATCATTCAAAACTTTCAAACACACAACCCAATAAAATGAGAGAGAGAAAATAAGAGAACTAATTAAAAATAAATGATATAATAAAATATTATTTTGCTTAAGATATAATGCTTGGGCAAAAATGCCCAAGCACTATAACTTAAAGTTATTTTGCCTAACATGTTGCTAGTCCATTGGGAGCGATTTTGGGGTTCATAAGCCATATTTTGGCTTAAATGCTATTTTGCCCAACCAGTTGGGAATGCTCTAACCCCTTATCAAGACCATCACATAAGAGCATTTCCAGTCGGGCCTTCAAAATACATTTTTTGTCAAAGTAGAGGGTACTGTAACAAAAAAATCACAAAAATTCTTCCCAACTGGTCATGTATAGTAAAGTTTTATTTTACATAAAGCTACCGTAACATCTAAAAATACATGTTACCGTAGCTTTCTGTACATATTAAACTAGGATTTCTTTATTCACTCTTCTCTCTCCACTTTTCTCTCTCCCCAAACATGCTTTTCTCCTCTCCTCTCTCAACGGTAGCAACCTCCTCTCTCGCACTCTCAAGTCCGATTCTCTCAAGGTAGTATCGCAAGTCTCTCGGGCTTCTCTCTTGCATCAATGACCGACTAAGGAATCGGGCAACGGTGGCCGTAGGTGTGGGGTGTTTGTGATTCGGATTTCTAACTTCCATGGCTGATTTAGATTTCCAAGTTCAATATGGAAAGATTTTTTTTTTAATTTTGAAAATGTGTATGAAATTATTTTACTGATTTGGGTATCTGTTTGCTTGTGCTGGAATGGGTTTGAAATGTGGCTTAAACTCTTCTAAAATTCTTGCTCTGCTCATTAGTGCTTGTAAAATTAATAAAACATTATTGGTGGTGATGGTTGAAATGGAAATGAAAGGGGTATTGTAAAATCAATGGAAATGAAATGGGTATTTTAACGCTGTGATTTATTTTTATGCAAAGATTTTAAACTAAAGTTTTAAGCACATTCCTGGAGAGCATGCCTAGTTAGTGTGTGTATTGTTTGTAGATTTTAGTTTGGTTTCCCTAGTTGTTGGATGGGATAAGGTTTCTTGTTGTTTGGTCATTACTGAGCTCTACTAGTTGTAGATTTGGCTCTGCTTGTGTTCTTATTGTTTTAATAAAAACTGATTTACCATTGGGAAGTAGTATATAGTTTAGCATTGTGGGTTTGAAGGGTATTTGACTTTGATTGTTTTGAGGATTTTGAGAATTGGGTTTGTGATAGTTTGGGAAATTGTTCAAAGTTCATAAACTATCTTGAATTCGTTATTGAGTCCCCAAGTTGGTAATGTCTATCAACCTCTGATTTTTTGTTTAATTAATCAAAAAATGATTTACTACGTTTGTCATATCACAACATTGGGTGATATTTGGGTGTGTGCTAGATCAGTTGGCTGGCTAGAGGAATTGGTTTGGTAAACATTAATCCCTAAGATGTTTGGAATCTTGCCCCTTTATGTGTGATGTGGTCCTTGTGGAGGAAGAGGAACAACTGCACTTTTGAGAATGTTGAACATTCCATGGGTTGACTTATTGAGTTTTGTATGTCTACTCTTTTTGACTGGTCTAGGGCTTGGGGTTTCACAACCTTGATATCTGTAAAGGGTTTTATGGAGTCTTTGAGATGTACTAGTACTTTGTAATTGTTTTGGCTGCAGCTTCATGCTTTATGCACACCATGTTGCTCTTTTAATATAATCAGTCTATTACTTTAAAAAAAAAAATTGCATATAGAAATGAGCCTCGCAAAAGATGATAACTTATCAAAAGATTGTTGTGATTGGGTTTTGATTACTGTGAGGATTTAAGTATTGGGTTTTGGATCCTATGGAGAAGCCAACTATTATTTTTTAGTAGTAGAGAAGCAAAATTTTGTGATTTGGAGAAAGAGCAAAGTCCTTTCCATTAATAAATAAGGGCGGTGATTTTTTGTTGTAGTTGATAAACTCATGGTATAACATAGAAATGATTTATTTATTTTAGGGATGGATTCGCAAGAAAACATGTCCTTCACAAATCTCTTGTAGGGGGATTCTAATCTTGACAAACAATTTCTGAGTGAATCTCAATGTACTCCTATGTCAGTTGAAGCGTCTCCACCCCAAGTTCAAATTCCCACTTCTAAGACATGACGGCGTGATAACTTCACTATAGAGGAAGACAAGCTCCTTGTATCGGCATGGCTCAATACTAGTTTGGATGCAGTGCATGGAAATGAGCAAAAACATGAAGCATTCTATGAAAGAATTGCGGCATACTTTGAAGAATACAAAGAATTCGACTCTGAGCGTTCTGCCAACTCCCTATCGAATCGATGGTCAACAATTAATAATTGTACAAATAAGTTTTGTGGGTTCTTGGCTCAAATTGAATCAAGGAATCAAAGTGATATAATTGAGAAAGACAAGGTACACATTTTATTAAAAGTTGTGTCAATATATCAATTCACCAATACGTTGATGATACTAATTATTTTCTATTTCTTTTAATTTTTTAGATTTGCCAAGCGAGGACTTTGTATAAGACTGTCCAAAAATCTAATTTTCAATTTGAACATTGTTGGCTCATGTTAAGGGAAGAACCGAAGTGGTTGCAGCATAGATCCAAGGAAAAACAGAAAAAAGAGTTACCTCAAACTCTAGATTCGATAAATCAAGCTTGTGGGGATGATGTCTCGCATGATGGGTTTGTAGACTTGGAGAGGCCAATAGGTAGGAAAGCCGAAAAGGCCAAATGAATGAGAAAAGTCAATGAAAAAGAAGATGTTGCGCAATTCATGGAGAAGAAAACAAAATTTCTTAAGGATGCACATGAAGTTGAGAAGGAGTTGATTCGTTTAAAAGAAAAAAAAAGGTTTGCATGGAAGAGATGAGAATGACGGAAAAGATTAACATAGAAAGGGAAAGAATGCGTAGAGAAGATGAAAGAGAATATGAAAAAATGCATAGAGAAGATGAAAAAATATGTATAGAAGAAGAAAGGCTTTCTCTTAAAAGAATGAAAGAGGAGGACAGGGTTATGATGGTAGATACAAGTGGATTGTCGGCAAGACAATAAGCATACTATGAACAACGATAAATGGAAATCCTAGAAAGTTGGAAGAAAGACTTAAATAGTTAGGTCTTATTAGTGTTTTTTTGGGACCTCATTTTGGTAGCACTTTATATAGGCCTTGACTTGTATTTTGTAATTTTACAAAAAAGCCTTGAGCAAAACTTGACATTAGCTTGATTAGAAGATTACTCAACTGAAATTATATTTTGATTTGTAGTTTATCTAAGTGATGCTTGATTAGAAGATTACTCAACCTGACTTGTATTTTGATTAGTAGTTTATTTATGTGATGCTGTTAGGCTTTGACATCCTCTTGGTGATGCTATTAGACTTTAATATCCTCTAGGTGATGTTGTTAGGCCTAGACTTGTAGAAATTTGTATAACAATTATGGTAATGTAATGATATTAATCATTTGGTTGTACTGGACTTGTAAGATTTGCATGTTTGTTTGAAATGCTTCTTATCATGTCTAGTTAATGCCTCTCTTAATATATAAGGATCTAGTTTTAGTTGAAGACTTGGTGTGTGTGGGTTGAGTACTACTAAGAATATGTTCCTGGATGGAAGGTGACTTTGATTCACGTTCTTTTGGACTGGATTGTTAAATTCTTAGAATGTACTAAGTTTATTGCTACTTTTATTTTGTGAGCTAATTCTAGAAATGAAGATATAAAGAAACTTGAATGAAGCTTTGTCAAGATGGAAATTGTAAAATGACACATGTTTAGGTGGAATTTTTAGCCGGAACTTTAGCTCTCCAATTCTACCCATAAGTTCTCATGGGAATTTGGATTTTCCATCTTTTATAATAGCCAAACTAGGAATTTTTCAAAATTAAAATTAAAATATTGTCTTAACCCAAATGATGGCTTCAACTTTTCTATTCTTTTTTTCATCCAAAATGACACATGTTTAGGTGGAATTTTTAGCCGGAACTTTGGCTCTCCAATTCTACCTATAAGTTCTCATGGGAATTTGGATTTTCCATCTTTTATAATAGCCAAACTAGGAATTTTTCAAAATTAAAATTAAAATATTGTCTTAACCCAAATGATGGCTTCAACTTTTCTTTTTTTTTTTTTTTTTTTTTTTTTTTTCAATCCAGGAACATATTCTACATGCTTGTAATAGGTGGGACTCTTCAGCTTGTACAAGGTACTAATGTAAGCAATGTCAATTATTGTATAGACCACATCTAAACAGTGAAATAGCTATAATATAACATGGTCAAATGGGTGATGGTGTGTTGATTTGTAAAGAAAGTTGGTTGTGCTTTAAAAGCTAATCAAAATTTCATAAGATAGATGGCTACTAATCCGTGGTGGATGGGGTCTTTGGCCAACTCTGTGCTCCAAAAGTGTTATGCCTTAGATTTAGTAATTAAATTTAATTATGTGACATATGAATGAATTTAATTAAAGAACTTAGAACACAACACCTAAAAAATTGCAATCATAATATAATTCTATAAAGACTTGCGTACAATAATAATGGAATTTCAAATTACAATCATAATATAATTCCAGTCAATAAATACTCACATACTCAAGTTCCTATGATTCACTTTTTAGTTGCCATATGTGCTCAACGAGGTCCGATTGGAGTCGAGAATGAGCTTCTTGTTCTCTAATGCATTGATGGCCTCGAATGAACTCCATAAAGCAACTTGTTTTCTCTAGTAACACAATATTAGGATTTTCCTTTTCTTGTTCAAAATGGAAGAAGCCTTCTGTTACGTTTTCACCTCGCTCATCTTCAATGATCATGTTATAGAGAATTATGTATGCTTTCATGATGTCTCTAAACGTTTCAAGATAGAAAAATCTTGCAGATTGATGTATAATTGTGAATCGTGCTTGAAGCACTTCAAATACTCGCTCTACATCCTTCATTGTTGACTCTTGTAATTCTGCAAAACATTTTCTTTTTTCTCCTCGTGGAGATGGGATTGTTTTCACAAATGTTGACCACTTAAGATATATACCATCAACAAGATAGTATCCCATTGTGTAGTCATTACCATTGATTGAATAATTAACTGCAGGGGCACACCCTTCGACAAGCTCAGAAAATATTGATGACCGGCCTAACACATTAATATCATTATAAGACCTAGGTAACCCAAAAAAGGCGTGCCATATCCAAAGGTCATGTGATGATACTGCTTCTAAAATAACAGTTGATTCATGAATATGACCAGTATATATACCTTTCCATGCCGCCGAACAATTTTTCTATTTCCAATGCATGCAATCAATACTCCCAAGCATCCCTGGAAATCCAAGGCTTTGGCCAACCTCTAGCAATCTAGCAATGTCTTCGTTGTTTGGCGACCTCAAGCACTCGTAAAAAAAAATAGAAACCACCGCTTTAACAAATTTTTCCATACTCTCCATTATGGTGCTTGCTCCAATCCTCACGTATTCATCCATGAAATCAGCTATTACTCCATAAGCAAGCATCCTGAGTGCAACAGTTATCTTTTGAAAGGAAGAAAAACCGAGCCTTTGGGCATTATCTTTTTTTTGGATGAAGTAATCATCATGACCTTCTACCGCAGATTGAATACGGAGAAAAAGAGAACGCCTCATTCGAAACCTCCTTCGAAATAAATTGGGAGTATAAACTGGTGATTCCGCAAAGTAGTCGAGAAAAAGCCTTCCGTGACCTTGTAAACGATCACGTTCATTGTACCTACGTTGAACAACATTGCATTGTGATGACGATCCTTCTTCCATGAGATATTTTATAATCATCTCATCGTCGTTTGAGTCGTTAAGAAGTAATTTGCAAAAACGAGAGTGAGCCATAGAGAGAAAAATAAAGAGTGAATATTAAAGAGTCTTGGAAAAAAATTGAGGAAGAAATATGAATCTTGATAAAAATAGTTGGGTGAATATATGAATCTTTGTTTGAGGAAGAGAAAAAGGATGTTGATAAAATTTGTACACAGTTGGCTTTAACATATGATTGTAAAAAAGTGACCGTTGGAATTTTTGCCAAATTGAAAAAAATTACCGTTGCACAATCTCTTTATTACTACAACTATTGTACTATGTCAAATTGAAAAAAAAAAAAAAAAAAAAAAAAAAAAAATCACCGTTGCACAAGTCTTTTTATTGCTACCATTGCAAGTGTCAGGAGAAACAAAAAAGTTGAAGAGAAAGTAATAAAAAAATAAACAAATAAGAATAAAGAAAGAATATTTAAATAGAAGAATTGTAGAATAAAGAATGGGATGTGGGGTGTATTGTAAAAGTGATTAGCTAAAGTAGAAAAGCAGTTTTTTGAAGAGGTAAAGTAGAGAATTTTTACAAAACCAGATGGGAATGCTCTAAGTAAGGTTATAACAGTCGAGCCAAGTATTAAAATTTTAATATTGTTCATTTTAATTTTAAAAGAGCAGTGCAATAAGTGTGTGCGAGAATAAAGAAAAATTAAAATATTGGCACGAAAGGATTAGGATCTTCTTAAGAAATAATGTAATCCTTCCATGAAAATTGACACACATGCATAAACACATATATATTACATAGAGTAATTTGGAAAATAAAAGGACAATAATGTGAATACATATATATAGGTCAGGATTTGAGTTTAAGGAGGACAAAATTAATAATTGACACACACACACACATATATATATATATATATATATATATATATATATATATATATATTACACAGAGTAATTTGGAAAATAAAAGGACAATAATGTGAATACAAAGTGATATTTTAATGCAACAAATCCCAATATGAAAATGTATATTTGTTATATTATGTTTATCTATTAGGAGTTTTTGAACATAAAAATTTGTTTTCTAAGTTTTTCGAAAAGAAAATTTCATTTAAGATTCACAAGGAGTTTTGGTAGTTACATAAAATCTAAGGGTAAATTACACTGATACCCATTTCTTTTGAAGAAACTAGACTTGTTACATCCTATTTGAAGAAAGGAAACTCACTCCTAAATTTGCAAAAAAATTAACATTCTGGCCCTTTTTTTTTTTTTTTCCAATTTTTAAAGAAATATTTCTCACTTAAACTTAAAATAATTGGAATATAATTTTTCTTTTTAACTCTGATTAGTTAAGGCATTGGTTAAAAAAAAAAAAAAAAAAAAGAAAAAGGAAACTGAGTGTTAATTATTTTAAAAATTTGGGAGTAGAGTGTCATTTCTCAAAATAGGGTATAACAAGTCTAGTTTCTCTAAAAAAATGGAATGTTAGTGTAATTTACCCAAAATATAAATATAACTTACCTAAATATATGTAATTTTTGGTTAATATATTTGATTATATTCACATAAAATGTTCAAATTGTAATAGATTTTACAACTATATCATGAATATGGTTGCGCCTAAAATTTTAAAGTTTGAACTAAAAATAATATCAAAATATGGAGTTCGTTACATAGTTATCCTATAATTTATTGTTTTAACCAAATTTTTTTATTTATTTAAAAAATTAATTATTATATAGAAAATTTGAGTTATTACTATCATTTTTATCATTACTAATAAGAAAAAGTAATATCCTTTGTTTTTTCTCTTTTAAATTAATACTCTTATTTCTTTATTTTTCCTTTTTTCTCATATCATTTTTTTTCCATTTATAGATCATTGATTAAATAAGAATATATATAAAATAAAAATAAAATAAAAATCGTTAATGAATTTGAAAAAATTATTATAAACATATATTAAAAAAAAAAAAAAAGGCAGGCTATGGGGGCAATTGCCCCCCTCTTGGCCCTCTTGGTTCAACCATTTTCCTTAACATTCATGCTAAGTTTTGTTTTAATTGGATGTTATTTACTATTTGATTAGTAAACTCACAATTTTTGTATAAGTTTAACACACACACAATTGCCCCTTAGCCCTCTTGGCTCCACCATTTTCCTTAACAATCATGCCAAATTTTGTTTTAATCGATTTTTGTATAAGTTTAACACACACACACAAAATATATATATATATATATATATATATATATATATATATATATATATATAAATAAAAATAAATATAAAAATCATTAATGAATTTCAAAAAATTATATTAAACACATATTAAAAAAGAAACATTTCAGGCGGGCCAGGGTGACAATATAATTGCACCTCTTGGCCCTCTTGGCTCCACCATTTTCCTTAACACTCATGCCAAATTTTGTTTTAATTGGATGTTATTTACTATTTGATTATTAAACTCACAATTTTTGTATAAGTTTAACACACACACAATTGCCCCTTAGTCCTCTTGGCTCCACCATTTTCCTTAACAATCATGCCAAATTTTGTTTTAATCGATTTTTGTATAATTTTAACTTTATATTTTGGGGAGGGGATTACCCAAGTATATATATATATTGAAGGAAACATATAGGCATACAATGTACACACATATAATTGAGTTTCTAATGTGTTACCTCTTAGGTTTTGTGAGTAAAACCTAGTATACCTCTTTGCAGTGGAATTAACGAACTAGCCTTCTTCCCATGTGCTTCATGCTTGTGCCGGTCAAGTGAAGATGCCACAAAGTCGAGCACTTCACCTACGTCCATAGACCAAATCCTAGGGTTCGTTGATGGAAACCCTAAAACAAAGAGAAAGGAGATGAGAGATAGTGTGTTTTGTGTCTACAGCTTTTTAGCATGCGTTTTTCTGTTTGAATATTGCAATTTTATATTGCAATATTGTAAACCCTAGTCTTAGGGTTTTGTCTTAATGGGCTGCCCACATGGGCGCCTATTTGGGCCAGCCCAATGGCCCAAATGCCAACAGAATCCCACTCGACCATAGTGGACAAACCAATAATCATCTCTCATTTGCTTCCATCCATTTGTCTTACACGTACAACAGGAAATGGTCCATGCGACCGACAAGCCCAACCTGTAAGGCGGGGACACTACAGCCAAGCTCCATCAAAACCAGCATAGTGTAACCCCTAAATAAAAATGGCTTGTTATGCCCCAGACTTTCTGATCACATCAGATTGAGTATCTTTTAATCCCTCATGAGTTTCAACAAACTCAGAACAATACTCAACCTTTCTCACGAAATCACTTAATCTTGTACCCACATTCATGCCCTAGACTCCCAGAGTCAACATGAATTTCGGACGCAGGCACTAGACTGAGATGTGTTATTAGATTGTCTTCCCTTTGCCCTAATGCCACTCAACTTTGGTTCGATGCTTCTCCCGGTCATGTCTCTTAAAGCCGAATAGTCCATGGCTATAGGAAACATGCCAAAGAAATAGTCGCCAAGCCTCTGTATTATGACACAGTCAAAAATCACATAGGGCACAATTCTATCGAGATCGGACTCACATGGTGAGGAAACAGGGACTTATTCTCTCACCTCCCTATCTTGTGGTCGTTGCGAGCACATGTGGTATGGTCACATGTTGCGGTGGACTTCTCCTCCATTTTAAGGGGAGCGTATGTCATAAATGCATCCTGATATTTCCACTGCACGGATCTTAGTCCAGTCGCTCCTAGCGCCTGACTTGAATTCTTCATCAGCCCGCTTTCCTTAAGCGTCTAAGAGAATTCACACCCGGCTTCTCCAGGCTGCATGATCATGGGAAGGAATCATGCATGGTCTCATCTTCTCAAATGCAGACCTCATATCAGTCCAACTGATGCGACAAACAAATTTTGGTGTTTTCCTTCTTCTAGCTATGCAAGCATTGAAGGCCTTTGCACACTTCCCTGAGTGTCAAAGAATACCATGTCTCATCTTCGCCCGCTACCCAAGCATCGAAGGCGGTCGCTCGTGTGAGTGAGCCGACCTAAGCCTGGTGACATACCTATCACATCACGTTATACAGTCTTATAATGTACGTGTGTGTACGTGTGTATATATGCAATTAACAAGGATAATAAATGCATGCCAGATGTTATTAATGTTCCAAACATCATGTCAAAAATACAATATCCTCCAAAAGCAAATACAACAAGTCTGAGCAATATGAAATCAAACTCTACACAACCCTAATCCCTTTATGTGACTATAGAAGGGATCCCTAGTAATGGGTGTTAGGGGGTCTGCTAACATGTTTTTGGTAGAGATATGCTCTAAAAACACTTCTTTCTTTGCAATTATGTCTAAAATGTAGTGATTCTTGATCTCAATGTGTTTGGTTTTTCCATGATATTTCGGATCTTTCGCGTAAGCAAGAGCAACCATGTTGATACTATAGATTGTGACCGGATCCATAGCACTGGCAACAATATCTAAACGTTGAAGGAATCTACGTAACCAAATTGCTTCTTGAACTACTGCGGAACATGCTACATATTCAGATTCCATCGTGGAGAGTGCGACACATGACCGTTTCTTACTACACCAAGTGATGGCCCTGCCACCTAGTAAGAAGGTATAACTAAAGATTGATTTGCGCTCATCTAGGTCGCCTGCCCAATCGGCATCACTATATCCTCTTAAGCGCAAATCCCTTCCCTGGTAGCACAACATGTAATCTGCAGTTCCACGTAAGTACTGTAGAATCCTCTTCACTGCCTTCCAATGAGCAGGTCCAAGATTACTCTGGAATCTATTGACCAGCCCTACTACAAAGCAAATGTCCGGGCGTGTACACAACATTGCATACATTAGGCTGCTAATTGCATTTGCATAGGGTACTCGAGCCATGCTCTCAATTTCTACCTGAGTCTTAGAACACATCTCACTACTCAGTGAATTGCCCTTCCCAACAGGAGTATCAATGAGTTTGCAATCCTACATGTGAAACTGCTCAAATACTTTCCTTATGTAAGTCTCTTGGGACAAACTACGGAGCTTCCTTGAACGGTCTCTGAGGATCTTGACACCAAGCACAAAGCTTGCCTCACCCATGTCCTTCATCTCAAAAGTTGAGGGCAACCATTCCTTGATAGTTTTGATAAACTTCTTGCCATTTCCAGCCAATAGTATGTCGTCTACATATAGCAACAAAATGATAAAGCTTCCTTCAGACCTCTTCACATAGACACAGTGGTCCTCTTCGATCATCAAGAAGCCATTGGAAATAACCTCTTGATGGAATTGTTTGTACCACTGTCTAGAAGATTGTTTTAGCCCGTAAAGGGACCAATTGAGCCTGCAAACCTTGCGCTCTTGTCCCTTTACTACAAAACTAATGGGCTGATCCATAAAGATCTATTCATCCAATTCCCCATTAAGGAATGCAGTCTTCACATCCATTTGGTGAAGTTCAAGGTCTAGGCTTGCTACCATGGCTAGAATAAGGCGAATAGAGGCAAACCTCACCACAGGAGAAAAGGTTTCCTCGTAGTCTACACCCTCCTTTTGGGTATAACCTTTCGCCACAAGTCGGCTCTTATACTTATCTATAGGACCATCTGCCTTCCTTTTGATTTTGAGAACCCATTTGTTCCCAATTGACTTCCTTCCAGGAGGTAGATCTACAACTTCCCAGACTTGATTTGTCCTCATAGACTCCATTTCATCTTTCATGGCAGTCATCCATTCATTGCATGCAGGGGATGACATAGCCTCATCATATGACCTAGGTTCCGTGTCATCTTGCGCAGCACTAATGAAGGATTCCCCTTCAATTCCAAAGCGTCAGCGTGAACCATTTCCACGCTGACTTCTGCGCAATTGTGGGTTTTGGGAGTCATCTTCTTGTAGTTGTGGGTCGCTCCCATTAAGAGTGATCTCTCTCCCACCATCCCCCGAATTAGTGGCTGGAGTATCATCCCATGACTCTACCATCTCGTATAACTCCAAGCTCTGACCCACATCTCCCTTGCTAGGGAAATCATTCTCCATGAATTCCACATCACGTGACACAATCTCAGTTACTCCCCCATCTGGATGCTCACCCAACATTACACGACCCTTAGATTCATCAGAGTATCTAATAAATACACATTTATTTGCTTTAGGACCTAATTTTCCATGTTTGTGGGCAGTATTGTGGACGTAACCTGCGCACCCCCAGGGACGCAAATTACTCAAATCTGGTTTCTTACCAGACCACAACTCATATGGAGTGGAAGGTACTGATTTGGAGAGCACTCTATTTAGGATATAGGCTGCAACCATCAATTCATCCCCTCAAAATGATATTGGGAGGTTGGCCTGCGCCATCATAAACCTTACCATGTCTCGTAAGGTTCGGTTCCTTCTTTCCGCTACACCATTTTGTTGCGGAGTTCTAAGAATCGTTAATTGCCTACGAATCTTCTTATTCTCACAGAGCTCTCTAAATTACTCAAATAGATACTCGCGTCCACGATCAGTTCTCAAAGTTTTAATGGTTCTCTCCATTTGGTTCTCAACCAAATTCATGAATTGTCTAAAGCAATCCAATGCTTCTGACTTGTGAGAAACTAGGTACACATGACCGTAACGCATGAAGTCATCTATGAATGTGATGAAGTAAGAGGCCCCGTGCCTTGCCCTCACATTCATTGGGCCACATACATCAGAATGGATCAACTTTAAGGGAACAGTTGCCCTAATACCTTTTCCAAAAGGCTTTCTAGTTGACTTTCCAGCCAGGCAATGCTCACAAGTTGGTAGGTTGACCTTAGCGAGTGGACCTAAAAGTCCTTCTCTAGCTAACCTAGTCATCCTATCTTGTCCAATGTGTCCTAACCTAGCATGCCAATTCATTTCATCATGATCATTTTGAGTCAACAAGGCAAATGAAGAATCATAAGCAGAGCAATCAATATCCAAATGAAACAAACGAACATCTGAAATAAAAGCATGTCCAAAACAAGTGGACCCCAAAAAAATGTCTACAGAACGACCATGAAAACCAAAACTGAAACCAAGTTCTAACAAACCATTAACTGAAAGTAGATTCTACCTCATTCCGGGCGCATAAAGCACGTCATGGAGTATGAGGGTGCGTCTGTTACCCAAATATCAACCTAAGAGGGGGGGTGATTTAGGTTGAGGCAAACTTTTTCGATTTAAATGCGGAATTAAAAACTATTTTCAATTAGCAAAAACAAATTTAAGAAATGTTTGATCACAATTCAATTGCAATATAAATATGATATGAAATCAAGCACAAGTATATATATAAGCAATTAAATATGTAAGAGATAGAGAGAGAGAAAATCAAACACGATGATTGTTATCGAGGTTCGGCTCCCGTGCCTACGTCCCCGCCTCAAGAACACTTCTTGAGGATTCCCAAATCCACTATTTGACAATCTTCTTTCGGGTGAAGATCAAAACCGTTACAAATCTTCTTTACACGGTGAAGAGTAACCACCGAGTGAAAAATCCTTTTCACTCTTAGGATTTATACCAAGACCCACAAATCTTCCTTACAAGGTGAAGAGTAACCACCCAGTGAAAAATCCACTTTAGGATTTATACCAAAACCCTAACAAAATACTCAGGTTTCAACAAAGATTTGTTGTACAAGATAAGGCTCTCTCAAAGAGTAATTGTACACAATATGCTCACTCTAATAGTATATCAAGGATTTGATCAATATGGCTCAAAAAGTGTTTTTTCAATCAAGGATTTTGAAATTTCAACAAAGTATTTGTTGTACAAGATAAGGCTCTCTCAAAGAGTAATTTGTACACAATATGCTCACTCTAATAGTATTTCTCTTCTCAAGGTATTTACTTGATCAATATGGCTCAAAAAGTGTTTAGAGAAATTTTCAATCAAGGATTTTGAATGATATGAAAATATAAGCTTGAGAAGGATGGATTGATGTATAAGATGTTATCTTTTCTATCTTTGATTTCTCTTGTATGCTTGATGTTTAGAAATGAAGAAAGGGTAGTATTTATAGCCATCATGTTGTCTTGCATTCTTCTTGATTTTCAATCAATCAATTTGTTTTCTTTGAAAACTTTTCTTCTTAAGATTTTTCAACCATAATTGATATGGTTGTCTTGCATGTGAATTTCAATCAATCAAGTTTGTCTTTGAAGACTTTAAGAGATTTTTCAATTGATATGGTTGTCTTATATTTGAATTTCAACCAATCAAGTTGTCTTTGAAAACTTTAAGAGATTTTTCAATTGATATGGTTGTCTTATATTTGAATTTCAACCAATCAAGTTTGTCTTTGAAGACTTTAAGAGATTTTTCAATTGATATGGTTGTCTTATATTTGAATTTCAACCAATCAAGTTGTCTTTGAAAACTTTAAGAGATTTTTCAATTGATATGGTTGTCTTATATTTGAATTTCAACCAATCAAGTTTGTCTTTGAAAACTTTAAGAGATTTTTCAATTGATATGGTTGTCTTATATTTGAATTTCAACCAATCAAGTTTGTCTTTGAAAACTTTAAGAGATTTTTCAATTGAAGTTGGTTTTAAAGTTGAGCCTTAAAGATCAAATCTTAATAAACTTTACAAAACCTAACTCTTACTTCTCATATGTCTCGGATCATTGTCTTTGAGCTTGATTTCTTTGTCTTGAGTCTTGATGACTTTGATCTTCAATGAATTTGCAACTTATCAACTTTGCATTTGCTTGATATTTGAATTGGCCATCTTGGTCCAATTAAATCAATAGTCAAAATTAAGCTTTAAAACATAAATCATTAGTTCATATGAAAATATCATTAATGAACAACTTAAAATCATGGTTATCATCAAAACTACATGAATGTCCTTGGATTAATTAGCCAATTAATAATTATTGAAACCTTGAGGCTAACAATCTCCCCCTTTTTGATGATGACACATATGATATGATATTTTTATACGATTTATGATTTTGAAGCTTTTCTTGAAAAGCTCCCCCTAAAATAATGCATATCTTTATATTAGAGATTTTTAAATCTCCCCCTATCTTTATGCATAGATCAATTTGTCATTTAAGTATTATCAAGCAATCAATATATATGCGTATTTTTGCCAATTATTGCAAGATATGATAATTCACCAATAGATATGATAATTCATTAATAGATAAAAAAAAATGTCATATCTTTCTCCCCCTTGGCATCATCAAAAATAAATATTATATTCAATATCTCCAAACATCACTCAACATTTTAAACAACCAAAATTAAACAAAAAATTTATTTCTCCTTTGATTTAGTTCAAACATAGAACAACTAACTAATATAACATATTTCTCCTTATTTGGTACAAAGAAATAAAACAAATATATTCATATTTGTAAGATTCTTCATCCTAGTGGTTCGGTTGGATTGGGGGTTCGGTTGAATATTGCCCTTGCCATATGCCTAAGAATGCTGATGATTTAAGCAATCTGGAAAGGACATGGGATGATGCCCATATATTATGTACTCTCTCTCTTCTGTCATACAAAGCTTCAGGTGTATCAACAGTTGTATGAACGGGATGATTCGGATGAGGAAGATATATTTGGAGTGTATGCCAAAGATCTTCCCATCAACCTGGTGTATGAGAGAGGTACTTCAACCGAGAAGCATGATCAATAATAATCTTGCTTCGTGGAAACTTGATCAATAATAATTTTGCTTCTATCTGAGAAGATCAAGTATTTGATTTTATGAATCTCTAAATGATGCTGCATCCTCTTAGAGTGTTATCTAAAGAATGAGAGAAAATATTATCGGAGAGGTGTGAGTATGTAGTGGAGAGGTGAAGCGAATTTATAGGACAGACGCGCTGTTTGAAAGAATGGTTCAGATTTTGCTACGTGTCATAAGTGTGAATGAATGGTTCAGATTTTGCTATGTGTCATAAGTGTGAATGAATGGTTCAGATTTTGCTACGTGTCGTAAGTGTGAATGAAGGGTTCAGATTTTGCTATGTGTCAGACTTATCCAATTACGCACGCCATAGACACCGATAAATCAGGAAGTTTGAAAAAAAAATTTCTGCTTTTTCAGAAAACAGATCTTTGTCGACGCATCGAGTTCTGAGTCAGTGATATTTCCGTATACGTTAAATCTCGAGATTTGAACGTTGAATTTTGAAGAAAAATCTCGGGAGTCGGGTGATAGGTACAGGCTGTTGTTCAAAAATCTGAGGTTTATTTAACACACACTAATTTTCGATGAACTTCATCATTTTCAAACTCTTAGCTTAATCTCTTATTAGATTTTCTAGAATGGCTTCCTCTTCTTCTCAAAACAAACCAGAAACAATTAATCTAAATGATACGCCTAGTGTGATGCCAGAAGTCTGGCGTCCTTACTTCCTTTCAATTAATGGCCCTGTATCAGTAACTGATTCAGTGATATTGAATGGTGAGACTGCCACCGCAGTAGCTGCCGGTCTTTGTACTCCGGAGGATGCAAAGATTTTAGCTGGGAGGACTGACCCACAAATAATAAATGAATCATTGGCACTCACGATTCAGTGTACTGCCACTGTTTCTAACATGGGACGTCGTCTTCATGTTAGGAATATGGAAGTGAAAGCGCTGCGTTCTCAAGTCACCATTTTACAAAGGTTGCTGAAGGAGAGTAAGAAGAAAGTAGGGGAGGTCAAGGAGGAGAACAAAAGGCTGAAGGCGCTCGTGGATTCTTATGCCGATGATTTGGTAATCCGGTCCACAGAGCAGAGCAAGACCACTAATAAGCTGCAGAAGCAGTACGAGAAGCTACTAGCTGAGGTGAAGGAATTGACTTCTCGCTCTATCCCCAAATAAATGTAGTGGGAAGTGTAGTGGTTTTTCCTTTTGTGGTGACTTCTCCTTTATGGCTTTCTTTTTAATAAACTCAAGTTTGTTTAAATGATGAGTTTTATTTCTTATTTTATGCATGAACATATACGCAAATATACATAGAACTGGGCATATAATTTAATGTTCAAACAATATAACTAGGAAGATATAAAATGAACAATTTTATGAACATGATATGCATAAAATCATTTTATATTCAATTCTTAAGGTATATATAGATTTAACATAGTTGAATCAAATAGAAGGATAATAAATTTAAGCTTATTTGATATCAACGTATCTAGCCATACCTATTTCACGTCGAATTGTGCAAAATCGTTCTTCAATGAGAGGTTTCGTGAGAATATCCGCCCATTGACTATCGGTGCTTACAAATTCAAGTTCAATGTCCCCTTTTTGCACATGATCTCTTATAAAATGGTATCTAATTTCAATGTGCTTTGTGCGAGAGTGTTGGATAGGATTTTTACTTAAACTTATGGCACTTGTGTTATCACACCTTATGGGAATATGATCAAAAAGAATTTTAAAATCCTCTAGTTGTTGTTTTATGTAGAGAGATTGAGCACAACAACTACCGGCCGCTACATATTCGGCTTCCGCCGTTGATAAGGCCACAGAATTTTGCTTTTTACTAAACCATGATACTAGTGAGTGTCCTAGAAAGTGACAAGTACCACTAGTGCTTTTGCGATCAATTTTGCAACCAGCAAAATCCGCATCCGTGTAGCTTATTAAGTCAAATGAATTTGACTTAGGGTACCATAATCCTAAATCAATGGTTCCAAGCAAATATCGAAATATTCGTTTGACTGCAATTAAGTGTGATTCTTTAGGACAAGGATTGAAATCGGGCGCAAAGACATACACTAAACATTATATCGGGTCTACTTGCGGTTAAATAAAGTAAACTACCAATCATACCTCGATATAGCTTAACGTCCACCGGTTTACCTTTCTCATCTTTGTCAAGCTTTGTTGAAGGACTCATGGGAGTTCCATATGCTTTAGCATTTGTCAATCCAAATCTTTTTAGTAAGTCTATGACATATTTGGATTGATTTAAGAATATCCCATCTTCGGTTTGCTTTATTTGAAGTCCGAGAAAGAATTTTAGCTCACCCATCATACTCATTTCGAATTCATCCTGCATAGTCTTAGAGAATTCTTTGCACAAGTTTTCATTAGTAGAACCAAATATAATATCATCAACATAGATTTGCACAATAAGCATGTCTTTTCCATCAAACATTAGAAATAATGTTGTGTCAAGTTTTCCACGTGTAAAACCCTTTTCAATAAGGAAACCACTTAGTCGTTCATACCAAGCTCTTGGAGCTTGTTTTAAACCATATAAAGCTTTTGATAATTTAAAAACGTGGTTTGGAAATTCATGATTTTCAAATCCAGGAGGTTGTTCTACATAAACTTCTTCGGCAATAAAACCATTTAAAAAGGCACTTTTGACATCCATTTGAAATAATTTAAAATTTTTAAAACATGCAAAAGCAAGTAACATGCGTATAGCTTCTAATCTAGCAACTGGAGCATAAGTCTCTCCATAATCAATACCTTCCTCTTGATTATAACCTTGAGCGACTAACCTTGCTTTGTTCCTTACTATTATACCTTCTTCATCCTTTTTGTTTCGGAATACCCATTTTGTACCAATGACGGAGTGGTCCTTGGGTCTAGGTGCAAGAGTCCATACCTTGTTTCTTTCAAATTGGTTTAGCTCTTCTTGCATTGCCAAGATCCATGATTCATCTTCAATAGCTTCATTTATGTTCTTTGGTTCAATCTGTGAGAGAAACGCCATGTTGTTGCAGATGTTCTTGAGCTTTGATCTTGTGCTTACTCCACGTTCAACTTCACCAATGATTAATTCTTTAGGATGACTATGGACTACGTTCCAACTTTTTGGTAATTCTTCATTGTTTGGTTGGAGGAAGCGCTTTTTCTTCATCTTTTGGTTCATCTACTTGATCTTTGACTTTTTCACTTAAATCAACTTGGTTAGATGAACTAGCTTTATTTTCAAGAGAAATTGGCTCATCATCACAATTATTTTTGATATGGAATGGATTAGTTTCATCAAAAACAACATGCATAGATTCATCAACAACCATAGTTCGTTTATTGAACACTCTATATGCTTTACTATTTGTAGAATAACCAAGGAATATACCTTCATCGGATTTAGCATCGAATTTACCAAGATTATCTCTATCATTCAATACAAAGCACTTACATCCAAAAACTTTGAAATATCCAATGTTAGGTTTTCGATTATTCCATAGTTCATAAGGAGTTTTATTTAAAGTGTTTCTAATGATGGTTCTATTTATAACATAGCAAGCGGTGTTAACAGCTTCAGCCCAAAAGTATTGAGGTAAATTATGTTCATTAAGCATAGTTCTAGACATTTCTTGAAGTGATCTATTTTTACGTTCTACTACTCCATTTTGTTGAGGAGTACGAGGTGCCGAGAAATTGTGTCCAAAACCATTTTGATCACAATATAGTTCAATATCTTGATTATCAAATTCTCTACCTCTATCACTTCTAACATTGTTAATTGTATAACCTTTTTCATTTTGAATTCTTCTACAATGTTTAACAAATGCTTTATGAGCTTCATTTTTGTGAGCAAGAAATAATACCCATGTATAGCGAGAGTAATCATCAACAATTACAAATGCATACAATTTACCACTTAAGCTAGCGGTTCTAATAGGACCAAATAAATCCATATGCAAGAGTTCTAGAGGTCTTGAAGGTAGAAATGACTTTCTTTTTCTTAAAGGATGATTTAGTTTGTTTACCTAGTTGACATGCATCACATATTTTATCTTTAACAAATTTAGTAACCGGCAAGCCTTTTACTAAATCAAGTTTAGACAATTTTGAGAGTAATTCCATATTGGCATGTCCTAATCTTCTATGCCACAACCAACTATTTTCATTTATGGCAGCAAGGCAAATTGATTCTTTTGAAGTCATATTATCAAAATCAATAGTGTAGACATTTTCATTTCTAAATGCCACAAATAAAACTTGATTATCAATTTCATTTACTATAATGCACATGATTGATTTAAATATTACATTATAGCCTTTATCACACAATTGGCTAATACTTAGCAAGTTATGTTTCAAACCATCAACCAAGAGAACATCTTCAATAACAAGAGAATGTGTTTTACCAATATTACCTATACCGATGATCTTTCCTTTTGAGTTATCACCGAATTTGACATTTCCTCCATCTTTTAGAGTAAGAGAAGTGAACTTGTTTTTGTCACCTGTCATATGCCTTGAACATCCACTGTCAAGAAACCACTTATTCTTGGTAGATTTGGATATCAAGCATACCTACAAAACAATTTTAAGTAACTCTTCTTTGGTACCCAAATCTTTCTTGGGTCCTCTTGGGTTAGCTTTTGGTGGAGAGGTTCCTTTGAATAATCCAAATCATATTTTTCATAGGGACATGTATGAATATTATGCCCTAATTTTCCACAATGTTTACATATGGGAGATTTCAAGAGGTTTTCATTAATGAAAAATTTTTGATAGTGTTTTTCTTTTATTTTCGGGTTATATCCAATACCCGCTTTGTCAAAAACACATCTTTGACTACCCAACAAATTATCCAAATTTTTCTTTCCATTTGTAAAGTTAGTCAAAATTTTGTTTAAGTTTTCAACCTTTGAGTTTTAATTCTTTATTTTCATTTAATCAAAAGATTTGAATCATGAAGCTATTTGTGATGATGTTTCCACATCATTTTGCTTTCATTTTCTCAATGAAGCTTTGTGACTTCAACTTTTCAACTTAATTATTTCTTCTTTCTAAAGATAGATTTTTATCATTTAAAGAAATAATTTGTTTTTCTAGAAATTTCATTTTTGTTTTTGAAATCATCTAATTCGTTTGAAAGAGATGTGACTTTCTTTTTAAAAACTTTATTTTTCAAAACATTCTTCTCAAATTCTTCAACCAATTCTTCAAAAGCATTTTGTAATTCATCATAGCTATAAGATTCATCTTCTAAAGAATTAAGTTTAGAAGTTACCTCATCTTCATATGCCATTAAGCAAAGAAGCTTCGGTGGCGCTTTCATCGTCATTAAATGCTAGCGGACAAAAGCTTGCGTGCTCATCCTCACTTATGTTGGATTCATTTATGTATCCCAAAAGACAAAGATTTGCCACTTCATTGTCACTTGAGTTGTTATCCGAATCACTTTCATCGGAGTCATCCCAAGTTACCTTTAGAGCTTTCTTTTTGTACTTCATTTTCTCTTTGTTTACTTGAGGACACTCATTTTTGTAATGCCCCTGCTTCTTGCATTTGTAGCAGGTAGGAGTTTCAGTTTTGCTTGATTCTCCTTTATTTTCTCCTTTCTTAGGGAATCTTCTTCCAAACCCCTTTTTCTTCTTTAAGAACTTTTTGAAGTTTCTAGTCATCAGGGCAATTTCTTCTTCTTCATCTCTTTCCTCTTCACTATTGTCGTGGTCATGATGAGAGGATTTGAGGGCGAAGTTTTTCTTTGGTTTGACTTCTTCTTCCTCCACTTTACTATTCATTTCAAGCTCATACGTCATAAGTGATCCGAATAGTTCTTCTAAGGTCAACACCTTAAGATCTCTAGCTTCAGAAATTGCTGTCATCTTTGCTTCCCATCTCTTTGGTAATGACCTGAGAATTTTTCTCACATTTTCTTGGTTAGTATAAATTTTTCCAAGGGCCTTCAAGCTATTCACAATATTAGTAAACCTAGTAGACATTTCACTAATATTTTCATCTTTCTTCATAACAAACAATTCATATTCATGGACAAGCATGTTCATTTTAGATTCCTTAACTTGATTAGTTCCTTCATAAGTAACTTCAAGTTTGTCCCAAATTTCTTTAGCCGAGTCACAACCCGAGACTCTATTGTATTCAATTTGAGTCAAGACGCACAATATAAACAATTCATAGCTTTATAATTTAATTCAATGAGTCTTGACATCATTTTCATTCCCATTCAGTTTCTAATGTTTGGGTATTTCTTGTTCTTCTACTATTTTAGTAGGAACATGAGGACCATTTACAATGATTTTCCATATGAGATAATCTTGACCTTTAATGTACGTAGATCATTCTAGTTTTCCAATAACTATAATCACTACTATTGAACAAGGGTGGTCTATTTGTAGATTGACCTTCAAGCCATTTGAGGTCTAAATGTGTTTGCCATGATCTTAACTCTAAGATTGTTAAATCTATATGTAGAGCCTTGGCTCTGATACCAATTGTTACCCAAATATCAACCTAAGAGGGGGGGTGATTTAGGTTGAGGCAAACTTTTTCGATTTAAATGCGGAATTAAAAACTATTTTCAATTAGCAAAAACAAATTTAAGCAAATGTTTGATCACAATTCAATTGCAATATAAATATGATATGAAATCAAGCACAAGTATATATATATAAGCAATTAAATATGTAAGAGATAGAGAGAGAGAAAATCAAACACGATGATTGTTATCGAGGTTCGGCTTCCCGTGCCTACGTCCCCGCCTCAAGAACACTTCTCGAGGATTCCCAAATTCACTAATTTGACAATCTTCTTTCGGGTGAAGATCAAAACCGTTACAAATCTTCTTTACACGGTGAAGAGTAACCACCGAGTGAAAAATCCTTTTCACTCTTAGGATTTATACCAAGACCCACAAATCTTCCTTACAAGGTGAAGAGTAACCACCCAGTGAAAAATCCTTTTCACTACTTAGGATTTATACCAAAACCCTAACAAAATACTCACATGGTTTCAACAAAGTATTTGTTGTACAAGATAAGGCTCTCTCAAAGAGTAATTGTACACAATATGCTCACTCTAATAGTATATCAAGGATTTGATCAATATGGCTCAAAAAGTGTTTAGAGAAATTTTCAATCAAGGATTTTGAATGATATGAAAATATAAGCTTGAGAAGGATGGATTGA
>OU015763.1:15339390-15461650 GCA_907173295.1 Fagus sylvatica
TGTTGATACATGTTCTATGTGTTCTTAACGTGTTTGTCAAATTCCGTATTGTATTTTGAAAATCTCATGGTTGTTAGTGTTACACTACTTGATAATTTTTTATTGAATTTATATTTTGAAAATCTTAGTGCTGATATATGTTCTCTATGTTCTTAACACGCATGCTAAATTTTGTATTAATTGGATGTTATTTACTATTTGATTCATAATTTTGAAAAGATTTAATTATATTTTTGGTTCTCAATGCTTGTCCCATGTTTCTAAATGGTCTCTAAGTCCATAACCTTTTATCCATGTTTCATTTTAGTCCTTACTACCAAGTGATATATAGAAAAATCTAATGTAGCTCATGACAATATTATAATAATGAACAAACGAAGATGTGGGGGCTAGGTGGCATTTAAAAAAGGATAAAGTATAAAAACCAGCTAATGAAATGCATTATCTAGACCCTTCAAAAAATGTCCAATTTGTTCCTTAAGCACAAACAATAAATTTCTCTCTTTTTACAACAATGCTACTAAACAACAAATTTTACAACTATTAAGATAGCAGATTTTGATTAGTGCAACATGCATCACTTTCACACAGGACCGTCACTAATATCACTTTTATTGTATACCAATCACAATCTGCCAACTTAGAAGTTGTGAAATTTATTGTGGCTTAAGGCTTGATGTTATTTTTATGGGTGATACATTGAACAACAATGAACAATGCAGCAGATACAACAAATTTCACAATTTGTTGAGTTGACAGATTATAAATAGTACAAAACCACTTTCCATTGGAATTGCTATTGACATCGCTTTTATTGTACACTAATCACAATCTGTCACCTTAGTAGTTGTAAAAAATATTATGAAACTTATTGTATCTAAGAGCAAATTAAATATTTTTTGAAATATTTGGGGAGTGCTTGGCATCAACCATTTCCAATTAGGGTCTAAAATTTAAACTAAATTTTAGTTTTAGGAATTACTTTTTCTATTTTACCTAATCACTTTTTAAAATACCTCCAACCAATTCTTTATTTTCAACTCTATTTTATTATAATATTATTTCTTTACTTATTCTTTATTATATCATTCAAAACTTTCAAACACACAACCCAATAAAAGAGAGAGAGAGAAAATGAGAGAACTAATTAAAAATAAATGATATAATAAAATATTGTTTTGCTTAAGATATAATGCTTGGGCAAAAATGCCCAAGCACTATAGCTTAAAGTTATTTTGCCTAACATGTTGCTAGTCTATTGGGAGCGGTTTTGGGGTTCATAAGCCATATTTTGGCTTAAATGCTATTTTGCCTAACCGGTTGGGAATGCTTTAACCCCTTATCATGACCACCACATAAGAGCATTCCCAGTCGGGCCTTCAAAATACATTTTTTGTCAAAGTAGAGGGTACTGTAACAAAAAAATCACAAAAATTCTTCCCAACTGGTCATGTATAGTAAAGTTTTATTTTACATAAAGCTACCATAACATGTAAAAATACATGTTACTGTAGCTTTCTGTATATATTAAATTAGGATTTCTTTATTCACTCTTCTCTCTCCACTTTTCTCTCTCCCCAAACATGCTTTTCTCCTCTCCTCTCTCAACGGTAGCAACCTCCTCTCTCGCACTCTCAAGTCCGATTCTCTCAAGGTAGTATCGCAAGTCTCTCGGGCTTCTCTCTTGCATCAATGACCGACTAAGGAATCGGGCAACGGTGGCCGTAGGTGTGGGGTGTTTGTGATTCGGATTTCTAACTTCCATGGCTGATTTAGATTTCCAAGTTCAATATGGAAAGATTTTTTTTTTAATTTTGAAAATGTGTATGAAATTATTTTACTGATTTGGGTATCTGTTTGCTTGTGCTGGAATGGGTTTGAAATGTGGCTTAAACTCTTCTAAAATTCTTGCTCTGCTCATTAGTGCTTGTAAAATTAATAAAACATTATTGGTGGTGATGGTTGAAATGGAAATGAAAGGGGTATTGTAAAATCAATGGAAATGAAATGGGTATTTTAACGCTGTGATTTATTTTTATGCAAAGATTTTAGAACTAAAGTTTTAAGCACATTCCTGGAGAGCATGCCTAGTTAGTGTGTGTATTGTTTGTAGATTTTAGTTTGGTTTCCCTAGTTGTTGGATGGGATAAGGTTTCTTGTTGTTTGGTCATTACTGAGCTCTACTAGTTGTAGATTTGGCTCTGCTTGTGTTCTTATTGTTTTAATAAAAACTGATTTACCATTGGGAAGTAGTATATAGTTTAGCATTGTGGGTTTGAAGGGTATTTGACTTTGATTGTTTTGAGGATTTTGAGAATTGGGTTTGTGATAGTTTGGGAAATTGTTCAAAGTTCATAAACTATCTTGAATTCGTTATTGAGTCCCCAAGTTGGTAATGTCTATCAACCTCTGATTTTTTGTTTAATTAATCAAAAAATGATTTACTACGTTTGTCATATCACAACATTGGGTGATATTTGGGTGTGTGCTGGATCAGTTGGCTGGCTAGAGGAATTGGTTTGGTAAACATTAATCCCTCAGACGTTTGGAATCTTGCCCCTTTATGTGTGATGTGGTCCTTGTGGAGGGAGAGGAACAACTGCACTTTTGAGAATGTTGAACATTCCATGGGTTGACTTATTGAGTTTTGTATGTCTACTCTTTTTGACTGGTCTAGGGCTTGGGGTTTCACAACCTTGATATCTGTAAAGGGTTTTATGGAGTCTTTGAGATGTACTAGTACTTTGTAATTGTTTTGGCTGCAGCTTCATGCTTTATGCACACCATGTTGCTCTTTTAATATAATCAGTCTATTACTTAAAAAAAAAAATTGCATATAGAAATGAGCCTCGCAAAAGATGATAACTTATCAAAAGATTGTTGTGATTGGGTTTTGATTACTGTGAGGATTTAAGTATTGGGTTTTGGATCCTATGGAGAAGCCAACTATTATTTTTTAGTAGTAGAGAAGCAAAATTTTGTGATTTGGAGAAAGAGCAAAGTCCTTTCCATTAATAAATAAGGGCGGTGATTTTTTGTTGTAGTTGATAAACTCATGGTATAACATAGAAATGATTTATTTATTTTAGGGATGGACTCGCAAGAAAACATGTCCTTCACAAATCTCTTGTAGGGGAATTCTAATCTTGACAAACAATTTCTGAGTGAATCTCAATGTACTCCTATGTCAGTTGAAGCGTCTCCACCCCAAGTTCAAATTCCCACTTCTAAGACATGACGGCGTGATAACTTCACTATAGAGGAAGACAAGCTCCTTGTATCGGCATGGCTCAATACTAGCTTGGATGCAGTGCATGGAAATGAGCAAAAACATGAAGCATTCTATGAAAGAATTGCGGCATACTTTGAAGAATACAAAGAATTCGACTCTGAGCGTTCTGCCAACTCCCTATCGAATCGATGGTCAACAATTAATAATTGTACAAATAAGTTTTGTGGGTTCTTGGCTCAAATTGAATCAAGGAATCAAAGTGATATAATTGAGAAAGACAAGGTACACATTTTATTAAAAGTTGTGTCAATATATCAATTCACCAATACGTTGATGATACTAATTATTTTCTATTTCTTTTAATTTTTTAGATTTGCCAAGCGAGGACTTTGTATAAGACTGTCCAAAAATCTAATTTTCAATTTGAACATTGTTGGCTCATGTTAAGGGAAGAACCGAAGTGGTTGCAGCATAGATCCAAGGAAAAACAGAAAAAAGAGTTACCTCAAACTCTAGATTTGATAAATCAGGCTTGTGGGGATGATGTCTCGCATGATGGGTTTGTAGACTTGGAGAGGGCAATAGGTAGGAAAGCCGAAAAGGCCAAATGAATGAGAAAAGTCAATGAAAAAGAAGATGTTGCGCAATTCATGGAGAAGAAAACAAAATTTCTTAAGGATGCACATGAAGTTGAGAAGGAGTTGATTCGTTTAAAAGAAAAAAAGGTTTGCATGGAAGAGATGAGAATGACGGAAAAGATTAACTTAGAAAGGGAAAGAATGTGTAGAGAAGATGAAAGAGAATATGAAAGAATGCGTAGAGAAGATGAAAAAAAAAGTATAGAAGAAGAAAGGCTTTCTATTAAAAGAATGAAAGAGGAGGAGAGGGTTATGATGGTAGATACAAGTGGATTGTCGGCAAGACAATAAGCATACTATAAACAACGATAAATGGAAATCCTGGAAAGTCAGAAGAAAGACTTAAATACTTAGGTCTTATTAGTGTTTTTTTGGGATCTTATTTTGGTAGCACTTTATATAGGCCTTGACTTGTATTTTGTAATTTTACAAAAAAGCCTTGAGCAAAACTTGACATTAGCTTGATTAGAAGATTACTCAACTGAAATTATATTTTGATTTGTAGTTTATCTAAGTGATGCTTGATTAGAAGATTACTCAACCTGACTTGTATTTTGATTAGTAGTTTATTTAGGTGATGCTGTTAGGCTTTGACATCCTCTTGGTGATGCTATTAGACTTTAATATCCTCTAGGTGATGTTGTTAGGCCTAGACTTGTAGAAATTTGTATAACAATTATGGTAATGTAATGATATTAATCATTTGGTTGTACTGGACTTGTAAGATTTGCATGTTTGTTTGAAATGCTTCTTATCATGTCTAGTTAATGCCTCTCTAATATATAAGGATCTGTTTTTAGTTGAAGACTTGGTGTGTGTGGGTTGAGTACTACTAAGAATATGTTCCTGGATGGAAGGTGACTTTGATTCACGTTCTTTTGGACTGGATTGTTAAATTCTTAGAATGTACTAAGTTTATTGCTACTTTTATTTTGTGAGCTAATTCTAGAAATGAAGATATAAAGAAACTTGAATGAAGCTTTGTCAAGATGGAAATTGTAAAATGACACATGTTTAGGTGGAATTTTTAGCCGGAACTTTAGCTCTCCAATTCTACCCATAAGTTCTCATGGGAATTTGGATTTTCCATCTTTTATAATAGCCAAACTAGGAATTTTTCAAAATTAAAATTAAAATATTGTCTTAACCCAAATGATGGCTTCAACTTTTCTATTCTTTTTTTTTTTTTTATCCATGACACATGTTTAGGTGGAATTTTTAGCCGGAACTTTGGCTCTCCAATTCTACCTATAAGTTCTCATGGGAATTTGGATTTTCCATCTTTTATAATAGCCAAACTAGGAATTTTTCAAAATTAAAATTAAAATATTGTCTTAACCCAAATGATGGCTTCAACTTTTCTATTCTTTTTTTTTTTTTTTTTTTTTTTTCAATCCAGGAACATATTCTACATGCTTGTAATAGGTGGGACTCTTCAGCTTGTACAAGGTACTAATGTAAGCAATGTCAATTATTGTATAGACCACATCTAAACAGTGTAAATAGCTATAATATAACATGGTCAAATGGGTGATGGTGTGTTGATTTGTAAAGAAAGTTGGTTGTGCTTTAAAAGCTAATCAAAATTTCATAAGATAGATGGCTACTAATCCGTGGTGGATGGGGTCTTTGGCCAACTCTGTGCTCCAAAAGTGTTATGCCTTAGATTTAGTAATTAAATTTAATTATGTGACATATGAATGAATTTAATTAAAGAACTTAGAACACAACACCTAAAAAATTGCAATCATAATATAATTCTATAAAGACTTGCGTACAATAATAATGGAATTTCAAATTACAATCATAATATAATTCTAGTCAATAAATACTCACATACTCAAGTTCGTATGATTCACTTTTTAGTTGCCATATGTGCTCAACGAGGTCCGATTGGAGTCGAGAATGAGCTTCTTGTTCTCTAATGCATTGATGGCCTCGAATGAACTCCATAAAGCAACTTGTTTTCTCTAGTAACACAATATTAGGATTTTCCTTTTCTTGTTCATAATGGAAGAAGCCTTCTGTTACGTTTTCACCTCGCTCATCTTCAATGATCATGTTATAGAGAATTATACACACTTTCATGATGTCTCTAAGCGTTTCAAGATAGAAAAATCTTGCAGATTGACGTATAATTGTGAATCGTGCTTAAAGCACTTCAAATGCTCGCTCTACATCCTTCATTGTTGACTCTTGTAATTCTGCAAAACATTTTCTTTTTTCTCCTTGTGGAGATGGGATTGTTTTCACAAATGTTGACCACTTAGGATATATACCATCAACAAGATAGTATCCCATTGTGTAGTCATTACCATTGATTGAATAATTAACTGCAGGGGCACACCCTTCGACAAGCTCAGAAAATATTGATGACCGGTCTAACACATTAATATCATTATAAGACCTAGGTAACCCAAAAAAGGCGTGCCATATCCAAAGGTCATGTGATGATACTGCTTCTAAAATAACAGTTGATTCATGAATATGACCAGTATATATACCTTTCCATGCCGCCGAACAATTTTTCTATTTCCAATGCATGCAATCAATACTCCCAAGCATCCCTGGAAATCCAAGGCTTTGGCCAACCTCTAGCAATCTAGCAATGTCTTCGTTGTTTGGCGACCTCAAGCACTCGTAAAAAAAAATAGAAACCACCGCTTTAACAAATTTTTCCATACTCTCCATTATGGTGCTTGCTCCAATCCTCACGTATTCATCCATGAAATCAGCTATTACTCCATAAGCAAGCATCCTGAGTGCAACAGTTATCTTTTGAAAGGAAGAAAAACCGAGCCTTTGGGCATTATCTTTTTTTTGGATGAAGTAATCATCATGACCTTCTACCGCAGATTGAATACGGAGAAAAAGAGAACGCCTCATTCGAAACCTCCTTCGAAATAAATTGGGAGTATAAACTGGTGATTCCGCAAAGTAGTCGAGAAAAAGCCTTCCGTGACCTTGTAAACGATCACGTTCATTGTACCTACGTTGAACAACATTGCATTGTGATGACGATCCTTCTTCCATGAGATATTTTATAATCATCTCATCGTCGTTTGAGTCGTTAAGAAGTAATTTGCAAAAACGAGAGTGAGCCATAGAGAGAAAAATAAAGAGTGAATATTAAAGAGTCTTGGAAAAAAATTGAGGAAGAAATATGAATCTTGATAAAAATAGTTGGGTGAATATATGAATCTTTGTTTGAGGAAGAGAAAAAGGATGTTGATAAAATTTGTACACAGTTGGCTTTAACATATGATTGTAAAAAAGTGACCGTTGGAATTTTTGCCAAATTGAAAAAAATTACCGTTGCACAATCTCTTTATTACTACAACTATTGTACTATGTCAAATTGAAAAAAAAAAAAAAAAAAAAAAAAATCACCGTTGCACAAGTCTTTTTATTGCTACTGTTGCAAGTGTCAGGAGAAACAAAAAAGTTGAAGAGAAAGTAATAAAAAAATAAACAAATAAGAATAAAGAAAGAATATTTAAATAGAAGAATTGTAGAATAAAGAATGGGATGTGGGGTGTATTGTAAAAGTGGTTAGCTAAAGTAGAAAAGTAGTTTTTTGAAAAGGTAAAGTAGAGAATTTTTACAAAACCGGATGGGAATGCTCTAAGTAAGGTTATAACAGTCGAGCCAAGTATTAAAATTTTAATATTGTTCATTTTAATTTTAAAAGAGCAGTGCAATAAGTGTGTGCGAGAATAAAGAAAAATTAAAATATTGGCACGAAAGGATTAGGATCTTCTTAAGAAATAATGTAATCCTTCCATGAAAATTGACACACATGCATAAACACATATATATTACATAGAGTAATTTGGAAAATAAAAGGACAATAATGTGAATACATATATATAGGTCAGGATTTGAGTTTAAGGAGGACAAAATTAATAATTGACACACACACACACATATATATATATATATATATATATATATATATATATATAGTAATTTGGAAAATAAAAGGACAATAATGTGAATACAAAGTGATATTTTAATGCAACAAATCCCAATATGAAAATGTATATTTGTTATATTATGTTTATCTATAACATAAAAATTTGTTTTCTAAGTTTTTCGAAAAGAAAATTTCATTTAAGATTCACGAGGAGTTTTGGTAGTTACATAAAATCTAAGGGTAAATTACACTGATACCCATTTCTTTTGAAAAAACTAAACTCGTTACATCCTATTTGAAGAAAGGAAACTCACTCCTAAATTTGCAAAACAATTAACATTCTGGCCCTTTTTTAAAGAAATATTTCTCACTTAAACTTAAAATAATTGGAATATAATTTTTTTTTTAACTCTGATTAGTTAAGGCATTGGTTAAAAAAAAAAAAAAAAAAAAAGAGAAAAGGACTGAGTGTTAATTATTTTAAATTTGGGAGCAGAGTGTCATTTCTCAAAATAGGGTATAACAAGTCTAGTTTCTCTAAAAAAGGGGTGTTAGTGTAATTTACCCAAAATATAAATATAACTTACCTAAATATATGTAATTTTTGGTTAATATATTCACATAAAATGTTCAAATTGTAATAGATTTTACAACTATATCATGAATATGGTTGCGCCTAAAATTTTAAAGTTTGAACTAAAAATAATATCAAAATATGGAGTTCGTTACATAGTTATCCTATAATTTATTGTTTTAACCAAATTTTTTTATTTATTTAAAAAATTAATTATTATATAGAAAATTTGAGTTATTACTATCATTTTTATCATTACTAATAAGAAAAATTAATATCCTTTGTTTTTTCTCTTTTAAATTAATACTCTTATTTCTTTATTTTTCCTTTTTTCTCATATCATTTTTTTTCCATTTATAGATCATTGATTAAATAAGAATATATATAAAATAAAAATAAAATAAAAATCGTTAAATAAATAATAAAAATAAAAAAATTAAAAATAATTAAAAAAAAAATATATTAAAAAAAAAAAAAAAAAAAAGGCAGGCTATGGGGGCAATTGCCCCCCTCTTGGCCCTCTTGGTTCAACCATTTTCCTTAACACTTCATGCTAAGTTTTGTTTTAATTGGATTTTATTTACTATTTGATTAGTAAACTCACAATTTTTGTATAAGTTTAACACACACACAATTGCCCCTTAGTCCCTCTTGGCTCCACCATTTTCCTTAACAATCATGCCAAATTTTGTTTAATTGATTTTTGTATAAGTTTAACACACACACACAAAATATATATATATATATATATATATATATATATATATATATATATATATAATATAATAAATAAATAAAATAAAAATCATTAATGAATTTCAAAAAATTATATTAAACACATATTAAAAAAGAAACATTTCAGGCGGGCCAGGGTGACAATATAATTGCACCCCTTAGCCCTCTTGGCTCCACCATTTTCCTTAACACTCATGCCAAATTTTGTTTTAATTGGATGTTATTTACTATTTGATTAGTAAACTCACAATTTTTGTATAAGTTTAACACACACACAATTGCCCCTTAGTTCTCTTGGCTCCACCATTTTCCTTAACAATCATGCCAAATTTTGTTTTAATCGATTTTTGTATAATTTTAACTTTATATTTTGGGGAGGGGATTACCCAAGTATATATATATTGAAGGAAACATATAGGCATACAATGTACACACATATAATTGAGTTTCTAATGTGTTACCTCTTAGGTTTTGTGAGTAAAACCTAGTATACCTCTTTGCAGCAGAATTAACGAACCAGCCTTCTTCCCATGTGCTTCATGCTTGTGCCGGTCAAGTGAATATGCCACAAAGTCGAGCACTTCACCTACGTCCACAGACCAAATCCTAGGGTTCGTTGATGGAAACCCTAAGACAAAGAGAAAGGAGATGAGAGATAGTGTGTTTTGTGTCTACAGCTTTTTAGCATGCATTTTTCTGTCTGAATATTGCAATTTTATATTGCAATATTGTAAACCCTAGTCTTAGGGTTTTGTCTTAATGGGCTGCCCACATGGGCGCCTATTTGGGCCAGCCCAATGGCCCAAATGCCAACAGACTCCCACTCGACCATAGTGGGCAAACCAATAATCATCTCTCATTTGCTTCCATCCATTTGTCTTACACATACAACAGGAAATGGTCCATGCGACCGACAAGCCCAACCTGCAAGGCGAGGACACTACAGCCAAGCTCCATCAAAACCAGCATAGTGTAACCCCTAAATAAAAAAGGCTTGTTATGCCCCAGACTTTCTGATCACATCAGATTGAGTATCTTTTAATCCCTCATGAGTTTCAACAAACTCAGAACAATACTTAACCTTTCTTACGAAATCACTTAATCTTGTACCCACATTCATGCCCTAAACTCCCAGAGTCAACATGAATTCCGGACGCAGGCACTAGACTGAGATGTGTTATCAGATTATCTTCCCTTTGCCCTAATGCCACTCAACTTTGGTTCGACGCTTCTCCCGGTCATGTCTCTTAAAACCGAATAGTCCATGGCTATAGGCAACATGCCAAAGAAATAGTCGCCAAGCCTCTGTCTTGTGACACAGTCAAAAATCACATAGGGCACAATTCTATCGAGATCGGACTCACACGGTGAGGAAACAGGGACTTATTCTCTCACCTCCCTATCTTGTGGTCGTTGCGAGCACATGTGGTATGGTCACATGTTGCGGTGGACTTCTCCTCCATTTTAAGGGGAGCGTATGTCATAAATGCATCCTGATATTTCCACTGCACGGATCTTAGTCCAGTCGCTCCTAGCGCCTGACTTGAATTCTTCATCAGCCCGCTTTCCTTAAGCGTCTAAGAGAATTCACACCCGGCTTCTCCAGGCTGCATGATCATGGGAAGGAATCATGCATGGTCTCATCTTCTCAAATGCAGACCTCATATCAGTCCAACTGATGCGACAAACAAATTTTGGTGTTTTCCTTCTTCTAGCTATGCAAGCATTGAAGGCCTTTGCACACTTCCCTGAGTGTCAAAGAATACCATGTCTCATCTTCGCCCGCTACCCAAGCGTCGAAGGCGGTCGCTCGTGTGAGTGAGCCGACCTAAGCCTGGTGACATACCTATCACATCACGTTATACAGTCTTATGATGTACGTGTGTATATATGCAATTAACAAGGATAATAAATGCATGCCAGATGTTATTAATGTTCCAAACATCATGTAAAAAATACAATATCCTCCAAAAGCAAATACAACAAGTCTGAGCAATATGAAATCAAACTCTACACAACCCTAATCCCTTTATGTGACTATAGAAGGGATCCCTAGCAATGGGTTTCGTTAGGGGGTCTGCTAACATGTTTTTGGTAGAGATATGCTCTAAAAACACTTCTTTCTTTGTAACCATGTCTCGAATGTAGTGATACTTGATCTCAATGTGTTTGGTTTTTCCATGATATTTCGGATCTTTGGCGTAAGCAAGAGTAGCCATGTTGTCACTATAGATTGTGACCGGATCCATAGCACTAGCAACGATATCTAAACGCTGAAGGAATCTACGTAACCAAATTGCTTCTTGAACTGCTGTGGAACATGCTACATATTCAGATTCCATCGTGGAGAGTACAACACATGACCGTTTCTTACTACACCAAGTGATGGCCCTGCCACCTAGTAAGAAGGTATAACTAGAGGTTGATTTGCGCTCATCTAGGTCGCCTGCCCAATCGGCATCACTATATCCTCTTAAGCGCAAATCCCTTCCCTGGTAGCACAACATGTAATCTGCAGTTCCACGTAAGTACCGTAGAATCCTCTTCATTGCCTTCCAATGAGCAAGTCCAGGATTACTCTGGAATCTATTGACCAGCCCTACTATAAAGCAAATGTCCAGGCGTGTACACAACATTGCATACATTAGGCTGCCAATTGCATTTGCATAGGGTACTCGAGCCATGCTCTCAATTTCTACCCAAGTCTTAGGACACATCTCACTACTCAATGAGTTGCCCTTCCCAACAGGAGTATCAATGGGTTTGCAATCCTACATGTGAAACCACTCAAATACTTTCCCTATGTAAGTCTCTTGGGACAAACTAAGGAGCTTCCTTGAACGGTCTTTGAGGATCTTGACACCAAGCACAAAGCTTGCCTCACCCATGTCCTTCATCTCAAAAGTTGAGGGCAACCATTCCTTGATAGTTTTTATAAACTCCTTGTCGTTTCCAGCCAATAGTATGTCGTCTACATATAGCGATAAAATGATAAAGCTTCCTTCAGACCTCTTCACATAGACACAGTGGTTCTCTTCAATCATCAAGAAGCCATTGGAAATGACCTCCAGATGGAATCGTTTGTACCACTGTCTAGAAGACTGTTTTAGCCCATAAAGGGACCAATTGAGCCTGCAAACCTTGCGCTCTTGTCCCTTCACTACAAAACCAATGGGCTGATCCATAAAGATCTCTTCATCCAATTCCCCATTGAGGAATGCAGTCTTCACATCCATTTGGTGAAGTTCAAGGTCTAGGCTTGCTACCATGGCTAGAATAAGGCGAATAGAGGCAAACCTCACCACAGGGGAAAAGGTTTCCTCGTAGTCTACACCCTCCTTTTGGGTATAACCTTTCGCCACAAGTCAGGTTTTATACTTATCTATGGAACCATCTGCCTTCCTTTTGATTTTGAGAACCCATTTGTTCCCAATTGACTTCCTTCCAGGAGGTAGATCTACAAGTTCCCAGACTTGATTTGTCCTCATAGACTCCATTTCATCTTTCATGGCAGTCATCCATTCATTGCATGCAGGGGATGACATAGCCTCATCATATGACCTAGGTTCCGTGTCATCTTGCGCAGCACTAATGAAGGATTCCCCTTCAATTCCAAAGCGTCGGCGTGGAACATTTCCACGCTGACTTCTACGCAATTGTAGGTTTTGGGAGTCATCTTCTTGTAGTTGTGGGTCGCTCCCACTAGGAGTGATCTCTCTCCCACTATCCCCAGAATTAGTGGCTGGAGTATCATCTCATGACTCTACCATCTCGTATAGCTCCAAACTCTGACCCACATCTCCCCTGCTGGGGAAATCATTCTCCATGAATTCCATATCACGTGACACAATCTCAGTTACTCCCCCATCTGGATGCTCACCCAACATTACATAACCCTTAGATTCATCAGAGTGTTTGATAAATACAAATTTATTTGCTCTAGGACCCAATTTTCCATGTTTGTGGGTAGTATTGTGGACGTAACTTGCGCACCCCCAGGGACGCAAATTACTCAAATCTGGTTTCTTACCAGACCACAACTCATATGGAGTGGAAGGTACTGATTTGGAGGGCACTCTATTTAAGATATAGGCTGCAGCCATTAATTCATCCCCCCAAAATGATATTGGGAGGTTGGCCTGCGCCATCATAGACCTTACCATGTCTAGTAAGGTTCGGTTCCTTCTTTCCATTACACCATTTTGTTGCGGAGTTCTAGGAATCGTTAATTGCCTACGAATCCCCTTATTCTCACAGAGCTCTCTAAATTGCTCAGATAGATACTCGTGTCCACGGTCAGTTCTCAAAGTTTTAATGGTTCTCTCCATTTGGTTCTCAACCAAATTCATGAATTGTCTAAAGCAATCCAATGCTTCTGACTTGTGAGAAACTAGCTACACATGACCGTAATGCGTGAAGTCATCTATGAATGTGATGAAGTAAGAGGCCCCGTGCCTTGCCCTCACATTCATTGGGCCACATACATCAGAATGGATCAATTTTAAGGGAACAGTTGCCCTAATACCTTTTCCAAAAGGCTTTCTAGTTGACTTTCCAGCCAGGCAATGCTCACAAGTTGGTAGGTTGACCTTAGCGAGTGGACCTAAAAGTCCTTCTCTAGCTAACCTAGTCATCCTATCTTGTCCAATGTGTCCCAACCTAGCATGCCAATTCATTTCATCATGATCATTTTGAGTCAACAAGGCAAATGAAGAATCATAAGCAGAGCAATCAATATCCAAATGAAACAAACGATCATCTGAAATAAAAGCATGTCCAAAACAAGTGGACCCCAAAAAAATGTCTACAGAACGACCATGAAAACCAAAACTGAAACCAAGTTCTAACAAAACATTAACTGAAAGTAGATTCTGCCTCATTCTGGGCGCATAAAGCACGTCATGGAGTAAGAGGGTGCGTCCATGACGCAACTGGAGTTTG
Organism: Fagus sylvatica; assembly: GCA_907173295.1. NCBI lineage: Eukaryota > Viridiplantae > Streptophyta > Magnoliopsida > Fagales > Fagaceae > Fagus > Fagus sylvatica. Next base: position 15,353,427 of record OU015763.1, read on the forward strand.
TAAGTGCCAATCCCAAGCACCTCCACTCTTGACTCGTTCCCCATACGCATCCATCTGCTGCCAGCTGGAACTCGGCAATACTCTACGAACCCAACTCTATCTCTCGCTACATGGTCTGTTGCTCCTGTGTCTACAATCCAATCAAGGATAGAGTAAGCAATCAGTACTTGTGATGATGCTACATAACACATAGTGCGAGAGGATGGGTCAAAAAGTACCTTCTTCGGCTCAGTGCAATCACAAGCGAAGTGACCAACTACTCCACAGTTAAAACACGCTTGTTCAGCTTGTTTCCATCCACCACGCTTGCCCCTTGGGCGCTTGGTGGTATTGGCTCTCTTTTGGGGTTTTCCTCCATTCTGACCTCGCTGGGGTGCTTTTTCATAACTTTTGCGCTTGGCCTTAAATGCCTAGCGCTGGTCATGTCTAGTAAAGAAGGCAGAACTTTGTCCTTGCGCCACACGGCGCTCTGCCTCAAGCTCAAGATGACGTGACAAGTCCTCGAGCGTTTGAATGCTCTCATTGTGTGTCATGTTGAGCTTCATTTGTTCCCACGAGTCAGGGAGTGAACGGATCACAGCCTGGATCTACTGCTCATCAGTCAGATTATTCCCAGCAGCCTTCAACTCGCGAACCATTGCTGACATTTTCCTCAGATGCTCCTACATGGAATCACCACGCTGCATCTTGAAGGTATCAAATTTCAATGTCAGCACACGCAGTCGAGTGACCGTGGTCCCTCCAAATTTTGCCTTCAAGGCAATCCACATGTCTTAGGTAGTACCATAGCTCTCAAACTCGCCAATAAGGTCGTTATGCATGCTGCTTAACATGGTAAAGCGCGCACAACGATCCTTCTTGCGCCAGCTTTGGTATGCTTTCAAGTCTCTGCAATTCTGAGCACTGTTCCCTTGCTCAGGCTCTTCCATTGAGTTGGTCAAAGTCTCCAAGACTTCCAACTCATCGAGGAGGTACTGGATCTTACGGTGCCAGATATCATAGTTCTTGCCATCCAATTTCTCTCATCGGTTCAAGTCAGCAACAACAGTCTTTGATGTCATCACTACATTCACACACACATGGTTCAGGACATTGTATTCAGGCAAGCATAAGAAAAATATACACACAATCATTTTTGTAGCATCAAACTAAATCAAACATGGCATCTCACACAAGACATAAAATCGAGACATCGCTATGCTCAGAATCATCTTTCATGCACAAGTGTTACACTACCATGATTAATTTATTTGTTGCACAAAAATCTTCATGGGAGGGTCCAACCTCTCCACCATGGTTCCCATTAACATCATAATATTGCATGATACCTATATGCATTTTCCCATAATATTCTAAACTTTTAATAATTTTCTATAATATTTTAATCATTCATTAAATACAATGAATATCATGGAAAAATTCAAAAAAATCCCAAAAATATGGAAAAATCAAAATTTCATGCTTCCCATGTCTACACACATAATGGTCCATCCATACACAATTTCCAGATTTTTAATAATTTTCTATAAATTTTTATTCAATTTCAAGAGACAATAAAAATGGTAGAAAATTATATATCCCATAAAAAATCATGAAAATTTGTAGTTTTGTTCTCTGTGTATATATTAACATACCAATTCATCAACCAATATTTTTCTCACATCTTTTTCAATTTTCAACAATTTTTAATTGTATATCAAAAACAATAAAAATTATTGAAAAATAAAGGAAACAATCAAATAATTTTGGAAAAATATTAGTTTTGCACATTTTAAATATCTTAACAGATTAGAATAGCTTTCAAAAATTTTCTACAATTTTCTGGAATTTTCCTCAATTTTCTACATTTAAATGCAAAATTAACAAATTTTGTATTAAATAATATATATGCCAAAATATCTCACCTCCCATACTACTGGGTGCTCTCAACTCCCAGAGGAGAGTACAAAAATTTTTAGGTCCAGAAAGTACCTCACTCTTCGCCACACGCGCGAGTGGTCCTCCAAGGTTAATATTTTTATTTAAAAAATAATTATTAATTATTTTTTATTACCATAAAAATTATTAAGAATTTTATTAAAATAAAATAAATTATTACAGTCATAACGAAGGAAACCGGAGGCCAAAAGGATCTTGGGGTGGGTCTCACACTCCACCACGCGCCTCCAAGCGCGAGTGGGGGAGCCCCCACTTCTGGTTCATCTTCAACCCTTTGCTAGGGTTTTTCCGAAAAACCCTAGCCGCCGAACCTATTTCGGACCTCCATATCTCTCTCTGTAAAGTTCCATTTTTGGTGATTTTTTCGCCTTTGGAAAGCTTATTCAACATACTACATAATAGAATAAAAATCATTCAAAAAAATAGAGTATTGAATAAGATATACATGCCGCAAAAACACCGATTACACATATTGAATATAAAATGTAAAATAGCATATCTAATTGCACACATGTCCGAATCATGCAAGGTTTGTTGCTATGGACTCCATGGGTCGTGAGGAGTCCATTAGTACCATTGGTGTCGCCGGAAGCTCACCGAAGAGCCGCCGGCAGTGAGAACCCGAAATGGCCATTATGGCCAACAATGGTGGAAAAAATTGATTTTCTTCCCTAAGGTCCTTTAAGGCTCTAAAAACACGAAGAAGAAAGCCTATGGCTCTGATACCAGTGAAGGAAACATATAGGCATACAATGTACACACATATAATTGAGTTTCTAATGTGTTACCTCTTAGGTTTTGTGAGTAAAACCTAGTATACCTCTTTGCAGCGGAATTAACGAACCAGCCTTCTTCCCACGTGCTTCGTGCTTGTGCCGGTCAAGTGAAGATGCCACAAAGTCGGGCACTTCACCTACGTCCACAGACCAAATCCTAGGGTTCGTTGATGGAAACCCTAAGACAAAGAGAAAGGAGATGAGAGATAGTGTGTTTTGTGTTTACAGCTTTTTAGCGTGCGTTTTTCTGTCTGAATATTGTAATTTTATATTGCAATATTGTAAACCCTAGTCTTAGGGTTTTGTCTTAATGAGCTGCCCACATGGGCGCCTATTTGGGCCAGCCCAATGGCCCAAATGCCAACATATATATATATATATATATATATATATATTTTTTTTTTTTTTCTTTAAATGAAATTATAGTATAACTTATTCACTTTTGTAGCAAATTCTTATCAAGTGGTACTCAATGTTGTATATTCCGTTTCGGTGGCCGTTTCGGTTTGGCCATTGGAATGGTATATTTCGGTACCGGTCAATACCGGCGTTTCGTTTCGGGTTTACCGCTATATATATATATATATATTATATATATATATATATATATATATATATTTACTTATTTATATGTTTATTCATCAAAATCTATAATTTGTTAAGAATCTTTCAAATTATAAGCCCATATCAATCTTAATACTAATAATAATATTATGCACTTGTATTTGAATAATATAATAGAAATATAAAAATAAAACCTAAAGAAATATTACTTAAAAAAATAATAAATAAATAAAAAAACAAAAGAGTGCATAACAATGTAACACACGGCAAAGTGAAATGAAACAAATATCTATATCATCACGTCACGTGAAGGTTGCACTTGAACCAAAAAGTCAACAAAAAAAAAGTAAAGAAAAGGTACAGAGAGAGAGAGAGCTGGGAGGAAAAACGAAAGAAGAAGAAGGAAGAAGAAGAAGAAGAAGAAAGAAGAAAGAAGAAGAAGGAAGAGGGGCGGAGAAGAACTGAAGAAGGAGAGCAGAACCACCATCTTTCCTCCCGCCTGTTCCACCTGCAGCGCCGTCGCCGATTCTGCTCTCACCAACAACCCACTACGGCGTCCACCACCACTTCTACTGACTCTTATGCGTGTAGGTGTAGGAGTGAGATGAAGGAAGAAGAAGAAGGGGCGAAGAAGAACTGAAGAAGGAGAGCAAAGATAAAATAAATAAATAAAAAGCCAAAAAAGTATTCCGGCCGGATTACATGTACCGGCCGAAACAGGCGGAAACAGACCGAAATTTTGGCCGAGGTGGAACATGGGGGTGCCTCGTACCGGTTTGCATGCCGGTACGAGATTTTCCGTCCGTTCCAGCCGGAACGGAACGGAATATACAACATTGGGTATAATCCATTGAACTGGTAGACAAACGTGTAGCAAATATCTAGCAATCTACCTGGTTGTCAAATTCAAAGGTAGACAAATTAACATGATTGGGATCTAAAGAATCAGGTCCAAGGATGGGCATACCAATTCGAAAGGGTTCATTCTACTTTTATATCACAAAATATTTTGGAGCTAGAATGAAATATATAACTATGATAATTTTTATTTTTATTTTTAAATAACTATAGGCTATAGCTATATTTTTATACCACAAACTTTTAAAATAAAATAATTATTAAAAAACTCATCCAAACATACGCCGAATATGCGAAGATTGAGTGGTGCAACCTCTTATGGCAAGCTGGCAGGCAGGGCTCAATATTGAATGATTAAAAACGCAATAAAAAGTAGGGCTTGTGATAACTCAAATTATTGAGTTCCTCACAAAAATCTACATTACGACGTGAAATCAATGGATTGTGGACACGTAACCAGAAGAAAAGCCAAAATCCATGAGTTAAAGTCAAATCAGTGACCTGAAACATACGTTGTTAAAGTTACTTGTCACCATAAACTTCAAAAGAAATATATGAAGGTTATCTAGTATGTGAAACAGATGGCTTGAAATTATGAACGAAATATCCTGAAAAACAATAAATAATATATATAGGGAAACAATTATGAAAGACCATTCTGGCCTCATGCCATAATTTATTGGAAGAGATATTTTTCCCCTTTGGGGGTTTGGAAATTTGAAGTGATAGTTGATAGTGTTAGTTAGCTGGGAGACTGATTGTCTCCTCCTACCTCTTTGTTAGTCCAAGTTCTCTAGACTATTGTCCAAACGTATATTACACAAGTTACCCAAGCGTACGGCACTAACAGTGTGTAGAAATGCTTGATTTGGCTAGTCCCATATCCTTTTGCTTGGTCCATACTCAGGACTAAGGCCAAGTGTACAGCACTAGGAAAGGTCTATCATTTGCTATTTATTATGGAAATTCTAGAATTGTGCTGACTTGACTCTAATCTTTTCCCATACTCCCAATAATAGCACAATATTTAGTTGGAAAGCTGCTTTGGTCTCTTTCATATGATATGACTATCATTAAAACATCTTTGTCCATTATTGGGACAAGAAAGTAGATGTGGAATATGGAAAAAAAGAAAAGTAGAATGGGGACAAACAGGTATGTTTAATTCAACAAGGAATAATTGTGTTGGGCTGATAGCCTGATGCCAAAGAAACAACAGGAAAAATCAACAAGGAATAATTGTGTTGGGCTGATAGCCTGATGCCAAAGAAAGAACAGGAAAAAGCATTTTCTACTTTCAATTTTGGTTCGCAGAACGGAGAAGAGAAGAGATATTTGTGGCAAAGATATGTGGTCAATACCATTTAGTCCAAATGAACATACCTGAAGAATTTAGTTTGCGTCTAGTGTTCCAATGTATTAAATGCAACACAAGCATATCACCTAGTTTAAAAATGTCCACAAGTCCATCCTATGTTCTATCCATTGCATTGAAACACTAGGGCAGAAGCTTTGCTCAGGTTTGAACGGCAATAACCTTTGCTTGGATTAGGTCCAATATCTTAAGACAGGATCCGTAGAATGTGTACTGCTTTCTGCAGCTAATGGCCCCCTTTTTGCTTATTTAATTTGCTAACAAGAAATGATAACTATTAATTAATTTTGTAAGACTAGAGCTAAGATTTACGTCCCAGGACTTTCTCAATATAGTAACAGCTGTATGGACACTTGCCTTAATCCGAATTTTTTATCACCATTTTTCAATTCTTTTTGCACATTGATGTACATGTTAATTCACATATAATATATCAAAAATATTTTGCAGAAGATTTTTGTTACGTAGCATGTAAACGTGTTTGATGGTCATTGACAAGTTCCAAAGTGCAATTCAAATGCAATAAACAAATAAATGCTCATGTTTTAACCTGTTCCTTGTTACCAATTCTTCTTGCTTATGTAATCCAGCTATTTGAAAGAGATTTGTATGCTATTTTATATCTTTAGCATAAAAATCTGCTTGGTGGCATGGGAGCTTGACTGATAATTAGCGGACAAGCTCCAAAGTAAGTCTACAAATCAATAAAGACCCTCCACCCACGCATCTTCTAAGCATTATTAAGAGCTGCTCCCCATTATCAAATTTTCATGCTTATGTAATACTATTATTTAACTGCATCAGATTACGTTTTTTAAATATATAGCGTGAGAATTTTGATCAACAGCATGGGACGTGTTTGATTATTATCGACCAAGTCCTAGAGTTATAGTACAAAGTTTCATTAATAACGACTTTTCCTATCCTATGTTGCTTGTTTACTATCAAGAAGAGCATCATAGTTACACTTGCCTAAATTCTGATACATAATACTTATTTTTTCAAATTTTCTAGCTTATCTAATCCTGTTCCTTTTATTGTTTATTGCCTAACATATAATTTATTTATAAGTGAAATCATGTAGTGTCATGCGAATGTGTTTGATGATCAGCGGACAAACCCTTCAAGTAAAACTACAGATTTAATACTGCAGTGCCACATATTCTTCCTAGTTCTGGTTCCTTGTGCTTTATTTTGACTTCCATATTTTGTTTTTAGCTTTTTGTTTTTTTTCATTTTTGTTGGGGGGGTCAAAGACAGTTTGGTACAAATTTTGCAACGATTTATTCTAGAAGCTAGAAAGAAACTTTTGTGTTGAGCCAAGTGTCTTTGGAGATAGATTAATCTAGCTTATGAGTTATGATAATTCTTGCACATGGTACATTTATGCATGCCAATCAATTGGTTGACACGTAATTCCTTTGTCTCTTCTACCTTTTCGCCCTTGGCCAACCACAATAATGAAAGATTTTTTTTTTTTTCAGAATGACAATAATGAAAGATTTTAATTATTATTTGCTGGTCGAATAAAAAAGAATAGACTAAGTTTAATATTTAATTTTCAACCTTTGACCTTGATTTTAATGTTATTTTCTGAATATTTTAAAATCGTATTTATACATTAAAATATTTTATTTTAATGTTTATATTTTTAAAATTATTTTTAAGAATTTCTTATTTCATCTCATAGATGAAAATACTAACTAATATAAAAAGTCATATCACGTTATAGGCTCCATGTTATTAAAGTAAATTCTATTTATTGTGTCAATATTTTTCAACCACATATGTCGGTAATGACATTTTTTTTTGAAATATTTTAAACTATAATGACAATTTAAAAATAAATATCAACATATGAGTACCACATATGCAATTTAACTTAATTAATTTAAAGTTAAAAAAAATTAACTAAATACTTAAATTCTGCAACAGAACAGTCGTGATTTTTTAATAAGCGACAATCACTCCATACCATAGGTTTTATTGAGAAACATGTGCGAGCTTAGAGCAAGAAGTTGAGCTTAACGTAGCTACCTATGCTTATGTTTATATAGTATATACTCTACTAGCACCAAATAATATACATGTACCAGCATCAGTTATTGTAAACTTGTAATCGAAAATATATATATATATAGTGAAAAGGTCTAAAGAAAATAACAACCCAAAATTTTCTGTGAAAATTTGAGCAATCTTTCTCATTAATGTAGAAGTCTTTAAATAAAAGTCTGTGCTTATTGAACCAACACAAAATAAGTTAGAGGTGAGATAAGATAAGATAAATGCAAGCTATTTGAAAATAAAAATAAAAAATACATTTGGATATTTAAAATATAGATACATCCAATACAAAGCGATAAGATCAAACTAACTTCTTATGTGCTCTATTACTCCGTCAAACTTGGCGTGTGTTGTAACACCCAAAGGCCAAGTTTGGTCTTGAATGCATCAAAGGTGGTTGGTTTAACTAGCCTATTTATGCATGACTGTGCCACCTGGTCTGGTTTAGAGACTTTGCTATCTTCATTGGAACCAATAGTCTCACCTTCATGAGGTGGTATGGTTCATGTGTTACTCACAAGAGATAATTAGTAGATGTGAGCTTTAGAGACACAAAATTTGCTAGATTGAGATGTGAAAGATATTTTGATAGGGATGGTGTTCCCATATATTCTTTTTTTGTTGGGTTGAACTCATTAGAGTTTTTATTGCTATGATACCATAAAGAACATAACGATTCAAAATTCATTGTGAAAACTTGGACAATTTTTTTTTGTTAATGTAGCCGCCTTTAAATAAATGTCAGTGCTTACTAAACCAATACAAGATAAGTTAAAGTTGAGATAAGATAAGATAAATGCAAGTTATTTGAAAAACAAATGCAACTGATTGTTTAAAATACAGATACATCAAGTAATTACAAAGTGATAAGATTAAACTAACTTCTTATGTGTTCTATTGAGGTTGATCTGCCATTTTTCTTGAATAATTTTGTTTACTATTTTGGAAGTAATATTTTCAGTTTTAAGAACTCAAATCAATCAAAGTTTGCTCTTACCTACAACCAAGTAATAACTTTAGACAATGGTAGCTAAATGTTTTTGTTCTTGATAAGTGATAACTATTGACTAATTAGCGCAAGTGGGCTTCAACACTAGGAGAGTAAAATGCAGTGGTATAACTTAAACTTCTTTTTAATTTGTTGATTTTCATTTTCAATACGAGTGAAATTAAGGCTAACAGGAAAGAGCCAGATCATGAAGGCATCCTGGGTCATTGCACTTAGTCATCTTTTTTGTTTTGTGTTTTTTTTTGGATAAGTCACTTTGTCAACTTCTCTACAAAGATGTGGTACAAATATTCAAAAAAGCTACTGTACCAAGAAGAACTTAATACTTCTTACCTACCCGCAGCAATTTTACATACAATGAAGGCATCTACAATTTGGTCTTTTCCCACCAAATAAATCTAAGATCGATATTGGTGACGCATTGATTATCTTATGCTTGTATCAACTCATTTTGGCTACTAAGTTTACAACAAACTGCCAAATTATCTACTAAGATAACATAAAATATTAACAAGATATTTTGTATTACAATATTAGGAGAAAATTGATTATTGGAAGAGTGCTCTCTCTCTCTCTCTCTCTCTTTCAAATTGGAGTGTTATAGCACCTTTTTTTTTTATAGAAGCAATCAAGTGTATCTAACACATTTCATTTTCTTTAGCTTGATTTGGATACTCAACTATGGATCCAAATTTTTAACGATTCAATTCAAGTTGTGCAAGTTAAACACTACTAAAACTTGAAGCATGTGAGCTGTGACCGGCCAAAAGTGACAATTTTAAATCAACCAGTCCAAAAATCCAATCCCACTGGATAAATTGTGGGGGGTATATAAACCGCCAAGTGTCAGCCATGGCAAGAAGCCACGAAACATCTCTAGTTTGATGGAAGAATTGCTGAATTATTAGGCCCAAATTTGGCTCATCCCGTCATGCTTATATTTTTTTTTTTTTGGACAATTGGGTTTGGACTCGTGTCAGCTTAACATTGGTGGATATTAATCTAAATTGGATAACTTGGGAAAAATAAAGCATTTTTAATTGGTACAATTTAGAATAGAAACTATTATGCGTGGCAGCTGAGTGCTAGTTTTATTGGACAATGTCGCTCTCACTGGGTCTAAATCTCACCTGTTATTGTAGGTGGCAGCCAATTTATGGGCCGTTGACAATTCGGATTGTAAAAATGTAACGCAATCTCGATTTTGCGCGCCACGGCTTCAAGGACTTTATAGCAGAATGAATGAAGCAATGGGTTCAAAAAATTTCGCCGAATATGAAGCATTATAGTTCACCAACCAGTGACTCAGAGTTCTTCAAAAAAAGAAAAAAGAAAAAAAAAACTACTGACTTAGCGAGCAAATAATGGAATGTTTGTGATGTGAGGATTGAGAAACATATTGCGGCCAAAGATCCTAGCCATCTTTACTTGGTGGAAGGTAATTAGCGTAAGGAGAAGGTTAATTCCTTGTTTTGGTATACGATTGGGCTTTAATTCTATCCTATGTAGTAATGAAACGTCTTATACAACTACAACCTTCTCTTACAAATTGTTAGGCTAAAATGCATAATCACCCCCTAGGGTTTGGCTCAATTGCAAACAGACCCCCTGGGGTTTTGATTTTGCAATATAACCACCTGGGGTTTTTAAATTGGTGAAATTGACCCCTCTAAGTATATTTTTTTGTCAATTTTGCTAACAAAATTTGTCATATGCATTGCACTTGGGTTTATAATAATGAATTTTTTATTATAAAGTGGTCACATATAATGCATATGACAAATTTTGTTAGCAAAATTGACAAAAAATATACTTAGAGGGGTCAATTTCACCAATTTAAAAACCCCAGGTGGTTATATTACAAAATCAAAACTCCAGGGGGTCTGTTTGCAACTGAACCAAACCCCAGGGGGTGATTATGCAATTTAGCCCAAATTGTTATTATAAAAATGCAAATAGGTGAATTTAAAGACTCATCTTATAAAGATAGAATTGACTTATGCATAATTAATTATTTGGCTAGTTGAAAGTATTTAATGATAAGAATTTAATTTTTTCGACCCTTAGGTACCGTTCAAAATTGAATACACAGCCGGCTCAATATATTTTGGGATTAAAGTAATAAGTTTAAGTGATTTTATTTTAATATTTAAATATCAATTATTATTATTTTTTTTACGTGAAACAACTTAAGGTTCTAATTAGATTAGATTTTTATCAGCTAAATATTTTGGGGGCCTTCTCGGAGATGAAAAAATATATATGCAAAATGACCCTGCATTTTTTTCTTAAAAAAAAAAAAAAAAAAAAAATCAGTTATCATCATATATATAATTAATGGGAGATTTTTGTATAATTTTGTGGATTTTATATGCAATGGAGGCTTTAGTACCTTCTTAAAAGTTTGGTATGAGTGGGGGGGACCTTAGCCCTAGGGCTTGAGCTAGCCTTGGTTGAATGTATCTTTGAAGTAGAAAATAATGATAATTGACATTAAATTTTTAAGAAGATGACTTTTAGAAGATAATTTCAGCCAACAAAGAGTTAAAAGATATTGAATCATATGAAGACTTACATGTGGTTCGTACGAGAACTTTGGAATTGCTCGAGTAGTTATGGTCATTAGTCAACAAAGAGTTAATACATAGTTATCGTATGAAGAAGTTTGAGGTTATTTGGCAATTTTAACATACACGTTGCAAAGAAAATAAAGGAGAAACCTTTTATTATATTTGTGAGTTTTATTATTGTTGTTGTTATTATTAATTTTTATTTTTGACAATTTGATAAGAAGACCTACCAAAGGAATAAGTCATGTAGGTAAATTGTAATGAAATTTGATAATTATAAATATATACCTCTTGCATAGGTATCACTTCAAAGAAAAAATTAGATGCTGTAAATTATGAGGCCCTTATCTACTCTCCATTCTCAATTTACTTAACAAAAAAAAAAAAAAAATGATTTCCATCTAAGTAAAATCTTGTGCATAAGTGAGCGGGTCACTTCATAACTCTCAAGAGGATGCCAGCAATACAAAGCTTAAATTCAACTCTTTAGGATATACATGAACTTGTTTTTCCACTCTACAATTTATCTCTTTTTCCACTTAAGTAGCCCTTTTGTCCTTTTAATCTAGCCAAAGGTTAGGATATTATTTTTGTAAATAAAAAATTATACTCTAGATGAAACTGCATTGATTAAATTTTAAAAAGTTTAAATAACTATTTTGATTAAAGTTACTATAAGTTTGAAATAACTTAAAAAGAATTAAAAATTATGCTAAAATATTTTAATCAACTATCATAATTATAAGTTTAATAAAAAATTTGGTCCTACACAAAAGGCTTTTGTCGTTTGATTTAAATTAATTTTTTCTTTTGTTTTTATTGAATATTTTATTTTTCAAGTTTCATAATATTTGTGATTTCTTTTTTAATTAATTCGTGCATCACAAATAAATTGATAGTTATGGATTAAAGAGACATAAAGGAGAACCTTAGAATTTTTAAACTTTTCAAGTAATTTTCTTTTTCTTTTTTTGGCTAAATACTTTCCAAGTAAAATTTAACAAAGATAAATTAACTACAATAGTAATCTCTATGAGATCTTTCCATCAATACAATCCCTACTAATATAACCATGATTCAAATGGCACATTTTATAGTGAAGTGCCTAGTTAATATTTTATGATCATAAAGTGATTGTATTATACACTTTTTTTTTTTTTTTTGATAACTTAGATGATGTCCGGACCAGCCTTCGTAGATACGCGCACCTCGACTAATCCCAAGAAACAAATAACACCATATTATCACGTGTACCACGATAGTAATATTATATAATTCTTCTTATAAGAAGAAATTACGATCAAATCCCTTTTCTTCCACTTGTTGTACAAAAAAAAAAAAAAAAAAAAAAAGAATAGAAAATTTACACCTTCCCTTTAAGCTAGGGAGAGTATACTTTTATGCATCCCCTTTTTTTTAATCCAAAAGTAAAATTCTACAAGTCACAAGTAGTGAAAGGTTCATTTTGTAACTAGTATTGTATGTGATCTGGCATCTACAGTTAATTATTAGTTAACCGATAATCTCACAATCATTTTAGAGCACATGGGTTTGAGCTGGAAAAATATCCTGGTCAATATCCGGCTTAGATAATAAGGGTTTTTTCAGTACTAAAAAGGATAACCACTTAGATAATAAGGTTATAATTAAATCTGAATAAACGATTGGTTGATGTCATAAATTTAAATTCCATCATATTTATATAATTATTAAAAAAAAAAAAATCACAGTGAACGATAACAAATTTGTCTCTGCGTCATATAAATCAACACAATCAAGTATCTCTAAATGTTTTAATGAAACGTGCATTAATTATTGATCAACTCAAAGGTCAAATTGTTCCTTGTAATGGAAATTCAAAAGTCAAATTGTTCCTTGTAATGGAAATTCAAAGGTCAAAAACACCGAGTCTGAAAACGCTTCTTCACGTTCTAAATTTCTTTAAATATCCAAAAAAAGAAACACCAAAAATAAAAAAATAAAAAGGGTCCCTTCCAAAATAGCGTGTGGAGCTCAAACGCCGCAAAAAGAGAAACAAAAACCTTCCATCTCCGTTCATACAATAACAAAAAAGTACTAACATTAACCATTTTTAGTTTCCTTATTACTGGCACACCCAGTTTCCCGGTTCAACACGATCACGTAATTTTCCACCACGTGTCACCTACTCAGACCCACCATTGTTGTTTATATATATATATACAGTACTCCCTCACCCTTCCCTTAAATTCGCAACTCTATTACCTTACAAATTTCACACAAACTCTTAACATTTTTCCTTCAAAATCTCTCCCAATCAACCAAAACTTTCTCAAACTTTCTCTCCAATTTTCCTTTCTTCTCTTCCTATAATGACAAACGATAGAGGTGGTACCATGGTTATGGAGCGAACAGCCACTCTGGGCCGACCAAAGCTGGGAGCTTTATTACATTCGGATCCTTCTCTGTTGCCCACGAACAAACACGACGAAGAAAACTACTCCAACAACAACAACCACCACAACCAACATATCCACGGTAATTACGATTACTCACACCTACCAAGTAGTGCCTCTGCCGCCACGAGCCCAGGAAATTGCGATAGTATTGGTTCCTCACCGTACGCCATGTCTCCTTGGAACCAACCCTCGCCTTTCAACAAGTCTCCATGGATAACACCTTCGCCTTTTGTCAATTTCTTTGATCACGAAGGTACTCCTCGGAACGGTCTCATAGGCTCGCTTGTACGCGAAGAGGGTCACATATATTCTTTAGCAGTGTCCGGGGATTTGTTATATACAGGCTCCGATAGTACGAATATACGTGTTTGGAAGAATATGAAGGAGTTTTCAGGGTTTAAATCAAACAGTGGGTTAGTCAAAACCATTGTTATATGTGGAGACAGGATTTTTACTGGTCATCAAGACGGTAAAATCCGAGTCTGGAAATTTTCACGGAAAAACCCTGGTAATTTCAAACGTATTGGAAGCTTGCCCACATTCAAAGACTTTATGAAAAGCTCGGTGAACCCGAAAAACTACGTGGAAGTTCGACGCAAACGTAACGTGGTTCGTATCAAACACTTCGACGCGGTTTCATGCATGAGCTTGAACGAAGATTTGGGTTTGTTATACTCAGGCTCATGGGACAAAACTTTAAAAGTGTGGCGCATCGCAAACTCGAAATGCTTGGAGTCTATCACAGCCCACGATGACGCTGTGAACGCCGTCGTATCGGGTTTCGATTCGTTGGTGTTCACGGGATCAGCGGACGGGACGGTGAAAGTGTGGAAGCGAGAGTTACAAGGGAAAGGGACGAAGCATTTCTTGGTTCAGGTTTTGTTGAAGCAAGAGTACGCGGTGACTGCTTTGGCTGTGAATCAATCTGCCAACGTGGTTTATTGTGGATCGTCGGATGGGCTAGTGAATTTCTGGGAACGTGAGAAGCACTTGTCACATGGTGGGGTCCTGAGGGGCCACAAGGTGGCCGTGCTCTGCTTAGCCACGGCGGGGAACCTCGTGTTCAGTGGGTCCGCGGATAAGAATATTTGCGTGTGGAGAAGGGAGGAAGGTGGAGCCCACGTTTGTCTTTCGGTTCTTACGGGCCACACTGGGCCCGTTAAGTGTTTGGCCGTTGAGGAAGATCAGGAATATTATGGGTATCATCATGATAATCATCATGATAAGAAAGATCAACGGTGGATAGTGTATAGTGGGAGCTTGGATAAGTCCGTGAAAGTGTGGCGCGTGTCTGAGCAAGCGCCAGACTTGAGGCAGATTAGAGCGGCGGAGAATACCTACGCGTCGAGTCCTTCGCCTGGGAGAATCAGCCAAAACAGAAAGCACTATCAAGGTTTAAATTAAAAAACAAGTTGACCTTGACAGATAGAGTAAAAAAACAAAAAGTGAAAGCTGACGCGCTCCTTAGAATGGACGTGAAAATCACGCGGAGTCACAGAATGTACGGAATTGTTATTGTAAGGTGGTCCTAGATGAGGAGCACATGGGTGTGTGTGGTCCCTAGACTACATGATAATTTCCTCTCAAGATAGATCAATTGCTTAATTGGTCATGTATCTTGTTATAGATACTCCGAATGGGTCTGGCTTATTGAAATGATTTTTACCAGATTTTGCCACGTAAAGTGAGCTGGTGAGAAAGGTCAAGATGCTTTGCAGTTTGTGAGAACAAGATTTGACTCGCAAGATTACTAATGATAAATCAATGTATAGAAAAGGTGTCTTTGTCTTATTCTGCAATTAGGTGTTCTGTTATGTTCTTAACTTCTTATCAGCATTTTGTGTCAATTTGCTAGTAGGCTTCATGTGTTTAAGGTTTCCAAGAGAGGAGTGAATTATAGGTAAATATTATTGTTTGTGCAGTTTCTTCCGGGGTTGTATCCAAGTTGAGAAGTGTACAAATTTGTAAACGTTTGTTGCTGTTGCAAAGTAAATTTAAAGAGAAAATTTATCTCAGGATTCTTCTTCTTTGTGCTTTACGGAAATGCTATTTATGTTTATTTGCTTTCTTTCTTTTTTTCCTCATAGTAATTTTATATTTCATGATGGTATAAGAAAAAATAAATGATCTAGCACAAAATGAAAATTTTATTTTAGATCCATTTGTTGAATATGCAACAGAATTATTGATTAATTACCGATTTATCTTAATTACGTGATACAATATATAATTTTAATTC
Organism: Fagus sylvatica; assembly: GCA_907173295.1. Classification (NCBI taxonomy): domain Eukaryota; kingdom Viridiplantae; phylum Streptophyta; class Magnoliopsida; order Fagales; family Fagaceae; genus Fagus; species Fagus sylvatica. Next base: position 15,369,258 of record OU015763.1, read on the forward strand.
ACCACGGTCTACCAAATAAAAAATCTAAAGCAATACAATAAAGCGGTAAAAACACAAAAATTTGATGATAAAGTAGAAAACCAATGAAAACCATCTTCAAAATAAAAAACCATTATGGGTAATGTATACCAATTTAAGGCAATGATCACTATAAAATGAATTTGCAAACTAGAAACAAAAGCTTTGCGATTAGATTCTACAGCCCAATAAACGACTCACCGATATAACTCCCAGCAGTTTCAGACCTCTTAATTTCTTCTATATGGATCCCTTCATAAACGACACATTCGTTTCATGATCATGATCCAAATCCTCTAACATACTCCAAGGCAACTTTGAAGAATTCTCTACAATGAAACTCAGTATAAAAATTAACTCTCTGATTTTCAAGCTTTGGATCTCTAGCTTGTGTAGGTGATAAACTAGCATAGTTTTTACATTAAAGTTCAAGAGAAGAAAGGCCTGAATTTTTATCTCAAAAAGCTCTAAGCTTTCTATCTCTCTTAACTCTAGAAAAATCATTCTAAAAGGCTCTTTAAAATAGGTAAATAAGTAAGATTTAATTTAGACTAACGGCTGAAACTATAGGCTAAAAAAAAGGTTTTATGTCTAATGCGATCTCACTCGAACGAGGGTCAAGCACATATTCTGATCTTTAATAATTCACTGAAGCAGTTCTTCTTCTCTCTTGAGAAGGCTTTAGTTTCGCTCAAGCAAGCTTCTACAGTTAGCAATTTTTCAATTTTTTTCTAGCATAGACTTTAACCAAATTTATTCAATGACAAAATTACATCAAAATATATGAAATTCATCACAAACAATGTCATGGAATAAGTCAACACTAAAATCTTAATACAAACAATTAAAAAATTTTGGATAAAATACACTTATACCCTTCAAATTCAAGGTCACTTCTAAATTGGTCTCTCAACTTTCGAAAGTTATAATTGAATTATACATTTGATTATTACAACAACGTCAATTTTCTGTCCAAAATGATTTCGTTTTTTGGTGATAAGTTAATAGCAAGATATGATAGTCGAGTGTGATTGTGATTTGAAATTTATTGTGATTTGAAATTTGGAATCTCGAAATTTGTGATTTGAAATATCATTTTCTCTACCTCTTGTCTCTTGATAGGTACCCTTGAATCTTGATACTTTCCGTCATTTCAAACGCAAATTACTAAAGAACAATTTTATTTATTTTTAAACACCATACTTGCAAGGAAAAATGACCATTGTGAACTTGTGGTTGAACTTAGCCAATCTATGATTGTTCTGGTCACCACTAATAATTTAGTAATCCTCAATATACACGTTGCTCAAATTAAGTAATTATCAACATGCTTGCACGTTCGGAATTGCTTCTTAGTATTGACGCATATAAGGTCAGGGCCATCATCATACCAGCTCTAAATAGGACATGTGATATACATGCACAGCCTTCTTCATCACCTAACGTTTAAAATACAGTATTTTACCAAAAAAAAAACGTTTAAAATACAGTAGTTGAACCATTGTACTTGGGAAGCTGGGATGACTATAACTCTATGTTACTTTCAGATAAAGTATTGTAGAAAGGGAAAAAGTACCAGCACAAATTACCATAAGTACCGAATTCCAAGCAGATGGTCACGCGGTCACGGCTCTGAGCCTGTGAACAAATACACCATGCTTGTTCAACTCTTGTTGAAATAGAGCTCAATAAATAATTAAGAGTGATATCAGGATACAACAAATTTTATTATATAAGTCTTATGTAAAGACTCGTCATCATCAATAATAATAATAAAATAAATAAAATATATATTTTTTAATTTTTATTTTAATATTGGAGTGGTGCCAATTATATTTATTATTGTATATTTGTTATAATATATAGTGATATAAAAGTGAGTTTATGATTAAAGGTATTAGTGACACATTTGGCACTTAGACACGTGGGACGTGCACGTATGATTTTGGTGTAGAAAATAACTAACTCATGGAAGTTATTTTTTATGTAAAGAATAACTAATTCATGGAAGTTATTTTCTGAAAGGTTATATTGTTTTAGAATGATGCCAATTAAATTGTCTACAAATTAAAGTGTCTATTCATTGTTAAATACACAATTTTATAAGAATACTCTTTAAAGGAATTATCGAAATTTGCTTTTTGTAATTAGTGACTTTGTTGTATCCTGGAGGTGAATTGCTTTTAACCCGGAAGTAAAACTCTTTTAAAGTGGAGACAATTATCACCTTAAAGATAGTGTTATCACGCCTCAAAGTCACATTTATTTTATGATCTTGGCAAATTCCCCAACATTTATTACTACTCAATTTGTAATCTTTTATAATAAGATTGATAATAACTTTAATATTTTTCAATAGTTAAATACGTTGTAGCCCTTGTGTGGAGGACAAACTTGGTGAGTTGGTGTAAATTTTTTGGTGTTCGTTTATGTGTTGAGAAAATTTTACTAAATTGATAGATGGAATAAATGTGTATGCTGTTTTTGTTGCTTGGTTAACCATCAAAGATTTGGTTGCTTGGATATCATTGTGATTCGGTCAGTTGATCAATAATATCACTTATTCATAAAATATAAAGGTTGGTGTTATTTCCGCACCAAAAGTTATTATTTATGTATTATTGGTGTGGAAATATCAAATCATGGTATGATATTGTGCACCATTATTTGATATTTTCCGCACCAATAATGTAAAAATAACAACTATTGGTGTGAAAATATCATTTTCCAATATAAAAAAGTGATTTGTTCTTTTTATTCTAGAGAGGGTTACTTTGAGTCTAGGAACCATAAGTTTAGGGAGGGGCGGAGGCACACTATAGGGTGGGGGCTTTTTTTTTCTTTTTTCTTTGTTTTTTTATTTTTTTATTTTTATATTATAGTGTTTTTTTTAAATATATGTCACAAAAATTAGAGTTAACCCCCCAAAAAATAAGTATTAGCCCCCACAATTTTTTTTTGAATCTTTTAGGTGAGAATTAAACTCACCTAACCCCATTAACTAAAAAAAAAAAACTCACTATTGCAGAGGTTTTTAAATATGTTTTACAGTTTTTTAGAAACCCCTAAAGAAAATTTGTATGAAAATGTTGTGTATGAAATTTGGTTTAAAAACCCCATATTAATACATAGCTCCCCCTAGCTTTTACAATTTTGCTCCTCCTCTTATATTTTTTTTATAAAAAAATATCAACTTATCTATAAAATTTAAGAATATTTTTTTTATTATTCTTATGTCATACATAACTCATTAAATTAAAACATATTTAAGATATATGTTCCTATAAATAGATAAGTAAATCTCTTTAATAGAAGTCTTCTTTATTTTTATTTTATTTTTTGCATTTGGAGAATTAGCAATATAGACCCTATTTTTTTTTTTAGAATAAAGGAAAATTACGAATTTCATGGAGAATTAGCAGCATAGAAATGATAGGTTATTTTTTGGATTTAATTTGATTTTTATTTTTTTTATATCTTCTTAGCCCCCCCTAAAAAAAATTATAGCTCTACCACTAACTTCAACCCCCTAATTAGAAAATCTTGACTACGTCCCTGCATATGTTCTTTTCATGTCCCTTTTCTATGAGACTCTGTAAAACTGTAGCAAGTTATTAGTTTATATCAAGATCAGCTGATTAATTGCGATGATTTAGTTCACTTGGGGAGTTGGGGTGGGTTTTTATTTTATTTTTTATAAGCTTGAAGTCCTGTGTTAGCCGTTTGGCCTTTGCTGCAATTGTTTACCATATGTGGATTCAAAGAAATGCGATTCATGGTCATCGAGGTTCTCATGAAGATAGTCATTTTAATGTTCTTAGTAATGAAGTGAGTTATGCTCAGATTAAACCAACTGCTAGTACTGCTACTTGTATGAAAAAATTGCACCAATTGAGAGGTTTTTCTTTTTTTTTTGTTAAGTCCATTATTTTTTAACACATGTTAGAAGAAGAAAAAAAGAATTCATCCACAAAAAATGAAAACATTTTATATCCATATATTTTTTCATTCCATATTCAAGAGATAAGTCTCAAAATTAGTAATAGCTAAATTTAATGGAAAAGAGGTAAGTAGCTAACCCAAGAATACATGTAATGCATGCCATTCATCTGCCCAGCTCCCACGCAAATGTGGTCCGCTAATTACATCCCAAAGAAAATCAGCCTCGTATGCGAGTCATGTGGTCTTGGGGGGCTTTGGTGAAGTCATCACTCGTCATTTCCTTTGCGTGGAAGAGATGGTTGGTGTTAGTATGGGGTGATGAATACGATTGAGGTACGGAGGTGCATTGAATATTGAATACCAAGTAATTAGAAAGACCTCCACAAAAAAACGTGATAGAAAAATGGCTATAGGGCATAGGCTGCTCACTCACTCGAGCTTTGTCAATTGTCACTCGGGTGGGGGGCACGAAAGTGATAGAACATAGCAAAGAATTGAGTTGAGACAACACTTTAATAATGGTGTGGCTGTAAAGTCTTTTTCAACTTTAAAATTGAGTAATTTCTTCTCCAATGATGATAAATATTTTTTTACCTTTCAATCAAATTTAATGAAAAAGTCAAATTTTACAACAACAAAAAAAATGTGTAATAAAATTTTCAAGTTTTTCTTAAATTTGACCAAAATCAATACCGGACAAGATGATTATAATTAATAGTTTTTTTTATATAATCTTGGGTGTTCGGGTTAATTATTTGTAGAAACGCACACCTCGACTAATCTTAGGGAACACACAATACTTTACTAGCACGTATACCACAATAGGTGTGTTTTGCCTTATTAAGGTGATATACTTAGTTTTTATGATTAAAAAGGGAAATTGAGATTACACGACAATAATTAAGGGGAAAATAGTCAAAATACAATTTGTCCAAAGAAATTATATTGGGCTGCATGGTGGCGTAGGAGGCAACAGGTGACTTTGGTTTTGGGGCTTGGAGTGATCATGTGGTGGGCTCGGTTAAGTCCGCTTAAGATGGGCTTACACCCAGGAAAAGGAATTAATCACAAGATTCACAACAATGTTTAAAAAAATAAAATAAAAATTCAGTGTTGGATCTTGTTTTGAATGGCATTTAGATGACAGTTTGGCACGTTTCAAGATTTTGTTCTCTAAATTTTGACCGTTTTAATTTAGTCCTCTAAGTTTGTTTTCGTTTCAAGTTAGTCCTCTAAGTTTGATTTTGTTTCAAAAACTTAAAAACAAAAACTAATAAAAATTATTTATAAAAAAAATTCGTGAAAAAAATAAAAACTTAAAGGGCTTAATTAAAACGAAATCAAACTTAGAGGACTAAATTGAAACGGTCAAAACTTAGAGGACTACAAATTGAACTTTGACCAAATTTAGAGGGTGTAATTTGTAACTTGGCCTTCTTCTTTTTTGCTAAACGTTTCAAGATTGGTGTCGTTCTCTTCGATTACAGCACATTTAATATATATATATATATTTCTTTTTAATTAAAGTGTGATACCCTTTATACTTATAGCATCTTATAAAATGACATACAGTCTCTTCAATCACAACACATTTAACATATGACGTCATTAAACCCAAGATTAATTATAAATCCCAAGATTTTTGGCATTATAAATCCCTTTTTGGCATTTAAGAAGGGATTTAGGAAGCATTTGTAGTGGACAGAATTTTATGAAGCGAATTGTGATTTTACGAGTGGTTAGTCCAGGACTACAAATAAATGCGTAGTTCCTCTCTCATATGAATGGTAGGTCTCATCACATAAATAGTGAGTCCCATCAATTAAATTCATGATAAGACTTACCATTATGTGAGGAGGGAGATTACGCATTTATTTGTAGTCCTGAACCACTACTGAATAGTTTTCTGAATTTTACATGAGCTAATATTAAGAGAACATGTGCCTTGAAGGTTTAAATTATCTTCGTCCAATAAATTGATAGTCATCAATTTGTTAGAAAGGGAAGAAGCCCATAACCTCTCTCTCAGTTAGATCGTGGGCCGTGGATGGTAGAGAATTAGATTGAAGAGTTTGGAACCCATTAGGTATAAATGAAGCAGGCCAAGAATTGACAAGCAAGCATGCTAGTACGAATAGTTATCTCGACCCGATTGTCCATTTGAGTTATATTTAGATTTTTGCCTTCAGTCTATTTTGTCATATCTCACATCGGGAGCAGGTTTCTTTTTGGTTTTTTTTGGGATAACAAGGGAGCAGTTTAATTCTTATGATGTTTGTATGATTATAAAAGGATATGAATAATATAGAAAAGTGGACGACGTTATTTTCTAGATCGATCTCTATATAGTGGTTTCTCTCATAAAAGAAGTTAATTGTACCTTGAACATATTTTACCCACTACAAATATCATGATTTGATTCCTTCAACTCAAAAATCTTAAATCCAACACCTACCGTAATCATATGTTTGAAAGTATTTAGATGGAGAGTATCACATTTCCAAAAAAAATTTGACTGTTTTTATATGTCTTATTGTAAAACACAGTAACTTTGAGGAATTCAATACTTGTGAATAGTGAAAGCTAGTAGTGTACTTTGAGGATCCACACAAAGACCTAGCTCACCAAAGGTCATTAACACAAAATAATCTTGAAAGAAAAATAAATTTCACTTTTATGTCAAACAATTTAGGAATTTAGAGGGAGGTGATGAAAGAAAGAGAGGACTCCATTTGTGCCACACACACACATACAAAACTCACTCCTAAATTTTCTATTTTTATGAGAGATGATTGCTTATTGCATAAATGAGGTTGATCATAGGATAGGTGAATGTTGATTAATGCTTTGCATTGTTTAAGGTTTTATAGAGGCTTAAGTAACCGTCGTAGATCCATCTTTGGGTAGTGAAAATAGCATTTGGTTGTTGGACTTTTGAGAGAATGGCAATTTTGAGCAGTGGGTCTCATAAGACAGTGCAATGATTGTTTATTGTCAAATCGGATTTATTTGGTTAGCTAAACTAGTATCATTCTACTTTTTTTGAGAAGATTGATCCCTTATGAAGTTGTTAAATTTAATGGACCTTATGCAACAAGTTTTTTCACATGAGGTAATTAGGTTGAGAATTAAGGAAATATATGAGATTTTCAAAGTGGTTTAACCTAGGTTTGGGGCTTGCTGATGAGCCTACTCATGGGCTTGTGGGTTTTGCAAGTGCTCCAAACCCACTCTTGTGGCCCATATGCAAGCTCTAAATGGGCTCTTTTTTGCATTGGATTGGAGTGCCTATGCATGGGCCTGGACTGGACAATAGGGTAGAATCAATTGCAGTGGGCCTACTGGACATTGAATATCCACTACGCCAAGCCCATGTATTCCTTGTGCAACACGTCCACGTGGGCCAATGGTGAAGATTCACAGGAGCTTCCCAGTTCTGAATCCGATTCACTCTCTGCAAGACTTTCCAAAAATAAAGCCCAACCAACATATGTTAAACGAATAAAATACCAAAACAAAGCAACACACACCAAAAATAAAAAATAAAAAATTAAATAAACAAGTCAATATTTATCAAAAAAATAATAATAATAAAGTCAATGGGCCAAGTCCAACTACCAAGTCCAACTACCCACTAATCTGACGTGACCCGTACGGTATCCTCTTCATATGAAGAAATTCATATACGTATATAAAGTACAAATTAAAAAAATAAAATAAAAATACAATTTTGTTTTTGGTAGAAATGCACTGTTTGGACAAGATTACCCACTTTGACATATATAAGGAAAATTAAATTAGGTAAATTATACTAACATCCCGTTCTTTTAGGAAAATTAGATTCGTTATACTCTATTTTAGGAAAATAACACTTAAATCCCAAATTCGCAAAATACTTAACGGAAATAGTTTACCTCCAACTCAGTTTGGAAGAATCTTCCTCCAACCCACTAGCTAGCAATTAAATAGACTATTCACATGTATTTTTAGTCACATGATATTTTTAATGAGTTATGTAAGTTGTAACTTTTTTAAATAACACATATGGATAGTTTATTTAATTGACACGTAGTAGGTTGAAGGAGAATTCCTCCAAACCGGGTTGGAGGTAAACTCTATCCATAATTAACACTCTGCCCCCTTTTTCCTTTTTTTGCTTATTTTTTATTTAATTTTTTTAACCAATGTCTAACTAATTAGAGTTAAAAAGAAAAATTATATTTCAATTATTTTAAGTTTAAGTCAGGAATATTCCTTAAAAAAAAAGGAAAAAAAGGGGCGCAGGGTGTTAATTATTTTGCAAATTTAGGAGCAAAGTGTCATTTCCCCAAAATAGGGTGTAACGAGTTTAATTTCCCCAAAAGAAGGGGGTGTCAGTATAATTTACCCTAAATTATTTGATATCCAAGAAACAAAAATATAGGATTTATCTTCAAGTTTACATGAAGTTTTGTTTTCATCCTCAAGGTATTAATTTTTTTTTCCTTCTTAAACTATCATAAAATATTCGGTCTATTTTTGTTAATTTTCTAATACAATACTTAGGCAACATTACTTAATCTAACATGGACCCACTATATATAGGAAATAGTTTTCCTCTAACTTGGTTTGGAGAAATCTTTTCCCAATCCATTGCGTGGTAAGTAAATAAATCATCCATATGTACTTTTAGTCATATGACCTTTATAATGAGTTATGTGACTTTTTCAAATAATACATGTGGATAGTCTATCTAATTGACATGTAATGGATTGAAGGAGAATTCCTCCAAACCGGATTGGGGGAAAACTATGTCCCTATATATATAACCGCTCTTATTACTTAATGGACATAATTTGATTTGTAATCATCTTGCTACAATTTATTATGTGACAATTCATATAACCTATTTCATGATTATATGACTTGTTTAAATAGTATACGTGGATAGTTTTTTTAAATCGTCAAATAGATTGTAGTAAAAGTTTGTCGTTACTTTGATATCTTAGAATAAAGTTAGTAATTGTAAAAAAAAATAGTTGTTATTTTGGTGGTACAAGCCAATGAAGCTTGGATTGTTTCCAAATTTGGTAAATTACTACACTAACTTGTAGAGTACTTAAAAAAAAAAAAAAATGACAATAACTCCCGGGTCTTAATGAATTTTTCTTCGCTGTATTTTCCTTCACTCTTGGTCTTTCCCATCAATTCCTAGAAATTTCTGAATTCTTCAACACGTTTGTTGTGGAAAAAAATAATGTGCAGTTGTCAACCAAAGCTTTCTTTACTCAGTCTTCTCTATTGTCTTCTTCGTTTACTCTGTCATGTCCATTTTCTTCCAGAGAAGCTTTATGTTCTCACACACTGTCCCTGTGTGTGTGTGAAAGATTGAGAGAGAGTGTGTCTGTGTGTGTGTGTTTTTTTGCCTTCTCTATTTTGATCTGAGGAAAATTACAAAGCTCAATTTTGATGTTTTTGCTTCATAGGTTTGTAAAGTTACAGGTTTTGCTTTCTGGGTCATCGAGATAATTAATTTTGCTTCATGGGTTTTTCATATTAGTTCATATTCTTCATTGTGAAATTTGAAATAGTTGTTTTGTTTAATTTGTATCTAGATTAGGACCAAAAACAATGGCTGGACTGCTGAGAAAGTTGCGACTTGCTTCTGTGCCTGCAATTTCTGAAAATGATGATGAAGAAAACTTCAATACGGATTACTCAATTGCCATGGAGTACCATGGCCCTGTCACCTATGCTATCCCTCAAGTAATCCCAGTTAACATTAGCCAAATCCCAATAGCAGCTCCAGTTTCTTCAGCCTCTTTGTTGAATAATAATCTTTCATTCCCAGTTATCCAACCAATTAGAAAGTCCAAAACTTTAAATCAGAAATCTTCAAATAAGGAGTCAATAGGTAGCCAAGTAATTAGGATAGATAACTCTGGTGATTTAGTTTGTGATAATGGTTATGAGTCTAAGCCCAAGTTATCAGATGAAATTGGAAGTTCTGGTACATTGGAAGTACCTGATTATAAGGAGGGTGAAGGTTTTCAAGATTATATGAATCCAACCAATTCGGAATCCACTGAGTCTGGTTTAAGCTCACGGGTACATTCTTCTGATGATTTTTCTGGCCGAGAGGATGATGGTAACTATGAAACTCCCCACCATGTCAAAAGGCCATCAATTGTGACTTTTGGTGACCCCGAATCGAGTGAAGTGGTGGTGGTGATTCATGAAGAATTTGATGATTCTGAGGAGGGAAGTGTTAGTGTGGGGCCTAAGGTTGAGAGAAATGTGAAGAAAGGGGTATGCTATCGATGCCTCAAGGGAAACCGGTTTGTAGATAAGGAGGTTTGCATTGTTTGTGGGGCTAAGTATTGTTATGATTGTGTGCTGAGAGCAATGGGGTCAATGCCAGAAGGAAGGAAATGTGTTACTTGCATTGGTTTTAGGATTGAAGAGACGAGGCGAGGGATGTTGGGGAAGCGTTCTAGGTTGCTCAAGCGGCTGCTCACTGATGCGGAAGTTAAACAGATAATGAAGGCTGAGGTGCTATGTGAAGCAAATCAGCTGCCACCAGAGTTTGTTTTTGTGAATGGTAAGGCTCTTAGTCAAGATGAGCTCTTCCAATTACAAAATTGCAAAAACCCACCCAAAAAGCTGAGACTGGGATGCTATTGGTATGATAAAGTATCTGGTTTCTGGGGAAAGGTGAGCACCAAAGTCTGCTAGTTCATTTTTGCTTATCTTCTTTTTCTTTTAAGTATTAAAGTCATTTATATTCTGCCACAATGGAATAATTGTTGTGGCTTGAATGAACAGGAAGGACAAAAGCCTTCCCAGATTATTACCTCCCAGCTGAATGTTGGGGGCGTCATCAAGAAAAATGCTAGCAACGGAAACACAGATGTATTGATAAACAATAGGGAGATTACCAAAGAAGAGCTTTGGATGCTGAAGGTTGGTGTGCTCGATTCAGTATGGTTGGATTGTCCTGAGCTTTTTAAACATGTAGGATCAATGTTGTTTTGTTAAATGTTTACAGTCAGCTGGGGTGCCGTGTGAAGGAAAGCCTCACTTTTGGGTGAGCGACGATGGATCATACCAGGAAGAGGGGCAGAAGAATATGAAGGGTAAAATATGGGACAAGGTATGTTTGCTTGTTGATGTGCATTGGCATTGTTTGACGTATTTCATCTTATTATAGTTGAAATAATTGGGCAAATACTCTCTTTGCAGACTAAAGCAAAGCTGGTTTGCCGAGTCTTGTCTCTGCCAGTTCCTCCTGATTCTAAAAATTCTTCTGGGGAACAAGTGAATGTAGAAATCCCAGCCAACCTTGCACAGAAATCTCTTCATAAATTTCTTTTAGTTGGTTATGACAAATCTGGCACAAGTACTATATATAAACAGGTAAAATATTAATGGAGGGAACTAACTTCTTCATAAAATTTATGCTATAATTAATTTTCATGTCTGATCAATCAAACTCGGGTGAACATCTCATAGCTTTGTTCTTTACCATTAATACTCAACCAATGTTATAATTATGTTGACATCCTTGTGCATTGTGATGAGTGTATTGCGACAGTAATTTATTTCTCTTTATCAGAGGATTATATGTTACCATAAACTAGTATTAAAACTTATTTCAAGTAACTCTATTTTTCCCCTTATTTCCTTTTTTTTTATTTTGCTAAATGTTTGCCCCTTATTTCCTGCTATAATTATGTTCTGTTCATATTCTTTTTATGTATGCTTTTCCTGCTATAAATGTGATAGAATTTGAACAATTTCACTAATAAGTGGTTTTAAAAACACTGCAACTGAAAATGTGGCTTTGATACAGTTAAAACCTGAAAACTCTTTTTTGTTGAATGGTGCCTTAATTTTTTTGACACTGGAAACACTGTTTTTGCTTATGTTAGGCCAAGATTCTGTTTGATATTCCTTTCTCTGAAGATGAGCGCCAAACTATGAAGTTTCTGATCCAAAGAAATTTATTTGGGTATCTCGGTATACTTCTTGAGGGGCGAGAACGATTTGAAGAAGAAAGTTTGCTTGAGAAGAGGAAAAGATGTGTTACCAATAAGTCTGGACCTTCAGGTATGATGAGAGTTGATTCTACCTACTTTTCTTTTCTATTGAGCTTATATGCTATTTTGTTTTGTCAATGGATCTATAAGAATTATGTTAAGGGAATGTTAGAAATGCATAGAAGTTGGTTTTCATGTTTCAATTTGAATTTTAAACAAATAAACTTCTAATGGGAAATGAGAACCTGTTTAACAAGTTTCCTTCATGAGTTCTTTTAATAAAAATCAGTATTTAAGAAGGAAAGTGCCATATTCAATATGCATTAATAGTATTTCATGGTATGCAACAATTAACCCGATGCTCGTGTGCTCACACACATAATTTGAACCTTTTTTTCTTACCTTTGCAAAGTTCTCTAAATGTGGACTGTAGAGACACAGGATCGATGCAATTAATTACTAAACTGTTGGGATCAGATTTTGGATGATGGGAAAACATTTATATCATTACTTTCTCATTCATTATGTTCTAGTCTTCAGAATCTCTACTATGGTCTCTTCTATGAGATTCTATTCCAAATTTCTTTCCTAGAACAAAAGCAATATCTTCAATTAGTTTATGAATCTCATGACATTGCTGCAGGAGTTTCATTTTTGTCTACTGTGAATCTACAACTGATAAGTTACCACTCGTCCCAAAATTTTATGCTATTAGCAAAAGGTGAATTTAGTCACATAACCATTATTTTAATATTCCCCTAATGTGTGGACCTAGACTCCCCCTAAGTGGGCCCAAATACATGGGATTTTTAATTTTTTGAATGGGAGGAAGAATACAAGATTCGAACTCATGACCACCTACTATGAGACCATGATAAACTTCCTCTTGTTCAAAAGCGTAAGTTGTTAGGAAATGGTGAATGTAATCACTTAATCACTATTCTAATGACGACCATAAAAGCATTTGAGTCCTTCCACCTGCTCTTCCAGAGTTCTCCCTATCACAGAGCTTCTCTAGTTAACAAAAAGGAAACGACTTGTTTATTATTAATTATTATTGTTATTTCTGTTTCTCTAACAGCATGGGTAGTGGGAATTATTTGCATAGCTACATGAGTTGGATTCTTTGAATACCCAATTTAACAGAACCACAACTTGACCATCCTATACTATACAAGTGGTTGATCACTGGACTTTTCTAATTATTCAAAAAAAATATATATATTATTCTTTGTTCTCTTTTTCTTTCACCATGAGAAAGTACATAGAGTACATGTCAAGGATCGACTCAAGAAAATCTTGAGGTAGCTGTTTAATTTTATTTCTCTGTAAACCTTAATTACGCATCGGAGGGGAGTAGTTGAACACTTTGGAAGTAGACTAGGATCCAGCAATGTGGAAGTTTGTATCGCAGTAGCATGTCTACTTTCCCTCTAGTTAATAATTAGAGGGGAATATAGTACTTTCTGAACAATTTAAGGGAAATAAAGGTCAAATGCGAAATTGGGAAAATATTTTGGGTTTAGAGTTCTTTTTACTGTTAAAATTTGAAGCTGTAGAGTCAAATGATTGGCTGTAGTTGACAAATATCTAATGCCTTTGTTGTGATTGTTATGTGTATAATACCGATCACTAGTGGTTTTCCAGAATCATCTGTCAAAAAGGATAGTTTTTTAAACAGCTCAGGACCAGTTCTTTTGTGGTGAATTACTTCCATGCTCTTTACAAGTACTTTTGATTCTTCATCTGGGTTAGAAATCCTTTGTTCTTCTGTCATGTAAAGTTATGGTGAACCATTTGTTGATTAAATTACATTATTGTATTACAGTTAAGATGCTTACCTTTAGCATGAACATATTAACATCAGTAATTAGCTTTTATCTAGAGTATAGTCTAATTTTTTCTGTTAGCAACAGGTGATACAATTCAGATTGATGATACAACAATCTATTCCACTGGGCCAAGAGTGAGAGCTTTCTCAAATTGGCTCCTCCAAGTTATGGTGTCAGGTAATTTGGAAGCCATATTTCCAGCTACTACTTGCCAATATGCACCATCTGTTGAGGAGATGTGGAAGGACACAGCCATTCAAGCCACATACAACCGGAGGAATGAATTAGAAATGCTACCCAGAGTAGCTACTTATTTCCTAGATCGGGTGAGATAATGTTCTGTGATCTCTCTCTCTCTCTCTCTCTAATTTCTAGACATAAATCCTTCAAAAGGTTTCTTTGTTTCTTACTTTCTATATTATTTTTCAATTATTTAAATCCCTATGATGAGTTCTTGATGATTGTTGGTTGTAGTTGAGTTGTAAAATATGAAAAATTAAGGTTAGGTGAGAAGGAGGAAAAGGAGAACAGAGAGAGACAGAGAGAAGAAAGAAAAGGTTTTAGGCTTGATTAGTTAGGTCCACACCGTAGTGCATATTTATATTAGAGTGATATAGAAAAGTTACAAGGATCCCCTTACGCTAATATCAAATAACAAGTGAATAGAAAAATAATAACAGTAACTCTAACAGTTGTATCTACCAATCTTCACAATAATAGCTTGTGTTAGAGATATTATGTGACCCATGATCCCAAATGTAGTGTAGGCCCATGTACTTGTATGTAGACCCAGTTCTAGGTTACTCTAGTATATAAACCCTACATTGGGTATATTATAACACAATGAAAAATATAGTAAAGATATAGCCATCAAAGGCTTTCCCCTTGTAGACGTAGGTCTTTGTGACTGAACCACCTTAAAACCGTTGTCTCCTTTCTCCTTCTCTTTCTCACTTATTGCTTTCTATTTTACAACAGCTTGTTCCACGGTGATAAGTAGAATAACAATATGAATTCTTTCATCACTTTTGGAAGGGTATCATCCTTCAACTTTCAGAGGTAGTAGCTGCATCAGTAATCATGCAATGAGCCAATTCTTTCCACCCATTCTTGATTGTTTCAATGGTCATTAATGTTTCCTTGCATCCTTTTTTCCAAATATTGGGAATGAATGCTCCAAATATTGGGAATGAATGCCATGTGTTTGGTTGTATTGTACTTCATAATTTCTGCAGTTGTAGCATAATTTTAGGGAGAGGTAGAGGGAGAGGAAGGGAAGTGGGGCTTGGGCTTGGGTTTCTTGTTGGCTTGAAATGAAAATTAGAGGGGATATAGAGCTGAAATTGAAAGCATTAGTTCTGCTTTTATGTTAAACTAGTCGCGGACCCATACGTTGCGTGGGAATATCTATTAAGAATAAACTATTTTTAGAAGTAGTAGACTCATATAGGCAAAACCATAAGAAGGGGAGAAAGAACATGTGATGGAGAATTAAGAAACACAACACCAAAATACCAAAATGCATCAACCCAAAGTAGAGCTATCAAAAACAAAAACACTCATAAACCAAGAGCAAAGTTGCAAGAAATAATTAATAAAAAACATCCATTAAAAGAAAGAAGAGTAATCATCCCTTTCTGTAAGTAGAATATGGACTGAATGGAAAAGAGAGATGTAGAGGAAGTAATTTCATAGAAAATAAATAAGAGATGGGGACAAGAAGAGTCAAAAAGGGAGAGGAAGGGTTGGAAGAAATTGTAATGTAAGGTGTGGAATAATGGGGAGAAGAAGAGCCTAAAAGTGAGGGGAAGGATTGGAAGAAGAGTAACGGGAAGGTGAGATAGAAAAAAAAAGATGGAAAGAATAAGAGTCAAAAAGGGAGAGGATGAGTTGTTAGAATTGTAATGGTAAGATGTAGAATAATGGGGAGAAGAAGAGCCACAAAGGGAAGGAAATGGTTGGAAGAAGAGTAACAGTAAGGTGAGGAATCAGAAAATGATGGCTGATGTGGCGCAATGAGGGGAGGGATTGGAAAATAAATTGCTGAAGCTTAGATTATGTGAATCCAATTAATGCAAGAAACTCTTTTTCATTGCTGAAGCTTAGATTTATACAATCAAAAGTGTTGTAGTCGTTTAAGTAGTGACTATGCCCCTTAGATTGTGTGGATTTTGATGGGAATATGGTGCATCAGCCATGATTACTAAGAAAAACTTTTGTAATTATTCTTTTCTAAAATATGTCTTCCAAATGCAGGCTGTAGAGATTTCTAGGACAGATTACGAACCCTCTGACATGGACATCTTGTATGCTGACGGGATTACCTCATCCAATAGCCTTACTTCCATGGAATTTTCATTTCCCAAGTCAACACAAGATGATCCTGAATATCAGCATGACCCTTCACTGAGGTCAGTTCTCCTATTTCATTCCTTTATTATTTCATGTATGAGCAGAAATGCCCTAATCCTTATCAAGATTAATTGACCATGGTAAAAATCTCTTCATGACTGTTTCTGACCATATTTCTGTTAAAATGTTTTGGGCAATGCATTTTTAGTCGGTTTCAACCAAGACCTAGTCATGATCATTGATAGAATCTAAGACATGGTCAAGGTTGAAACTTCTGAAGTATTGGCAGATATATTTTGTTTTGGTGATCTGTTCTGCCAATACAGAGGAAACCATAACAATGAAATTCTGTTCTTACTTGTACAGATGCTACTTGATTGACAACGCAGTTAAACTCAAAGAAACTGCAAATTTAGCCTTCCTTATCATGATTTCAATTCAGCTTATCCTTGGCTATCCATTCTCATAGTTCTTGAAATGAAAAGCACTAGTTTTCATCTCAGATACATGAGCTTGATGGTTTGGTGGGCGAATGTTGAGAAAAAAGGATCACATTATTAGAGTTTCTTTGTCATAATTTATTTTTAATTTTTTTAAAACAGAAACTTGGCTGAAATTCTTGGAAAACAAACATCAATTTTTTTTTTTCCCTCTTAACTATGTATGTTTGGTGAGTTGCATAGAGAATGGGATACACAGTGCTTTATTTACTTACTTATGTGCTATGTTTTGCCTATTCTTAAACGTGTTGAATATGTTTTGGCAATTATTTGCTCGAACCTTTCATTTTTTGTGATTTATTTTACCATATGTTTTCTTAGCATTTGCAGATACCAACTCATTAGGGTGCATTCAACAAGCCTAGGAGAACGCTGCAAGTGGTTGGACATGTTTGAAGACACTGATATTGTCCTATTTTGTGTTTCCTTGACTGACTACGACGAATATTCTGTTGACTGTAATGGAGTCTCAACCAACAAGATGTTGGCGAGCAAGCAGCTCTTTGAAAGCATAGTCAATCATCCAACATTTGAGAACAAAAACTTCCTTTTGATTCTCAACAAGTTCGACCTGCTTGAGGAAAAGATCGAGCAGGTCCCTCTGACACGATGTGAATGGTTTCGTGACTTCAAGCCTATTGTCAGCCAAAATCGTCACAACAGCACTAACCCCTCATTGGCTCATCGTGCTTTCCACTATATAGGAAAGAAGTTCAAGGCACTTTTCCATGATCTTACAGTTAGAAAGTTGTTTGTTTCACTTGTAACCGGGTTGGAAATTGACGCGGTGGATGAAGCTCTTAGATATGCAAGGGAGATTATAATGTGGGAGGAAAAGGAAAATAATGAACCCTACTTGAATAATGAATTGTCTTCTACTGATATCGAGGCAAGCACATACTCATGATTTTTTGCTTGAAAATGACTTGTAAGTCTGTATTCTACTAGCATTGTTTCGCAAAATTTTGTACATACACACACAAATATGTATAGGAGAACAGAATAAAGAGTCTGTTTAGATATTTTGAAATGTATGCAGGTTAGATTTTTTTCTTCAAAAAGTTAGAAATTGAAGTTTTGTAGGACCTTTCAGATTTAACAGTTAAAAGAATTTGTTCTTATTTGTCTTATTGCTGACCCTTTGATATTTTAGCATGGTCACAAATATCTGTGAGAATATAGTATGCCTGTGTTTCTTGTGATGATTTTATGTTACGGTGACGTTTGTGGTTATGTATCATTTCAAAATCCTCCAACCTACCCACACAAAATACCAAGAGAAGAAAAATGAGGAAAAGCCATTGAAGAACAAATTTGAAGAAGCATTTGTCCAATGACTCATTCACTCATCTGGATAATCTTACAAAGGATCCACAATAGATGAATAAGGCTTGGCTATTCACCTATCGCCCCAAAGTGATTCTTCCCTATAATTATCCGATGTGTGAGACAAATGGACTACACAAGCGGGGCTACATACTCATGAGTGGGGTAAAATATATATATACTTAGCTATACATATTAGAAATT
The DNA here is from genome assembly GCA_907173295.1 of Fagus sylvatica. Classification (NCBI taxonomy): domain Eukaryota; kingdom Viridiplantae; phylum Streptophyta; class Magnoliopsida; order Fagales; family Fagaceae; genus Fagus; species Fagus sylvatica. The sequence goes on from OU015763.1 coordinate 15,387,450, forward strand.
TTGGGACTTTTAAAAGTTGACCCCACTAAAAAATAAGAAAAGCATTAAATTTGGGGTCAATATCACTAAGATTATTACCGGATTGTATTTAGCTCATAAAAAAAAATAAAAAAATAAAACCCAAGATACAACAAAAATCAGCCCAAATAGCATACACAAATTAAAACTGGTCTTGAATGACCCCACTGAAAAATATTCTGGCTCTCCAACTGCCTATGCACACCTAGGAAAATAGTTAAGTGCTCGAAGATCCTAAGCACAATAAGGGTTGGCACTTGAGATGGCAAACAGTGAAAGAAGAGGAAAATCCAAACATTTTTATAAAAGTGATAATTACCCAAAAACCACTTTTAAGTTTTAACCGCAAATGTAGACCAATTTAACTATCAACTTAGCAGTTGTGAATCCTTGAGAGATTAATCAAAGTGGACCGCATGAATTCTTTTTTGTCATGTTATTTTTATTTGAAGTCATAGTTTTGGTTAATTACCTCTGTAATTGATGTCATTTTCTATTACTTTTACTGTTATTATTTATGGCCTCCCTTCAATTTTTTATCCGCTTGACTTGAATCAATTTTTTCTTATTACTTGCTCTTGATTACACATAATTAAACCATTTCAAACAGCTTTCACTCGTCTTTTCATCAAGAATAATAATAATGATGATAAAAATGGTTTGAACACATGTTTGAAACCGAGACAAAGTCTCAGGTACCACAAGATCAATCAATGATTTCATAAAAAGTAATTCATTCTACATGGCCAAAGAAGTAACTTATGAACAAAATCTACAACTAAATAGTACATACAAACCAAAACAAGATTATTCAAAATCCATGAAAGAAAAAGCATGTGGATTAATATTATAATTCCCAATTCTCAAATCCCAATCTTGTTTCTTCTCTTCCTTTGCTAGCAGCTCTCCTTGTTACATATAACTTATACTACCACACTTTTATCAGCCTCAGCTGGGTGCAAACCGGTCCATAAGCAAACACACCGTAGCTTCTGACAGCATGTTAGAATTATTATTTTCTCTTTGAACCATTCTGCCTTCCATGCTTGCAGCTTCCTTTTCTTCTTCAACTTCCCCTCCTTTGGCTTTTGAAGAAAAGAGTGGCTTCCTGGACTTAACCTTAACCTTCTCTTTAAGCTTTGCTAGCTCCCCAATCCACGTTTGTACCACTGCAGACATGTCTTCTAGTACTCAATCACGTAGAGAACAATGTTTCTTGTATGTAAGAAAGTCTTTGTTTTTCTTTTTCTTTGGTGAATGAGCTTGTGAATCAAGGGTGGTGTGTTTATATAGAATGAAAAAGGGAGACATAGGTGTTGGTTTTGGAGCAAGTGGTTCACTTTCTGTTGTTTTTGTGTTCAAAATCGTGGGGGTGTGGGCGCACCTTGGATGTAGTGGTAGCACACAGTATATTATACAGGATATTCTTTGAGGGTACGACTGGCTATGTGTTGTTTTGTAAAATACCTTACCTGTGGGTGCACTTGATTTAATACATGTGGTGATTAGAAGGATTCTATATAGTTGGTAATTTAAATGGTTGGTTTATATTTAGTCACATTTTCAATGATTTAAAGAGAATAGTCAACGTAATTCAAATAAAATCTAATACACTTATTTCAAAGTAGATGGTTAGAATTTTAAAAACTATATGATAGAGTTATCCTAAGACTACTTCTAAAAATAGCGAGTAACTTCTAGGACAATTGGGATGTCTAGTTCTCCTTGTGGCATGAGCTCATTGGGGGTAATATATTTATGGTAGCCAAAAAAGAAAAAAGTACAAGGAGTGGTATGATCTGCTTATCCTTAACAAAAGAGATAGTGACACCAATATAAGGATAGAGTTTGGTTTGTAGCCAGTTTACTACAATCCATTACGTGTCAACTAATAAGATCATCCACATGTACTTTAATCACATGACTTATTTAATGAGTCATGTGACTTCTTTAAATAATATATGTAGATGGTTTTATAAACTGCCACATAGTGAGTTATAGCAAATGGACTACAAATTATCTTGTCCCCAATCTAATTCATGACGTAATTTACTGCAAAAAATGATTGTAAGTGCATTTGCCAAGCCCAAAAAAGTCATATTTTTTGCTTATTATGGCAGTTTCACACCAAAAATAAGAAGTTATTTCTCCTCTTTTTTAAGCTCTTTCAACCAATAAACAAATCAGCAAAACTCATCCAATCACACCATCTCTCTTTTTTAAGTATACTTTTTTTTTTTTAATTTTTTTTTTATTGGAGGGAAAAGATTATGAGTTTTATATATATGCTAAACAATGAGAAATTATCCTGCTGTTATTATTATTTAATTGATTATTGTCACTTGAATTTCAATGTTTGAGCTATAAAGGAATAAATATGCTGAAGTTGATAGGATGTTTACTAATCAAGAGAACTAAAATTGAAAAGGGTGGAATTCATTCTAATATTGAAATGCAAGCTTTGAAGTTCAAGTGTTAAGACTAAGAGTTCTCAAAGGTACTAACTAATTAGCTAACTCAAAATGCATAAGGTGTGAAATTTTTAAATCCTCAACTCCACCGAGTTTAGATGTACAAATTTTGTCGTAGGTAAATATTTTGTGAGACTCACTAGTCACTATACATTCTCACTACCACTTTACAGTGTAGCACACATTCTGAAATACAAAGCATAAATTCATATTTAAGATAGAATCATTAGCAATTATTAAAATTCAAGATTCTTGTTAAAAGCACTCGAATCAAATCATTCACAATCACTCATTGGTGTGAATATTTTTTTAGCATTTTGTTGTGAAAGGCTCGTTTATATTGTTGTGTGTCCTGCTAATTGTCATCGTGGTATAACGGAAGACTAGTCTTTGAGCATACAAAGGAAATTGCCACGTTGAAGTGTAAACCGCGTGGTGTTGTTATTTTGTCTTTTTCAAGTTGCCTGGTGTAGATTCATCCCAAAAGTTCAAAAGGACAAAATGCTATTACATGGTCCCAACCTATCAAAAATCTTAAGATTCAACAGGATCCTTATTTTTTTTTGTCCAATGGTCGAGCTATTTAGTAGGGATTGTCCTCTATCTCTCCCATATGTCCATCTAGATAACCACCCTTGTGCAATCACGTGGATGCCACCACTAAAAATATGACACTTCAGACTAGCAAAGTGAACTGGTCAAGGACTGGCCTAATGTGACATCATGGCAAATTGGGCAATATTGGCACCATCTTCCCGGAACCTCAAATAAGAACTTGGTCCGTTTTGAGGGCTTGATTAGGCCTAACCATGTCAAGCATGAGACAGATTTCCCTATAGGGACAAAGTTAATTCTTTCTTTTTCTTTTTCAATCTTGTGATTGGGAATCCATATTTCCATTTTCAAACCATAGATATTTTTATTAAAATTTCAAGCTCAATATTTACACATCTTTTTGGCCCTCTTCATAAGTGAAGGGCCAAAGACAAAAAGGGCATAAAAGGCAAAAGACAAAGTGGCATTACATCACAATTTTCAAGCACTAAAGCAATCAACAAGCATAGAAAGTGAAGCCTCAGAACACAGCACCACAGGCGAGTTGATTGGCATGAACCGGCTAAAAGCTGTAACCAACCCAGTTGAGCTCCCTTCCTTGGGTTGAACCCTCTGGTTGGACTCAGCATTAGTAGGGCTCGTGCCATTAGAAAAGATGGTTTGACCCTTTTCTCGCAGCTTGGCCATCTCACTAGTCCACATATCCACCAGCCCAGACATGACTAAAAATCTTTCTTATAGTAACAACAACAGACAAATTGTAGTAGAAAAAGAAAAGGATGTTAAAAGTGCCTTGGAGATATTTGAAGCTTTTGGATGGATGATATTTTGAGTTTGAGATGGAAGGAAAGTCAGGTTTATATAAGAAGGTTTGAGAAGTGGTGTAGGAAGGGTAGTAATATTTGATATACAGAGCGCACACGTTCTTGTATCATTATCTGTGAGCTTTACAAGAAGACAAAAAGAGACATTTTTGCCGGTTTTTAGTCTTATCTTCTTTGACCCCACAGCCACAGGAAGTCCCAAAACCACAGCAAGCCAGTGGTATCTTTAGAAACTCCAAGTTCTATGCATATCCGATAAGGTTCAGCATACAACCATATCATTAAAAGAAAAAAAGAAATTGTAAAAGCTCCTTTGGTAATGATGTGTGGGGCATCCTGGAATTATCTTCTTTTTTTTTACAAAGGAATTTTCTTGCAACAGATAAACTCAAGCCATAAGGCCATACAAATCAACAATCACAGGCATTTACTCTGGTACACTATGTCAATCAAAGGAGCTGCCATGGTTCAACAGTAGCCAAAGCCTAAAATACAAAAAAAGACAAAAACAAGAAAGGAGGCCCCAATGGGACCAGCTCTGCCCAAAATCAACATTGTTAAGTAAAAGAACAAAAAAAGAGGTGTATTAATATAGTCTGTCAAGGCCGTTATCCAGCAGCTAAAGAATACAGATGGAAAAAAACATCATAATATATTAATATGCCAATCGATATTGAACTGCCTTTTAAATTAAATTATCTATATTGATAGTGCTTTTCAATAACCAACTGCCTTTGCAGATACGGTAAATTTACCAACAACGTGACAATGTAAATTCACTATGGTAGAATGGTACCCAGAACTAAAATCCTCTTGAAAGTATCTCTCCTTCGGCTATCAGACAATATAGGTTTCAAACCCCTCGAAAGTGTTCCTATGGTGACCAAGCAAGCCATTGTAATGTTGCAAAACAGACCGCATTTAAGACTTGAGTCTGTTATGCATGTGACATGAGCAAATCTGGCATGGAACTTCATGATAAAATGAGATGTCTTGGACAGGCTTTGTGGACGGGCTTAGTGTATGTCCTCTGCCTGAAGAATTTCTGACCCCTTGAAGGGAGGCTCGGGCCAAACAGAGCATGCTTGGATAGCACCATCCAAAGAAGCTCTTTGTAATTCATGGCAAATCTCTCACTGAAGATGCCCATGGCTCACTCTGAGAAAAACCAGTGGGTTCTGAAGCCATAGGGGCTTGCTCAAGCAATAGGTCAGGCAGAAGCAAGAGATTGTGAAGCCAAAGGGGCTTGCTGAGGTAATACTGAAATAGGTGCAATGGCTTCCTTGTAGACAGGCAAATGTAACAGACCCAAGTGTCTGTCTTTTAGCATAAGTGAATAAAATACCTCTGACATGCCTGACATTGGTAATTTGAGATCATAGCTTGTATCTATAGCACATAGGCTCCACAAGTTCAAATCCATGGTGTCCAACCTTCATACATGTTGCACAGATTATCTAAGCTTGTGGCTTGCCTAAGTAGATAATCCACTTGCTCTGCAATACTAATACCCCTGGAAGTCCAACAAAGGTGCAATGTTAATAAGAATTTAGCTAAAACCCTAATATAGAGTTCCAAAGAAAGTGAGTACCTGTTGTCACCAACATCTTGACCATCAAGTTTGAATTCAACTCGCCTCAAAACCGACATTGCATAAGCATTTTTACCTAGCAATGGCAAAAATACAAACAAGAAAGTGAAAATTTGGTCCTCTTTTCCCCATTTGTTCTCAGGTAAATTAACACCCAACAATCACCATACCGACAAAAAATTCAGTAAGCAGCAGAGAAAAGCCCACATATAATGAAATGCATACCGAAGTTTCAAAAACTAATTTTATTTCCTGAGTGACTGAGTGAATTCTAATTAAAAAATAATAATAATTTGTCTTGTTCTTGTAATAATTTGGACATAGGAAAGGATGAGTTAAAGTTTCATTGGAGAACTTGTTTAGTTTTCCATATTATGTAGATTTTATTTGGAAGGATGAGCAAAAAATGCAAGAAAACAACTTAAATGGATAATTTGAGGATAAACTTGGTACTTACCCCTACCCACTCGACTACCACCATGCATATTAGGTAGAGGAGCTTCACGATCTTCATCTTCAATCTTACCTTTGTTTGATGAAAATATCCCATCTTTACCCCCAACCTTCTCATCTGAGTTCTCATTCAAAGAATGCAAACTGTCAGCAGGGACAGTTACAGATTCATTGCTTGGTGATGAAACTTTGAGATATTCATTTGGCTCATTAATGACTGACTTGCCAGAACCTGTGTCAACACCATCAACCTCCACATACTTGGAATCTAACTGCCCAAAATGTGAGATTTCTTGGAAATCAGTTTGAGAAAATGGAGCAGTGTTTTGATATCCTGCGGCACTAGACCCATGTGAAAGTTGTCCGATCCCTTCTGCCAGCTTATTTAAGCAATCTGGAACATTTTCTTCAGCTGGGTCCATGAAAGATTCTGAGATGCTACTGCAGATGCTATCTGGTGGAGATATCCATCCTTTATCTTGCAAAGAAAGTCCAGTAACACCAAGAAAATTCTCGGTGCTTCCACTGTCAGATATGGAGAGGCTTCCACCCTCCTTGTCAGCAAATTCAGTAGGATCACCAGCAAGATCTGACCTCGATGCATTAATCCCCTGTGATTTTACTTCCTGGCTCTCTCCTAGTCCTTCAAGAGCCTGTCAGAGAAAGAACATATTCATGTTCAGTAATCTTGCTATTCTCAAGATATATAGTAATAACAACAAATAACCGACATGATCAATATAAAACAGTTACTATACTTTATGAAGATTGCCAGCATGTAGACTCGCAGTTCGTGCAAGCCTGGTCAACATGGAATAGAGTCCCTTCACAGAAGATGTAAGTGATGGTACCAAGGGCTTAAAAGTCTGACAAGCCTCCCTAATTCTAAAACAATAAGACTGGTATATGGCCTGTCCATGGATAGGAGATATCTCTATACTGCTCTCTGGTTCCCTAGCCATAGCATCAGTCATTGCAGCTACATCTTTGGACAGCACTGCTTCAAGTGGAAGAAGGATTACATTTGCCTGCACAAGAAATAAGAAATCAGAATATATTGTTGTGACTTGAGACCAGATCTAAATTGGAAAAGTTCCACAAAAAAAAAACAGATTTGGTGATATCTGGAAAGTGAGTCACCACATGTACCTATTTACTTACAAAAGCAAGAAATCAGTGACAGTACAAACTAATCAATTAAAAACTAATAGTAGCAAATTGAGAGACAATGAAGACCTTTGAAAGATCTTCCATAAGAGAGTGGTGTACTGCAGCAGACTCCTTTCCCAGACTGTGAACATCTTGGAGATCGTCTGTTATAGCAAGGACCTACAAAAAGAACAAAACATTAGTGACTTACAAAAAAACAAGAAGAGAAAATGTTGGGAATCCTTGAATTACAATTCATAAGTGGCCCTGAAAAATTAAATATTGCAAAAGAATAGTAAAGACACATAAAAGAACAGTTAAAAGGGCTGGTATGAGGAATGACTGATGTACCTATTAGCTGATTAGCAATATAGACTACCTGGACAAATTTGGCTGTCATCATTTAACTCCTAAAGCTAAAAGGGGGGCTAATTTGGTTCCGCGGGGGCTTTGGGTAACATGCATGTCATTTGGGGTAACATTCATTTGGAGTAAGATACATGTCATTTGGGCATACATCTTACCCACACAAGACCATCCCCCACACAGGACCAAAGAATTTCCCAGCGAATATAGTGATATGATTTAGGCTAAATTACAAATTATAGCATCTAACTTTGACTTGTTTTCAATTTAGTCCTGTAAGTTTCATTGTTTTCATTTCAGTCATTATGTCTTGTCTGCACCGTTAAGCCCAACAAAACGATACCAATTTGAAAGTGAAAAATACTAAATAGATAGACCTCTATCTAATCGGAGGGACACTGCCATATGTTGTTATGTGTGGGGAAAGATAAAAACCACACAATTTCATCATCAAGTTTAGGAGGCCCAATCTAATATGCTCATGCATGCAATCATAAGTGAGAACATGTCAATAGTAGCATATCCTCAATCTTGCAATTCAGAATATAAGGGATGTAGGAGTTGAAATCATTTTCCACATGACAGTATATATAGACATACAGTAAAAATAGAAAGTATCATCACAAGAAATTCGATTGGCCTCAATTAACGTAAAGGCCACACCTCTTCAAGCATGGAACCACATTCAGAAGTCAAAGCAGTATGGCTCTTTGAAACACGACAAAATGCAGATAATGCAACACTGGCTTCATATGCACAATCCCTCATAGCAAGAACAGTGCCTTGCAGGTCACCTGTAAATGCAAAAATCAGAATGTTAGACATAATTGGTATAGCAGGGATGAAGGTCAGCATCTCTGTGTATGTGTTAAGACAGATATAAGCAATGAACATATTTATGCTATGTATGAGACATGCACAAGCATGTTTTTCTGTAAGGATGTGATATTAATATAAGATTTGTAACCTGAAGCTGACTTTGCTTTGAGAGAGGCAATGCAGAGTTCATTAGTTGCAGAATATAAGCCATTAGAAGCAGCTTCCATGGTGTTTTGTGCAAGTTTCCACTCTTGTTCAGTACCTAACATGAGAAACAAGGAGGAATACATTCACCACTCATATGGAACTGCAATTAATGAAAAATAAATAAACTTCTGAGGAATATTGTAAACTCACGTGTAAAAGAATGATAAGTAACATCCAATCTTGTTAGCGCATTCAAGTAAGCTTGCTGCCATGACCTGCCATCCCCGCCAGTCCTATAAGGGTTAATCTCTCCTGGAAACCGGAAAATGCCATCTCTTGATGCTTCAAAATCCAATAATGACATGCAAATGTTCATAATATCTGATGCCTTTTCTTTAGTTTCCCATAGCAGTTGCTGCCGCTTCAGCAGATGGTCATGGAATTCAGGAGGAATTCCTGAACTCTTGGCTGAAGCATTTCCAGCTGCACTAGAATTCGGCCCACCACAAGCCCACCCCATCGCTCTCTCAAGCTGCGCTTCTGCTGTGACAGAATTTTGTTCACAAGCCTGCAGGCACTCCTTTGATCTAGCTATCTTTGACAAAGCAGATTGCATACTCTCCAGCAATTTAGCTCTGCTGAGATTTGAAATAATAGGAAACAAGTTATCATCACTAGGAAGAAATTTTTGGAATGTGATCCTAGTACTGTGGGAGGGTGTCAATGAAATATCATGCATCCATTCCATCTGAACAATCTCTAGGCTAGTCTTGCAAAGAGCCTCTCTGAGCTCATTCACCTGCCTCTTCATAAGGGAAGCTGCTGACCTCGCTGCTCTAGCTGTTTCATGAGCATTGCAGTATTCCTCCAGCATAAGTTGAACCCTTTTCACAGCCCCAACATCTTTTTTCACTTGATCAAGAGCAACATCCTTGGTTGCCTCAGTTAGTTGCTTCAGATGATCATTTTCCCTATCTAACAAAGTCACTAAAGCAGGAACAACTCGTTCCTTCAGGTACTGACCTAAACGTTCCTGAAGTTGGACCTCTAGCTTTTTCTTTACAACATTGAAGAGCTGGTCAAATCCTAAATTTTGATCCACATATGAAGCTACATCATGTATGCATGAATCAAGAAAAGAATCCACAAGGACTATTTTCCAAATGAAAAAGGAATGGCTATCCAACAAGCCCCCAAACTTCCAGATATATTCAGACATTGGGTATCCAGAACTCATCAAATCCACTAAGTTACGAATGTCCTTTGAGTGAGAAGTAACAGAAACACCAAATGAAGACAAGGACTTATCCATAGATTCCAATTCAGAGAAGGGCTTAACTAGTGTGGACAATAGCATTTTTATTGTCATATTATGCTGCTCCTTCTCCTCATCAACAGAAATTAGAGACTGGAAATGGCGTTCCGAAGAAACCAAGGCATGTTTTATGTCAGCTTCTCTTTTTATGAGTGAAGAAGTGCGCAGATCCCTCTGGTTCCAAGTTCGATGGAGTTGGTCCAACTGTGCCCTACAAGCTTCTTCCTGGGAGGCAAGCTCCTCTGCCTCCTCCCAAGAGAGATGATCCCTGCCTTTCACAGCAGCTTCTTCAAGAGCCAACTGCTGCTCAGTAATGAGACCAACCTTCATAAAGTAGTTTTGCTCCAGTTCAATCAAAGATCTCCTCTCCATTTCAAGCTCAAGAAGTTGCTCCAGTGCTGTGTCAACAGAACCTCGAATTTGTGAGATTAATCCAAATGCATCCATGACTTCTGAATTGAATGAAACAGCAGATCTTATCACATCTTGTAGAACAACTCCAGTCATTTGCCCAAGTAAGCTCTTACAGGAATGTAAACTGTTTCTAAAGATGGAAGCCCAATTTCTTTCAGAAAAATATTTTGAATGGTCTTTATCTGCATCGATGCTAGGTATCACCCTACTGATGAATTGTCGTATTTCATTAACAAATTCTGCCAAGAGAACACATTTCTCAATTTGCTCTTCAAGCTCACAGAAAATAGTTCCAAAATCAAACTGCAGTGTACTGTTTACACTTCTTCCTTTTGTGGAATCACTAAACATGTCTAGTATCCTACTCTTAACATTATTGTACAGAGAACTGAGAGCTGTGTTCAAAATAGATAACACCTTCTCCTTCTTCTCTTCCAGCTCCTCTCGCAATCTTGCATCCCTTGTCCCATCATATTTAGACTGTCCCGATTGAATGAAAGAAATGGAATCTTCTTTCCGTATGAGACCAGTAGACTGCATGTATCTCATAAAAGCAGACAGAACACGATCCTTAGCTTTTAATTCAGTTTCTGAGCCAATAGAGTTGACTAACTCAGCACACTCTCCCTCAACTTTCTCTATCTCTACTGCATACTTCTCCACTCTAAGACACGAATCACCATGACTGTGTTTGACAGAATCAAGATTATCCCCATGTACTTTACCCATAAGTTCTGTAGCCTGTCTACGGGCAAGAGAGAGGATGTCAGAGGAAAGTGCATTAGCAGAAAGTTGCAGAACTTGTGCCCAGCCATGCACTGCACTCGTTGAAAGATAATTTAGGGGGAGGATTCTTTGCAAAGCCAAAGAATATGCTTGGAGTGCAGTTATGGCAGAAGAGAATCCATCATCTAACTCAGCTATGAGCTGAAAAACTTCCCTATCTATATCATGACATTGTACTTGTGTAGGCTCAGGAACAATAGTTAATGGAACCCCTGCCACCAGAACAGCAGATGTAAGAGAAAAAACTTCTTCCATGCCACTCAGATTCATGGAAACATTTATTTCCGGAATCAAATTGCTTCGTAAAGCATCAATGATCCTTCCATGCTGCTCCATCCAAGTTGCTGCCTCTTGAGCTTTCTCAGAAACCATAGCCTTTGCCTGAGAAAATTCTCGAGCTTGAATTTCAAAGGATGCACGAGTTTTTTCTGAATTACAATTTGCTTCAGCAACAATTGACTTTGCCGATGTCTCATGCAGAATAAGGTTAGATCTCTCTTTATCCGCTCGATAAAAAAGAGCAGAGGCAAGCTCATATTGATTTAGAACATCAGCAAATCTCTGGTACACAAATCCTCAAAGTCAAAATAATAATAAAAATAAAAAGGCTCAAAGCTTGTAAGTAGCCAAAAATTTGTCAGTTAGTACCGCCTCATACCTCAAGAGAAGATTCAATGGCTGGTAGGGTAGTCAATAAAAGATCATGATGTTCCTGGTCATGATTAAAGGAATATAAGAAACTATTAAGTTCCAGATAAAGATATGATTGACAGAATACAGAACACGTTGTTGCATGCAAAGTGATAAATACCAGCCATGCTGTCATGTAAAAAAACCAGAGACTCTAAAATTTCAAGACAATGCACAAAATATGAATAATTCAATTGTCTATCACAAAGACATTGCAATGCATGTGCAAGATGTGTTCCAGCCACCAGGGTTGAAGAAAGAAAGAATACAAATGAATCCATAAAATAATCTTTACACAGTTTTCAAGAACATTCTGAATTTTCTTCAAACGGAGGAATATACAAGCTCCGAGTATAAATTGAATAGGTACCTGTAAGGGAACACGAATTTCCTGCACTCGTGATGCAAATAAACTCAAGCTAACAGCCAGCTCCATGCCCTTTCTTTCTTCACCGCCAATTGCTGCATCATCATGAAAATCTCCCCGTGTCCATTCTTCCAGCGGATCCCAAACAAACACTTCGAGTAACATCAAGAGTATATCTTTATTCTTTCTAAGAACATCAACAACTGCTTCACAGTTTGATCTAAAGGTGCCTTCTATTCCAGTTAGCCCTAAAGCTGCTTCTATTGTCTGGGTAAGACGGAAGGGAACAATCTCTGGAACTTTTAGTCTTTGCCCTTTATCGAAACAAACATTGTAATCAATATGTACTATATCTCCTTTACAGAAATCTATAAGAATATTATCCAAATGTCTATCCCCCAGACCCAGAATGTGGCCCACCATGCTCATGGCTGCAACACTTCCAGAATACCTGCAATTCAAAATCACAAGTTATAGTAAATGTTTCACAATTTATCGTATACTTAATTTAATAAATAAATAAAAACTATAAAAGGAGAAATTAACCAAAAACAAATATCAGAAGTCATTATTAGTGCAAATTTTATTACCCAACTTCCAAAAATTTTCATACTGGTTCTCTTCCACCATTTAGCCTATTTAAACCAGGTATTTGGGTGAAAAGCACTAGCTCAGTAGCCTGGAGGCATAAGGGATGTCACTGTGGTGAAGTCCAAGACCTTGTGAACTTAAAAATCAAGTTCATTTCTGTCCGTAATTTATTGAGAGAAAGAGAGACACAGCAGCCATGGTTCAAATATCAATAAAAATATTTGGCCACTAGTATAATTTCAAGTATCTAATGGAAGTGTTGTGGTAAGTTCAACTAACGATCCATAGTCAGACCATTTATTAAACATGCCACCACAGACACAAAATAATGTGCTCAAATGGTACAATGTCACAATGAGCACATATCACGTAACATCAGATGTTGAACCCCACATCACATTAGGTGTGTACTAGGTTGATCTGGAATATAAGGAGCAATTACATGGGGCTTCAATTGTGACTAGTCCTTTTGAGGTAGTGCAAATGTGGCTACTACTTTCCTTGGGTTATGACAGGTATGGAGGAGTAATTGATTCAAGTTCACAGTGCCAAAGGCAAAAGAGGAAGGCCAAGAGAACATGTGACTCAAGGCAAAGAAGAATGACATGATGACCATGGATTTTAGAGGATATTGCATTAAATAAAACTTCATGGCAAAAAATATTCAATTAATGGACCCCAAGTGATTGGGTTAAAGTTTTTAGTTCAGTTGGGTCAGGTATATAGATTTAATGAATAAAAGCTTTAGAAAAGTCGAAGAGCTTCTATGCATTCCTTAGAAGGTACCTCTTCAATTTTGAGCTAAAAGCTTTGAATCCTTCACTTGCACACCATAGTTCTTGGTGAAGAAGCTGTCTAGGAGCCTCCTTCATAAGATCCAGAAGAACTTTCCGCTTGACTTCATGAGGCCAGTCTCTTCGTGAAATTACTCTCCTAATGCCTTTTTCTTTGAGTGCTGGTATGATTTTACCATAGAACATATCACTTGGTCGGGGAACAGGTGGAGGAACAGAATTCGTTGCATTTCCAGCACCCAGTGCCGAGAGTTGTGCGAGCTGGACACGGTTTTGCCATGACTTAAAAACACTGTATATACTTATTACATTGTCCACCCACTGGATCAGACCAGCTCGACCGCTGATTGGAGTCACAGAATAATATCGAACGCCAAGAGAATGACAACGAGTTGCAGGAGCCGAATGTAGAAATCCATTAATAGCTTGCAAAAGCTGCATGATTCTTGCATCAAGGCGCAGATCTTCTCTCCCTTTCAAAAGATATGTATACTTTTGACCATCTGAACCCAGTATTACAAGCTTCTTAGGTTTGGTCTTGGTTGACAATATAGCCACTTGTTCAGAGAAAGAAGCAATCGTAACAATTCCTTGGAGACTATTAGTGAGACCTATGTCAGATTCAGAAAGTGTGACATGCTTCTCAACACCAGGCATTGGCACATCAGAAGATGATAAAAGAGCCAGTTGCGGAGCAACTTCCTTTAAAGAAACTGACAACTTCCTCTGGTAAGATGCTAAGGAAGCAGCAATATTATCAAATGGTCTCCACACATCTCCAAGCGCTGCAGCAGTTGCTGGAGGAGTCTTAAAGGTCACAATGGCTGATTTTAATTGCTCTCTATACTCCTCATGGAACCATACTTCATGAGGCGTTTCAGGTTTTCGAGAAGTTGAAGCTAGACGACGTTCCAATGCCACAGCAATGGGAGCCATCATGGCTGAGTATTTAGCAGCATTTATCTTGTTCTTCTCACTCTGGCTAAGCGTGACATTCTCTGCAATCCGAGCAGCTTCTTCTTTCAACATATTTATGCGCCTCATTACATCTGCAAGAAAATTTAGTGAGACAGAGCAGACCAATATGCTGTGTGCTTTTAGGGGGGAAAAACAAATCAGCTGTATAGCAGTAAGTATGAGCAAAAACCCCCCAGTCATCTGAGCTAGTAACATTTGCAATTATGAGATCGTGATTTTGCACAATTTCTGATTGTGATGTAAGAATATGCTATGCAACAATTGACGAGTTAAATATCCCAAAACAAAACCCTAATTAAATTTGATGAGTTGGAAAATCCTAAAATGACGAAATCAAAAGGTTAAAATATCCCAGACAACCACCCTCATTAAAAGTTAAGGTCATGTTGAAACACCCACACATTTGTCTGGTGTACACACCTTCAGGCTTCAGCACACACATAGCAGTTCATTTTGGGTTGAGTTTCACATTTTAGACACAGAATCTTATGATCATATTCAAGTTACATGATGCATATATACAATAATTTCAACTTGTAAAGACTTCAATACATAGGATCATGAAAAAAATGTGTCAAAATTAAATGACATGATGAACAACAAAAGCTCCAAGTGAGACAAGGATACCTGTGTGAAGATCCTGAAGTGTGCTGAGCCATAGTTCCTCCCAAAGAACAGTCATGTTTCCCAGCTCATTAATCATCAGTTGAACATCTTGAATCAACCTTGGATAGAGCTCGGTCTGCATGTAACATAATTATGTTTTACAAGATACAGTTTAACCAGGACACAATGAATCAGAGGAAAAAAGTTCAGGATGATTGAGCACCATATTTACAAAAAATCTTTTTCAAAACATAAAGCAAAATCAAATTAAAGGAAAGATGATTAGCTATAATATATTATTGGTAAATTGATGTTTGATGGAGCATTTACACATACTAAACAGAAAATACATTTGGTACTCCAGATCATGAAAATATTAGGGCTAAAAAAAATAAAAAATAAAAACCCTAGACTATCACCAATCTACAATGTTCATCCTAAACTTTAAAATTGAGCAACCAACACCACAACTTCACTCAAAATTACAAAGTCCCCCTTGCCATTATTAATTCTGTCAAATTGAAGACAATTAACATTGTAGGGATTTCTAATTCTGAGTGTTTAGAGAATTTAAGCAAATTCAACAAGTTTGGGAGGAGAGTAAGAGGGCTACTTGATGGAAATTAATAATGGTAGAGGGCCAATTGCAATTTTGAGTGAAATTGCTCAGTTTCAAAGTTTAGGGAGCATATTTTTAAGTTGGATGACAATTTAGGGTATTTTTTGTAATTTACATAAAATATTATGCAAATATCATAAGCAATTCACAACTAAAAAAAGCATGTGTGATGCAGAACAAAACCAAAATGGATGCAACAACGAAATTGCAGAACATAAAATAAAAAGATAGATAACCTAGGAGTTAGCACCTAGACTTGCTTGGAGTCAGCACCAAGCAAGAGAGAACAAAACTAGGAGTCCGCACCAACAGTTGGCTAGAGTCAACACCAAACCATTAGAAAAAATCCAAGAGAAATGTTATAAATCAATGACACTTGTCTCCAAAGGAGTACAATAGCACACTTAAATAGACTACTAAAACTAAACCCTAATTCTAATTCTAATTGATTTAGGAAAGCCAAATTATTGAATTACAAAAATACTTGACTCTAGGAAATTTAAATAAAATCCTAATAACCTAATTAACTACTAAGACATAAAACCTAATTGACCAATAAAATTTAGTTGCTCAAAAAATATTTGTTTTGATAATTTGATAGTTGGAGATGGGGGATTTGAACCCTGGATGTCTCTATTAGAGAACAACAAGAGGTGCCAATTAAGCTACAAGGTTCTTGGCAGTTGACCTCAAAATTAAACAATACTAAATTAAAATAAAATTTTCTTCACACATTCCACATCAATGTGAGAAGCCATATGCATGGGAAACACCACATACACCATACCGCTATTGAAAATTATATTTAGTTACATCATTTGTCCAACGAACTTCATATTTCTTAAAAGCAAGCCAAGAACCATAAAATGAGAAGGAAAGTGTAAATGAAAATGTTTGATCACCAATTTGAAACAAAAGGGCAATAATGGAAATGGCTTAGAATAAAGAAAGATAAACAAATTATGAAAAAGAATCTAAGCAAATAAGCACACCACAGAGTGAAGCAGCAAATGCTTATCAAGTCAAAATTTTATCCCCAACAAACATCTACAACGAGAAACTTGGTGAGTTCCAAAGACATTTTCGATGAAAAAAGTGACTCTACCATTAAAAGACAAATATATGGACACCAGAATTACAAACTTTGTGTAGCAGCAAACATGCCATATTATAATTTCCATGAAAAACTAATGTCAGAATCTAAGCAAATAAGCATTAGCACCACAGAGTGAAAATCTTTTATGCCCATCGCCAGCAAATGCTTAATTTTTTATATCAAGTATATTACTATGTACCAAATGGATTAAAAGTTTATCCCAAATAAAGGAAAGAAAGTCAAACAACCCAATATGTGCTACAACGAGAGTTCCTCTGAAGGCCTGAGTTCATAAAGATTTACATCAACTTCGATGAAAAAAGTGACTATGGACCAAGGAGGTTAAAAGACAAATATATGGACACCAGAATTACAAACTTTGTGTAGCAGCAAACATGCCATATTATAACTTCCACAATATAAAAAAGGAACACAACTAATGTCAAGCATATGAAAGAAAGATGGTTAGATTTAGTAAATATTTATTAGTATGAGGACAATCTTAAATACTTTTATGCCCAATCGCCAAAAGATGGAGAAAAAGAAATTTTATATCAGATATATTACTATGTACCAAATGGACAAAAGTTTAAAGCAAATAAAGGAAAGAAAGTCCCATTACCAAACAACCCAATATGTGCTGAAGTTCCTCTGAAGGCCTCTCTGCATAAGCATTTACATCAACTAATGTTGGGTACACTATGGACCAAGGAGATTGCTTGGCCAGCATCATCAATAAGCCCTCCAACTGCTTCCGGACCACTTGCTCAGGATGAGAACTTAATCGAGCAAACAGTTGTGGTGTTACTTCCTACAGAATAAGATTTTAATCAGAATGCCCACTGAATAATATTCAACAAAAAAAAAACACAAGAAAAATAACGCTGAAGCAGCATCTCACCTGCCATGGCCATAAAGGAATCGTCAAAAGAGCAGGTTCAAGAGTATCTTTTAACTCCACTCCAAAATTGAGAAGAATATGTAGGACATACAATATAGCCCTCAGGGTATAGCTGCCAGTTTTTTGTTTTAAAGACTCACAATCAAAGCCAGTCAACTGACCATGGCAAAGCTTGGCAGATGAATATGACAAATACTGTATATAAGCATGAGCAGCATGCCCAAAGAGGGACACTCTTCTCCTCCTCAAAGACAACCAAACATCAAGTAAATCATCAACTACAGATAATATGTCTGTTTCATCCAGGCCAACATCTGCATGTAGGAAGAAAATCTTCAACTCAGAAGCTATTGTAGCAGAAAGGCATTCACCACTAGAGTTTTCTGCACCTGGTGCCCCAGCAGCAGCTTCAATAATATCTACTACTTGCTGCACCAAAGGCCTTACAGGGCTGTCATTACTCAAATTAAGTTCTGAAGAATCAAGCGAAATATTCTGTTCACTCTGTTCATGTACAGAACCTTTTGGATCACCCTTATTCTGTAAAAGCTGCAAAATCAAGGATTTCACTCTTACAATTTCTACTTCATTTAACTTGAATCTCTCAGGCAGAATTTCTGTAACAAGAACAGGAGAAAACGAGCAGGAGCGAAGGATTGATTCATGTGGGTTAAAAAGAGAGTCTCTGGCTTGATTAAAACACCAAGAGGCATATGAAATCCATGACTTTCCCATAGTGGGGCAAAGATGAGTGGACAATTTCACAGCTGTACCCACAATTTCTTCAATAATAGGACCCAACTTAGGTCTAGAGCTTAAGTCCTCACTGCTAAAGGAGGGTCCACCTTGGCCAAGAAAAGAGCTATCATCCATGTCAAAATCTGCTTGCATCTTGGGAACAATGATATCCAGATTCAAATCTGAATGATCCCATCTCAGCCAATCTGCGAGCTTCAAGCAAGCCTTGGCCTTCAGAATATTATCATCAGCATTAGAAACTATAGACGCTGAAGAAACCATGCAAGACCGCACAAATGACCAAAGATTTGTAAAAGCATCTTCAAACTTGTTTTCAGCATGCATGAGCAGGATGCCCTCATACTGCAAATTTGAGATGAGAAAATCACGCTTTCTCTCCTCAGGATAACTCGACACATGATCTCTGAGATAGCTGTTTATACGGTTAGCCAACATTAGGTTTCCTTGCTTACGGGTCAAACTCAACAAATTCAAACAGATTTTAAGAGTAACCAGAGAAGTTGGGGAAATGGTTTGATAAACCCGGAGAACTTTTAACCATGGGTTACAATCTTGATGAACTCTACTAATTGGAGATTGCAACAATTGGACATACGAACTTAATATTGACTGAAGTTGTATGAGCTTGTCTTGGCTGCCTTTGAGCTTGTAACCTTCTTCAAATGCAAAGATGCAGTGCAGTTGAGTCGCGTGTGCTGCTGCCTCTGCTAAATCATCAAGTGGGAGAACTGATAAGGTTTCCTCTAGCATTGATTTGGCCTTCTGCAATTCATGAGGAATCTTATCTATTTTTCCCTCATTTTGGAAAAGCATTGCCTGTAAAAGCATCTGCTCACTCCTTTGCAAGGCCAGTTTGGGATCAAGTGTCAGTTCACTGCTACTTTTAGGTGTCAAATCAAGGCATGCCCATGCTGCCTGAAAATCACCCTCATCAAAACGTGCCAGTGCATGAATTGCATTAAATTCATTGCCTGCTGTAGTTAGAGCACCAGAATAACTCTTCCCAGCATGCTTAGCACGAAGTGTTTGCAACTCTAATAGCCAGGATTCTAGAGACTTCCAATCAGATACAGCCGTATAGCTCTCAATGATACGTGCAATAGCAAATTGTACACCATCAGAACCCATAGTACTTAGTGATTCCTCACTCTGAAGCAAGTGAGTAAAGTGAGCAGCAGCCTTTTCATATTGACCTTGAGCCTGATATACAAGCCCAGTGATCCACATAAAGGGTCCCATTTCCCCACTTTGACTACGTGATTGGTGTTCCTCCATGAACAAGGAAGAAAATTCCACTTGAAACCCATTTTAGTAGGCCAATTAATGCTTCTTCTTCATGATTCTTACACAGAGCCAATGCCATATACCTTAAAACCCGCAAGATGTCTCCAGAAAATCTAGCCCTAATATTATGGGGGCTCTCGGCCAACTGGGCCCTAGATTTGTCCTTCAAAGCTGAAGCCACAAGATTCTTGAGTTCCTGTAAGCGCAGAGAACAATATTGAATTATAGCATCATGGCATTGTAGTGCCAATCCAGCATTCATCATTGGTTCACATATACGAGAAAACCACTCCTCACAGACTTTTTTGTTTGCCCGAAAGAACAAGGAACTCTGGCGAGTAGCTGATGGTAAAACAGCAGAACCCTCATATGCATTATATACATTTTTCTTTAGGGCCTCAACAAAATCCAATAATAACCTCATTGGTAGCAAGTGAGCACCAGAAGACCCTATCATACTTAAGTTCCCATCATTTTGCTCACTATCAAGCTGTAGCAGGTGTGCGACGTCCAAAAGCATTCGCTCTAGTGCCGCAAAAGTCTGGGTGGGCCCACCAAGATTAGTCCGAAGGCGCATAGCAATACAAAACCTAGCTGCTTCATGTACAGCCCACCAGGCACCAGCCAGATTATTGACAGAGCAACTTCTTTCAAGAATATCTTCATCCACTTTGACATCCAACCATACACCAGCAGTACCTAGGTTTCCTGTTTCCTCATTTTGACTAAAAACAAGGTCCTTTGACCTCCGACAGTTATGAATGAGCCGTTGGATCCAAGAAGAAAGAGGCACCTTCCATCTTTGACAAATGTAACTCAAAATGGAAACAAGTTGTTGTGAGTGAAGTTGCTGACGCAGCTGCTTCAGGGCAAACACTTGTTTCCAATGCAAGTTAGAACTATTGCCTAACCTATGAATACCAGGACTAGATGTGGTAGATACCACATAGTCATGTAGACCACATGCATACATTGTAGTAGGAAGGACATGGGCAAGAAGCCTCACAAATGTGTATTTTATATCAATATCTGGATCACCAAGTTTTTCTAGGACCACTTCAGCAATAGGATAAAAGTACATGGGATCCACAAGTCTTGCTTGCAGAAACAGCTCCAAAACTAATGCAATGCGCAACCTCACTTTTGGTTCCCTGTCAGACGCAGCATCTAAAACTGAGAAAACAATATTTCCAACAATACCAGCATATCCAAATGTTTCATAGGAATGAGTCTTCGTGTTTGAGTTCTCATAAATAGCGATAACATTCTCACAAAATCTTTGTGCCCAATCTAGGGCTACCTCTTTAACTGCAAGAGGAGAAGAAACATGGAGAGCTTTGACAAGGAGTAGATTGTACTTCCTAAGATGTTCAGTTATAACAGATGAAAGCCCATCCTTGTGATTGTCATCATCAGGGACATTTTCAGCAGCAACATCCAAGGAAGCTGTCGCATTACTCTGATATCTTAAGGAGCAATTGCTTAAAAATTCAACTGCAGTTAGTGTATCCAATGTCTTGATAACATTGACTTGCAACTCCACAAAGGCCTGAATACGTAAGTCAAAAGGATTCAGTTTCTCAATAATAAAAGACACCAACCTCTCTGACCTCTTAAGATACAAGGAGGCAGTCTCAGGTTGGCCAACCAAACTGCCACGCCCACCTAAGGAAACACAAGTCAACAAAACTTTTAAATCAAATTTAATCAATGCAAACAGCTCATTTTTTGAATAGGAATTGGCGTCTAAAATACTATTGACCCCATCTCCATGACCCAAAGTTTTTCCAAGCATACTATTTAACAACTCCAGCTCTTCAATCAATGAGGTCACTGCCTGTTGAACAACTTCATTATTCCCATGTTGAAGCAAGAAAATATAAGTGGCAGCAGAACTTCCAGTGACCAAGTGATTTGGATGCAACCGCAGCTGAGATACTGGTGCATCAAATTGCAGTATCTTTTGCACAGATGATGGAAAAAGGCCATGCTTTTGAAGAGATAATAACTGAAGATTAGTTTTTAGAACCCCATGAACTTGAAAGGAGGTAATCTTCCCTGCACCCATTGATCGGTTAGCATGATTCATTTCCAGACTTTGAAATAAGATGTCAACTGCAAGAGGATAAAAGGTGGAAAATCGTTCACATAATATTTCTGCTAAGAGAGTCAAACACTTCCATGAATCCCCAATCCAATCCGACCATCCAAATTTGCATCCAACCATAGATAAACATCCCAATAACCGTGGAAGCATTCTGCTCAAGGGTTCACTTATTTGTTGAAGTAGATTCATTTCAAGCAATCCAGAAGCAGTGGACTGCAAAACTGTTGAGAAACAAGAAAGCAACGCAAGCAACCTTCGAAATTGTTGTGGTGTTCCAGGACTCCCATCCTGAAGCAACACATCCATGTCGCCCAAAAACTTCGACAGAAGCCCCAACGAGAACTGCAAATTACCCACCCAATGTTTCTGAAATTGCAAGAAACTATCCATAATAACACGTCTATCTGATTCTGAAAGGTCTGGTACCAATGCCCACCCAAGAAGCAAATCGACAATGTCCAGAAAATGAGGTTGAAAGCATCTACTAAACTTGGAAGAAATCAAAGTTAACACACCCAAAAGCCGGTGTAACAAAGTCAAGGAGGTTCTCTCATCCTCAAGAAGTACTTGGCATGCTTTGAGAATCCGCAAACTATATCTCTCAATCCCACCAACATCTCCAACATTAAGAAACTCCCGTAAGCTTTCCAATGCCAATTCCGTAGTCCCATTAGTGCCACTGGCATTGCTAAGCAATGGCAACGCCCAAGCAATGAACCGGTCAACCATACTTCCAAGTATAACATGATTCTGTCTCCCATTCGAATTTAAAGGAATCGAACACACCACTGCACAAAGTGACCCGTATGCTGTAGCTGCTGACTGTCGCACCGAATACGATCTGAGCCACAAATTCCCAAAAAATACACAATACTACATAACTTAACCAAAAATAAGTATATAGTAAATTATCTCAGAATTCCAAGTTCCTCTACTCAACAAAGATTATTTATTCAAAAAAAAAATAGTAGACTTGAAAAAACTTCAATTTTTTAAACTTTCCTACGTTTTCTCAACAACCAAACAGAGCATAAAACAAAATCAAAAGCAATCTACTTCACTCAAAATCCGAACCCTATAATTAATTACAATTCAAACTGAGAGAGAGAGAGGCATTACTTGTCAGAGAGTAGCTGAGAGAATCCTTGTGCGAGGAAAGTGGCTGAGTGAGTGACGAGGAGCGAGTTAGGCGGGTAGAGAATCGCGCGGTGGAGCGAGTTGATGGCGGCGAGTCTAGCCGAGTCGTCTCCGTCTCCGTCGGTGGATGCTGCGGCGGAGGCGGCGGAAGAAGAGGAGGAGGTAGTGGAATCGTCCTTGGGAAGCGCGACGGAGATAAGCGCCGCTAGTTGCTGCTGTTGGTGGTGGAGTCCCTTGCATCATAGTAGTGGAGTTTGTACTACTTTCTTCTTTTTCTCTTCATTGACCATCGTTTCTGCAACTACAAGATTTTTCCACTGCTTTTCTGTTTGAGTGAATGCCCGGAATGCAAATTCCAGGGGAAATGAACTACTTTTTTTCTTTTTTGCCTTTTCTTTTCTACTTTATTACTCGTCGCAAGGAAAAGGACCGGTCTTATTAAGACGAAAATTTCAGCTGCGAAGGCATTCTTGAGGTGAGTTTTGCCGTGAAAAATATCGACCTAACAGGTCAAAATAAGAATTACAGCAAGGCGGTTACAAATTCTTATAATAAGTTTGGCTACAAACTTGTAGCCAAATTCTGTTCTTATTAAGACGAAAATTTTAGTGAAAAATATCGACCTAACAGGTCAAAAATAAGAATTATGAAAGACCACCTCATTGTATTTTTTTTTTTAATTACGAATTTTGTCCTCAATGTTTATCATATGTGTCAAAATGGTTTTCAATGTTTTAGACGTGTATCATTTTAGTTTTTGACTTTTTATCATTATGTCATTTTAATCACTGTCGTTAAGTGATAAGATAGAAATAGTTGTCATGACTAACAAAACTATTAAAACTAGTTGCAAACCTATGTGATCCAATAGAAAATTACTAAATATGATATTTAAAGAAATAAACTTTATGTACAACTCAAGTAAAATCACTTAATAAACGTTTTAGGTAGAAATGGATTAATATGTAAAATCACTTAATAAACGTTTTAGGTAGAAATGGATTAATATTTAGTAGGTAATAGACTTTTAGTATTAGCATTGCATATATGATAATAGTTATAGCAATAAAGCATAATAACAAACCTTTTCAAACAATTTACTCAATAGGAATTGTTAACTCATGTCATCAACCTAGCACTTCCATTTAAGTTATTATCTCCAATCACCCTTTGAAATTCAGTGGTTGCATCTGCTTCTTGCCCAACACAATTGCACAAATTTCTTTTCCCACCAACATTCATATTTTTATTATTTATTTCACATAATAGCTTTATTTATAAAGGATTTATAAAGGGTAAATTACACTGACACTTTCTTCTTTTGGAGAAACTAGACTCGATACACCCTAGCTTAGGGAAATGACATTCCGCTCCCAAATTTTCAAAATAATTAACACTCAGCCCCCTTTTCTCCAATTTCTAAAGGAGTATTCTCCACTTAAACTTAAAATAATTGAAATATAATTTTTCTTTTTAACTTTGGTTAGTTAGATATTAGTTAAAAAAATTAATGAAAAATAAATAAATAAATAAAAAAGGGGGCGGAGTGTTAATTATTTTGCAAATTTTGGAGTGGAGTGTCATTTTCCCCAAACTATGATGTAGCAAGTCTAGTTTCCTCAAAAGAATGAGGTGTTAATGTAATTTACCCATTTATAAAATTTGTACAATGGGGGAGGAAAATCCTCTAACTAAACTACATCATTTGTAAGACCCTTGGCATGAATTGCTAATAAATTTGTAGGCTTGTTACATCGACTCCCACCAAAGCAAAAATTGAATTATTTTGAACCAATTTGAACTCAAACGGGCTTCCATGATCAAATGGTCTAAAGCTTACGGTTACGTCAATGAAGAATGAAGCGATGACATCAATTGAGGAGAATCTCCTTCCACAATCAATGATTGCATTCCCACTTCACGACCATAATGCAAAGCTTTGATAAAGGCCACCAAGCTTTAAAATGTAATTTTCCCAAACAAACAAAAAATTGTGTTTCATTATTTATTTATTTTTTAAGTAAATTACACTTACACCTTCTTCTTTTGGGAAAACTAAGATTCAGTACACCCTATTTTGGAGAAATAACACTCTGCTCCCAAATTTACAAAATAATTAACACTCAACCTCTTCTTCTTTTTTTTTTTTTTTTTCTTTTTTATTATTTTAATCAATGCATAACTAACCAAAATTAAAAGAGAAAAATTATATTTAAATTATTTTAAGTTTAAGTGGGGAATATTCCTTTAAAAATGGGGAAAGAGAGGACAGAGTGTTAATTATTTTGCAAATTTGGGAGCAGAGTGTCATTTTCCCAAAATTGGGTTTAGCGAGTCTAGTTTCTCCAAAAGTAGGAGGTGTCAGTGTATAATAATAATTAAATAATATTAAACAAATGCTGACTTGGATTAAATAATATTAAAAATATGGTTTAGGTAACATTTAATGGAAATGGATTAATAAATTGGACGAAAATATCAATTTGAAAACAACTCAAACGTAAAGAATCCAAATGAAAACTTTTGAAATTAGGGGGTCAAAATGAAAATACCTCCTAAGTTACGGGGCCAAAAGTGGACTTTAGTGTTAATTGTGTTAGATATTTAATAATCTAAATAAGTTGTAATATTCAGATCCAGTAGACTGGATTTGTATCCAGTAGACTGGATTTGACAGTTTTGGAAAGTCTGGAGTTTCTGCCCAATCCAGTCTACTGGACCACCAATCCAGTCGACTGGATGACGTGTATTTGGCTGATCCAGTCGCCTGGATTGGTGGTCCAGTCGACTGGATGTCGTGCCTGGGAGTTTTTGCCTAACTCAGTCGCCTTGACCATTAATTCAGGCGACTGGATCACGGTAGTTAAGGCAATTAATGACCGTTAAATGCTGAAATAGTGCCTTTTCATGGTGACTCTTGACTAATATACACTTGTAATTAAAAGGAATTTCGTGTTCAGTCAATATATGCAAGAAAACTATATGTTCTAAGAAGTTCTAAAAGAATTAATTGAATTGCTATCATTAATTCTTGGCTTTGTTGTATCCTGGAGACTAATTTGCTTGAACCCTTAGCAATCTCTGAGGAGAGGGAGCAAATCTAGTCTTAAAGACAGCGATTTATCGTGCCTCAAAGCCTTTTATTCTCCTTTGATTCCCCTAAAATTCCTAACAATTTTAAGACTAGATTTTGTAATGGAAGGAGAAAAGATGGCTTACAAGATGATGAATCAAGACTTTGTGAAGTTGGATAAATTTGATGGGTCAAACTTCATCCGTTGGCAAGACAAGATGAAGTTTCTGTTGACTGCACTGAAGATTTTTTATGTTCTGGACCCCAATCTGCAGCCAATTCCGGATCCTACTCCTCAAGACACTGAACAATTGAAGCAACAAAGGATCAAGAGGGAGGAAGATGAACTGGTGTGCAGGGGTCACATTCTGAATACACTATCCGACCGGTTGTATGATCTGTTCACAACCATGACTTCTCCAAAGGAAATCTGGAAGGCACTAGAGACTAAATACAAAACGGAGAAGCAAGGTACAGATAAGTTCATTATTCAGAAGTATTTTGATTTCAAAATGATGGATAATGTTTCTGTTTTAGACCAAATGCATGAATTACAATTCTAATTCATAAATTGAATGATTTATCCATCAAGATTCTAGAATTGTTTCAAGTGGGAGCAATCATTGCTAAACTCCCACCATCATGGAATAATTATAGAAAAAAGCTTCTTTATATGGCAGAAGAACTTACCTTAGAACAGATTAGTACACACCTTCGAATCGAAGAAGAGAGTCGAATTCGTGAGGGTACCAATTCTGTATCTAAAGTAAATGAAGGGATTGTTAATTATGTCCTAAATGGTGGAGTTGGGAAGTAGTAAAACTAATAAGAGTTTTAGGCCAAACACAAGAAAATTGTTAAGAAGACTAATTCCAACAAAGACAAGAAAGGTAGGGCCTGTTTTCATTGTGGAAAGAAAGGTCACTACATCCGAGAATGCAGATTCTTGAAGAACCAAATGAAAGAAAATGAATTGAACACAAGTGAAGCAAATGTTGTTGATGAGATTGTGGCCATGGTGAGTGAAATGCAAATAGGTATAATTATCGAAGTGCATATGGCTAATGTAGCAGAAAATTTATCCGAGTGGTGGTATGATTCTGGTGCAACAATCCATGTTTGCAACAACAAGATGCTGTTCAAAGAGTATGTGGAAGCGGGCAATGGGTTAGAGGTCCTAATGGACAATCATAACACCGCTAAAGTGCTTGGAACAGGAACTGTGGAGCTGATTTTGAGTAGCAGAAAGAAACTCAAACTCACTAATGTGTATCATGTTCCTGATATTAAGAAGAACTTGGTTTCAGCTAGTTTATTGTCTAAGAATGGTGTAAAAGCTGTCCTTGAGTCGGACAAGCTTATTTTATCTAAGTTTGGTGTGTTTGTTGGGAAAGGGTTATTCTTGTAATGGCATGTACAAAACAGTTTGATTTGATTATTAATAAGAATGATGTTGGTTGTGCTTATATTATGGATTCTTCTCTATTGTGGCATGCTAGATTAGGACATTTAAATTTCAAGTATATGAAATATATGTTAAAGCATGGACTGATATCTTATATAAACAAGATGATGTGCATGATAAGTGTGAAATATGCATTGAATCTAAGATAAGAAAGAAGCCATTTCCATCCACTAATAGAGATTCACAATTGCTAGAATTAGTTCATTCTGATGTATGTGAATTGAATGGTATTTTAACTAGAGGTGGAAAACGTTACTTTATCACTTTTATAGATGATTTCTCTAGGTATACTTATGTCTATCTAATGAGGAATAAAGATGAATCATTTGATATGTTTAAGAAGTATAAAACTGAGGTTGAAAATCAAAAGGATAAAAGAATTAAAATTCTTAGAAGTGATAGAGGTGGTGAATATTTTCCACAAGAGTTTACCATTTATTGTGAGGAAAATGGACTAATTCACCAAAGGTCAGCCCCTTATACACACCCAAACAAAATGGCTTAGCTGAAAGAAAGAATAGAACACTAGTTGACATGTTAAATGCAATGATAGTAAGTGCAAAGCTACCTTTTAATTTGTGGGGTGAAGCTTTGCTAACTGCATGTCATGTGCATAATAGGGTTCTATCTAAGAAAATTCAGTCATCTCCATATGAGTTATGGAATGGTAGGAAGCCTAATTTGAATTATCTTAAAGTGTGGGGGTGTATAGCCTACTTTAGAGTTCCAGATCCTAAAAGAACCAAGCTTGGACCTAGAGCTATAAAGAGTGTGTTTGTTGTTTTATGCAGTTAAATTCCAGTAAGTAAATTCCTAATAGAGCTTGTTAGAATTGTTGGATTTGTTGAAATTCCAACACTATAGTAGAATCAAGGGATGTGGAATTCATTGAGAACAAGTTTATATAATGATTCTCAAATAGAACCAAAACAAACACAAGAATCTGACTCATTCGTTAATGATTCTCTTAGTGGAAATAAGAGAATAAAACCAAGTTCACCAAGTGAACAAAGGAGGAGTCAAAGGGTAAGAAAAGAAAAGGATTTTGGTCCTGATTTCATTTCATACCAAGTGAATGTTTACCTTGTAGAAGGAAACAGAGAAAAGGTCTTTACTAAGCTTCCTTTTGTAGGAAATGTGGAAGAAAATCTAAATACTTATAGTGAAGTTATGGCTTCAAGAGATGCAGCTTTCTGGAGAGAAGCTGTTAATGATGAAATAGACTCAATATTATCCAACAATACTTGGGTTCTAGTGGATCTTCCTCCAGGTTCTAATACCATTGGTTGTAAATGGGTATTTAGAAGAAAATATAGGACTGATGGAACTATTCAAACCTTTAAAGTTAGGTTAGTGGTTAAAGGATTTAGGCAAAGGGAAGGAATAGATTACTTTGATACCTATGCACCGGTTGCTAGGATCACATCTATTCGTGTGCTAATAGCACTTGCATCCATTTATAAGTTGGTGGTACATCAAATGGATGTAAAGACAGCTTTCTAAATGGAGATTTAGACGAGGAGGTCTATATGGATCAACCGGAAGGCTTTGTGTTTCCTGGAAATGAAAAGAAAGTCTGTAAGTTGATTAAGTCATTATATGGCTTAAAACAAGCACCTAAACAATGGCATGAGAAGTTTGATACTGTTATTCTAGCTAATGGTTTCAAACACAATGGAGCCGACAGTGTGTCTACTTTAAGTTTACTAGTGAGTATGGAGTAATTGTGTGCTTGTATGTGGATGATATGCTTATCTTTGGAACAAACATGTTAGGTGTATGTGAAACTAAGAAGTATTTAGCTTCGGTGTTTAAGATGAAAGATCTTAATGAAGCAGATACTATCTTAGGTATCAAGGTTAAGAGACATAGTGAAGGTTATGCACTTTGTCAAAATCATTACATTGAGAAGGTGCTTCTTAAATATAAGCATCTCAATGTTAAGGAAGTAAATACACCGTTTGATTCCAATTATAAGTTAGTTGAAAATACTGGAAGGGCAATTGCACAGCTCGAGTTTGCTAGTGCAATAAGAAGCATGATGTATGTCATGCATTATACAAGACCAGATATAGCCTTCGCAGTAAACAGACTTTCAAGGTATACTAGTAACCCTAATGCAGAGCATTGGAAAGCCATTGCAAGAGTCCTTGGTTATTTAAAGAAAACCAAAGATTTAGGACTCTATTATTCTGGGTATCCAACTGTGTTAGAAGGATATTCAGATGCTAATTGGGTAACTAGTGTAGGTGATAATAAGTCAACATCTGGTTGGATATTCACTCTTGGTGGACTCTTGGTGCAATATCATGGGCATCTAAAAAGCAATCGTGTATCTCTCATTCAACTATGGAATCTGAGTTTATTGCTTTGGCTTCGGCAGGTAAAAAAACAGAATGGCTAAGGAACATGTTATATGATATAGAGTTGTGGCTACAACCGATGTTAGCCATATCTATTTATTGTGATAGCCAAGCCACGATGTCGAAAGCATATAGTAAAATCTATAATGGAAAGTCTAGACATATTAGTCTAAGACATGAGTACGTAAGAGAGTTAATAGAAGATGGTGTAATTTCTATTATCTACGTAAAGTCAAGTGAAATCTTGCTGACCCGTTTACCAAAGGTTTATCTCGAGATATGGTAAGGGTAACTTCCATAGGAATGAGACTAAAACCTTTCTAAAAGAATCACCAACAATGGGAACCCAACCTTGAGTAGATTTACTTGAAAAGGTTTAAAGGGTAATAACAAGCTGTTGATTTGTGATTAGTAAGAGCACTAAAACTTGTGTCCCATTCAGGATGGAATAGTGCAGTCTGTTACGTTAGGAGGATGAGTTTTTACTCTTAATGAAGTTCAAATCAAGTGATGTCTGTGTAACAGGGACATAAAGAAGGAACTTCACCTTTGTGAACATAGGAGTGGTGCTGCTTCTAAACAAGAGTTAAGGTTTTCTCTTGTAAATGTTCACTAAACCAGGTAGAGCACAAGGCCATTTAAGTGCTAAACTATAGGAGAACTTCTAATGTTAAAGATCATTGTTGTGTGTGTGTTATTTCCGGTTTTAAGGAAAAGAGTTTTGGTTTAAGCGAATGAGCCACCAACAACTCTCTTGAAACTTTGAAGTAATTACACTAGGAGAGGGTTTAAGTTGAAAGACACCTTCTTTGATGCATAAGCTTTGTGTGTGCTATAGACTGAACAAGAAATATTACAACCTAGTGGGGGATTGTTAGATATTTAATAATCTAAATAGGTTGTAATATTCAGATCCAGTAGACTGGATTTGACAGTTTTGGAAAGTCTGGAGTTTCTGCCCAATCCAGTCTACTGGACCACCAATCCAGTCGACTGGATGACGTGTATTTGGCTGATCCAGTCGCCTGGATTGGTGGTCTAGTCGACTGGATGTCGTGCCTGGGAGTTTCTGCCTGACTCAGTCGCCTGGACCACTAATTCAGGCGACTGGATCACGGCAGTTAAGGCAGTTAATGACCGTTAAAGGCTGAAATGGTGCCTTTTCATGGTGACTCTTGACTGATATACACTTGCAATTAAAAGGAATTTCGTGTTCAGTCAATATATGCAAGAAAACTATATGTTCTAAGAAGTTCTAAAAGAATTAATTGAATTGCTATCATTAATTCTTGGCTTTGTTGTATCCTGGAGACTAATTTGCTTGAACCCTTAGCAATCTCTGAGGAGAGGGAGCAAATCTAGTCTTAAAGACAGAGATTTATCGTGCCTCAAAGCCTTTTGTTCTCCTTTGATTCCCCTAAAATTCCTAACAAATTGTATAAATAAAACTTGCCTCCCTTAAGAATAAATTCGGACTCAATATCCTGAGAGATAGCTCAACTGTTTCGGCCTTTGGTATGCTCCCCAATAGTCACTAGTTCGTGTCCCCTCAGGGCAACCTATCAAAGGCAAAACCTTGCGACTATCGGAGTACATGTGGCTAGTAGAGTGTTACGTATCCCCCTGGGATTAGTAAAGGTGCGTCCAAGCTGGTCCGAACACCTAGCCAGAGTCATAAATATATATATATATATATATATATATATATATATATATATATATATATATATATATATATATATATATATATATATATATATATATATTCGGACTCTGCCAATGCATTAATTAGTTTTTTAATTGTGATGCAACTAAGACTTTCTACCACAAGTTTTAAGAAAAATATCCAACCCTTACACATGTTAGTTTACAAATCACCTTCGAATGAGTTATGAAAAAATTGTCAAGTGAACCACATTCATCAAAGAGAGAGAGAGAGAAATATGATAGCCCAATATAGTCCTTTACTTTTAAATGTAACATTAAGTATCTTATGTAAAGGATAACTTTGTCACATTATATATTTATTTACTTATTAAAGAGACTCTTAGAGAAATAATATTCCAAAATTGTTTGCATTGAATATATGTATAGTGTGCTCTTTTATTTTTTATTATTATTTTTATCTAATGCAGATTTTCTTAATCTATTAATATAATTTATACGAGGGGAATCAACCTAAACCCTCGAAGAAAGACGGGTCAATTGAAGGAGGGGAACCCAATTGACCAAGGCCCATGGAATGATAGTATGCTCTTGAATTTGATCAAAACCGTACGAATATTGTTGAAACTATTTGATATTGTAATCATAAAAATACAAAAGCAGCTAGCTATATATATACACTTACGGACGTAGGGTGTGTTATAGAAGCTGGCTGTCCCATTAAAAGAAGAAAAGCATCCAAATTGATCAAAAGCCATCGCAACATTGAAGATAAACAATTCAATGCCCAAAACTTCATGCCCACTCCAATTTTCATTTTTCCTCTCAATTAATGTGAAGATATTGATCACAGTACTACTTTATGTTGTAAATCTATCACCATTTTTATAAGGGGCGTCCTAGCAAGTCAATGACCCTTCATCCTCTTTTAGAAGCAATTGAGTGGCTGTGCAAAGCAATCATTTTACACTAGCTATAACTATCAATGCGAGTTTTTTATTTTATTTTATAAAATTAATATATTAATTTATAAATTTCTCTAAAGATTTTTTTTTTTTTTTTTTTTTAAAATTTTAAAAAAGAATTTTTTAATTTTTTTTTTGATTTAACTTGATAACTTGGTAAAGGTAAAGTGGTAGGTATCTCTTTCGTAAGGTTTATGATTTTTAACGATACTAGCTAGTCGATATCCCACGCGATGCAAGTATACTTTTGAAGTTCATTTAGAAAATTTTAATAAGTAATTATTTTTATAAATCATATTTAATTCTCATTATGTGTTATAATATTTAAAGAAGTAATTTCAAATATATTACATGTCATTGAAAAGATAGAAAATGTAATTTCTTAAGACTAATATAATGACAAAAATGAACGTATTTCTTAACTGAATTGACAAATATTTAACTATTTCTACTAACTTAAGCACACAATTATTCTTTTATGTTCTTGGTAGTTTCTTAATTATTCTTGATATTGCTTTATCCACAGTTTTCCACTTTGCTTATATTCTTCTATTGTTCAGTTCAAGGTGAGAACAAAACAATCAAATCCTTAATGTACGTGATATATTATCAAAATCAATTAAAACTATTTTTGGCTTTAACACGGTAGAAAATTTCAAAAGTCTTCCAGGAACTTCATGAAGCAATAAAAGCAAATTCCATGAAGGTAATTGTTGTGGAAAAGAGATAGAAGCTCTATGCAGTCTTTGGTGGATGGAGATCAAAGTGCTAATGTTGAGAAGTCTTTGGTTGAAGGAGATCAAAAATGGAATTTTTTTTCTCATGTCATTGCACCCATTGGGGTTCAGACCTCTTCAATCTCTATTTTTTAAATGAAGGTCATGGTTGGTGTAAACAATCTTTTTCCTGGTGGTTGTGGAATATGTAAATATATTGTTGTTGAGTTTTGATAATGCCATAGTGGCATTTCTGCACTGCAATTAAGTAGGAAAAGGTAACCTGTTGTTATTACTATTGGAAACAATTTTGTCTATCCAACAAATACAAATTTTCACATTACTTGTAGAATTGTAGAATTTTGTTGTTGCAAGCATTTTAGATTTTTTATTGTAGGTGGTTGAAGGAAAGAGAATGGTATGACTCACGGTTTGTTGTTGTTGTTGTTGTTATTTTCAGTGGATTTGTGATTGTTTGTGGCTATTTGCTTTCGATGAGTGCGTCTTGGTATGCATTTGACTTGAGATTGGGTTTCTCCTAATTATTTTATAGCTGATTTTGTTTTTGTTATCATCTTTTGTTAAAATGTGACTCTAAATGTTGATGCTTGACTAGGGATGGCAATGGGGCGGGTTTGGGGCGGGGATCCCATCCCCCGCCCCCGCCCCATTATTCCTACCCCATCCCCCGTACCCGCCCCACCCCGTCTCGGGGGGACTTTCTTCCCCCCATCCCCACCCCAAGGGTACCCACGGGTACCCGCCCCGCCCCGATATAAATTCCTTATTATTATTTAACTTTTCAGTATTATATCTAGCACCAAAAATGTGTTTTTGAGAGTATTTATATGGATAACTAAGTAGGGTTAAAACAAAAGAAATAAAAGAGTTTTTATTAATGTATTATATTCGGGGCGGGTATGGGGCGGGGGAGGCATCCCCCCTAAAACCCGCACGGGTTTTTAAAACATCACCCGCCCCCACCCCGTTCCAGGATCCAACGGGGTGGATCGGATTGGGTATCTGCGGGTCGGATGCAAATTGCCATCCCTATGCTTGACTCTTGATAATTTGGCACTTCTTAAATGTAATCCAATTTTTAACTTTTCAGTATTATATCTAGCACAAAAATGTGTTTTTGTGGATAACTCAATATCAAATTAAATGTTCCAGCCAATCTTAAAATTTTGAAGAACTTTTTTGGTTCTTTACTTTTTCTTCTCAAAGTGGACATTTTTTCTCATCTCATTGCACCCCATTGGGGTCCAGACCTCTTCAATCTCTACTTTTTACATGAAGGTCATGGTTGGTGTAAAATTCGAAGAACTTTTTTGGTTTTATCTTTTGTTTTTTATTTTCCTATCTGGATGCTAAGCTCATTGGATACTATCTTTTGTTTTAATTTGCATAGTTATTTTGAAAATTACCATAAGGGAAAATCATGTCCAATAATCCAAGCTCCTTCCACATATTTCTTTGGTTATTTGCATCGATGAATTTTTCTTTTTCAGTATGCTATATTATTGATTGATTAAGATTTATTACATATTACATTTCCTCAGGTTTTCAAATAGTTTAAAAGAAGAGACACATCCGAATATTTTCCAAGGAGAAACATATTTGTCAGAGTTGATTCTCATAGATCTATTTAGTGTATTAAAATATAAATAGTTACTAATTCGTTTAATAGGCCTACAATGAAAACAAAGCGATTCTCATAGATCTATTTAGTGTATCAAAATATAAATCGTTAACAGGCCTAAAATGAAAACAAGGCTTTACAAAATGCTAGACTAACTTATCTAAAAATGCAAAACAGTGTTACCTTCCTTATGAGAGAATCAAGTTCAACTGCATATTTTGACCAAAATTATATAATTTGTAGCTTTTCCATAGTGCTACATGTTCATACATTATTACGTATCTCACTATATATTATAGTTTACTACATATTATAGTTTATTGCAAAAATATTATATTTTAATGCAAAAATTACCCCCCAAAAAAAAACCCTTTTAAATAACACAAATAAACTATTTCAATTATACTTTATTAAAAGCTAACGAGATCATAATTTCACGCACATTGGGTGGGTCTGCGACTAGTATATATAATATAAACTAATAACTGAAACCTCAGCTTTCTCCCCATACATGTCCTGTCAGATTTCCTATTCCCATAGCAATCCACTCATGCCTCCCAAATTTTTACCTATTTTAATTCCTTCTAATTTATTTATAATAGGTTTAAATACCGTTTTAGTCCAATCACAATTAATTCAGCAAATCAAATTAATTATTTTTTCCTCTCTTTTATTGCATGACTCCTCATCTAACACTATCTCTTTCCAATTCATACTCTCTCTCTTTATGACATTTTTTTTCCCTTCCTCTCTCTTCTCTCTCCTTCGGCTCCTTCACCTCCCTACTAATAATTCTCATTAAATCCACACCCCTATCATTTCGCCCTCTTCATCACACTTTTTTTTTTTTCTCTCCAACGACTCCCCACCTCCCTACTAAAAATTCCTATTAAATCTACACCACTATTAATTCACCCCTATTAATTCGACGGTTTCTATTTTAGAATTTTCCTTTTCGAATCCCCCCTCTCCATACGAAAGTCCACCCTTATAATGAAATTTGATTAGTCATTGACATTTAAAATTTTATTCAGAAACGCATTAAATGCATTAAAGACAATTAATCAATCATAAAAAGTTTTTAACGGTTATTCCTATCAAATCCTCAATTATGCCTAAATGCTAAATGCTTATAATACCTAGATTTTTTCCTATATATAGAAATGTCATACCAAGGAGATAGAGCCATAGAGGACAACGACGAGATAGAAGACGTCTAACATTTGGACGAGAGAGTAGAAATTGTGTGTGTATTTCTATCATCAATTCAAAAAAAAAAAAATTGTAGACGTCGACATCGATGATCGCTCACTCACTCTCTCTGCTTTCTTACATTTTTCTTTTTTGGTTTGCTCGGTGTTGGTTTTTATCAAGTGTACAAAACTGAAATCGTGAAGGTCACAAACTTACTGTATAGATGGTGTCTCCATTGGTATGAAAGAAAAAAAAAATTAATGTTTATTTTTTTAGTGTAGATGATGTTGATGGATGGTGAAAAAAGACGGGTAAACACATATGAGTATTTTATTGGTTTAAGGATGCAAGCTAGCAACCACTACCATTTTGCCTTTTTATATCTATTTTATGCATTTATTTTGATAGGAAAAATATCACTCACACATTGGAGAAATTATTCAGTCCACTGGGTGAACCACGTCACCCGTCCACCATTCCAATAATTAAATGACACGTGTGATAATTAATACAGTCAGCTTTTAACCATTGGTCATTTTAAAAGTATGGGTTTAATGCTGACTGTATTAATTACCAATGGTTAAAAGTTGACTGTATTAATTATCACATGTGTCATTTAATTATTGGAATGGTGGACGGATGACGTGGTTCACCCAGTGGACTGAATAATTTCTCCACACATTGGCTATGCCAATAAGAATACGATTGATTTTGTTGATACTCTAGGTACCATTTTGTAATGAAGTTTACTTCTATTATAGCTATCATGTGGCTATCCAAATAGGCAATCAAAAGTTATGCTATAAATGAAAATGATAAATTGTTTTGGACAAATTATTGAAGTAAGTAGTCTTATATTATATTTATTTGAGAAAAAGTTTTTTATTTTTATTTTTTATATTATGGGTATAAATATCTGTGCATTGCACAGAGTTTACGACTAGTATATATATATAATATATATATATAGAGAGAGAGAGAGATGAGTTCAAGTTACACCTGGTATAACTTTATCAAACCAACAACCCACACCAACGAAATCAGTGAGAGAAGAGAGAAACCAAGAGCTTCCTAAAAAAATAATCTTGAAGAAGAAAGAATAAAAGATAATTGAATGAAATAGAGAGTTGAAGACAATGACGTGGCTTATTTTAAACCTTTAGATTTCTTATTGTCACATGTCTTACATCCGTTTAAAAATTGGAGAGAACAAAAGGTAGTTGAATGGAAGGGAGCCAGACCTCAACTGTTAAAGTGTTAATAGCAAAGCTGTTGAATAAAACAACCTTGTTTCTTTTTGTTGGTCTAATTAGTTATATTTTCATTTTTCCATCACCAGCGACGTAATGAGTTTACATTGATAGTGGGTTCCAGTTAGCTCAGCTAGTAAAGTCTCTTGTCGTTGAGTAAGAGACCTGGGTTCAAATCCCGCTTACACCAAAAACCAATTGATGTCTTGGCCTGAGGGTAAGAGCAACCATCATGAGCGGACGCCATAGGTTTAAATTCTATCATAACTATAAAAAAAAGAGTTTACATTGATACTTTTTTCAACTTGTTTGAAATCTCTCTTTTTTAAGAAAAAAATAAAAATAAAAACAAAAACAAAAAAGTTGAGAAAAAATGACTAATACATAAAGGGGTGGGCAATTACCCGGATGACCCGCTTAACTGACCCGACCGCATATTCGGCTGGATATGAATAGATTTTTTAAAAATTTCGGATTTTCGGGTGGGTAATGGATTATCCTATTTTTTCGGGTACCCGC
Organism: Fagus sylvatica; assembly: GCA_907173295.1. Taxonomy (NCBI): domain Eukaryota; kingdom Viridiplantae; phylum Streptophyta; class Magnoliopsida; order Fagales; family Fagaceae; genus Fagus; species Fagus sylvatica. The sequence continues at coordinate 15,425,139 of OU015763.1, forward strand.
CAGACCCAACAATAAAAATTAAAAACCCTAACCCTAATTTGTCTCTCTCGCCTCCACGGGTCTCCCCTATGCCTCTCTCCCTCGCCTCCCAGACCTTCCTCAAACGACGCCGTTTCCCGAACCACCACTAACGCCGCTCCTTCTTCGTCTCCGCTTCAACCCTACAAAGAAAACAGTCCGAGTGCCAGCTCAAACCTGGAACGCCGTTAGGTCCGTCCCCTCTCTCTCTCTCGCTCTCTCTCTCTCTCTCTATCATTTGAGGTTTTGATTTGGTTTTTAGGTTAGATTTTTTTTTACACTGAGTTTGATTCTGTATTGTGTGGTTTGATGTTGTATTGAATTTTTATATGCGAAGAGGTTTTAGAATCAATTTGATTCTGATTGTAAATTTCTTTAAAAATAACTTCCTTTGGCTTGCTGTGAATGCTTGCTCCTTCATGTTTCAACTTTGCCATTAGTTAATTTCCGGAATGATGAATGATCTTTCCCAAGTTGAAAACGTCGATATATTGTGAAGATAAGAAAAAAAACTTAACGGCTGCTTTTAGTTCCTGAGAATAAGTAAAATCAATAGGGGCTCAGATACAAAAAGATATCAAAACTGTGGAATAATTGTCTCTTCCAAATGTCTGTCATTGTCTTTGTAGGCAAAATAGACTGGTTTTGATGCTCTATTTCAATATACTAGGCTAATATGCTATTCTTGATTGCAAAGTAAAGACATATTTTGATACTTTGGCATAACAAGCAACAACTTTCTTGGTTGGACCTATTGTGATTTTTCATAAGCTTATAAACTGTATCTATAGGTTGTTCAATTCTTTCTTTCTAATCTCTTTTAAGGTTAAATTATGAATGTTAGGAGTTAAAATTTAGAAAAATGAAACCGTGGTATTTGTATGAAACTAACGAGTTAAAAGAATATTGGAGAGGAAAAATATGACTATTGGAATAAGGGTAAAACTTAGATACAATTATTTATGTTAGGTACATTAGGTTTCTCAATTAAATTCAAACACATGGTTGCATTAACCAATAACACAAACAATGTTATCCTTTCCAAGAATATTAAAAATAACAAATTAAACCCCCAATGTTTTTAATATAGATTGAGGGTTTAATTTGTTACTGTTTAAAACCTTAGGGTTTAATTTGTTACTTTTGAAATTATAGGGTTTAATTTACTATTTTTTGAAACTTCATGATTTAATTTTTTACTTTTAAAACTACATGGTTTAATTTGTTACACATTTAAATTGTAAGGCTTAAAATGTAATCCCCCCCTTTTACTTAGCAAGTGTAGTGTTCTTGACATTGTAGCTTTCAATGTCAACAGGGCAAAAGGATGACTTTTAAATTTTGTTTCTTTGTACTGCCTTTACTTCTTGTGTTATATACTTATATTTATTATTTCATATTCTGATGTATTATATGCTAAATTAATTATGCTTATCTTTTACTCAGCCGCTTGAAGGAGAGCAAGAGGTGAACGATACGAAGGAGATTGAGAAGGAAGGATTAGGAAGCAAAACGATGTCGTATGACGACGTAGAGATTGAGGACATGGAGTGGAACGAGGAGCTGAAGGCGTACACGTATCCATGTCCTTGTGGGGACCTCTTCCAGATCACCAAGGACGAGCTCCGCATCGGCGAAGAGATCGCTCGCTGCCCAAGCTGCTCTCTCTACATCACTGTCATCTACAACCTCGATGACTTTCTCTCCGACTCCAATAGCAACAATAAAACCAATACCCCCAACCAACAACAACCCATCGCCGTTGCTTAGTAAGTAAGCTTTCACGTTTGTAATTTTACTAGTATTCTTTCCTTAAGTGGATGCTTTTGCCTTTTCAATTAATTGATTTAAAAATTCAAGCTTTGAAGCTTCTTGTGCGACTTAAATTTGTGAATGTTAGTTAATCATAAATTTAAGTCAATCATAATATGAGGAAAATCAGTATTGCTTGCCTTTGCAATTTATAGCCTTTGGTGTTTTGAATCAAGCATGACTACAAATTTTGGATAATCTGCCCATGTGCGTGCCTTGTGTGTTCGTAGAAAGTCATGAAAGGTTTGAAATCAGTGCATTTATGAGTATTTGCTTTACATTTATTAAAAGCAAAAAGGATTTTTGTTTCTTAACTAGTGCTAATCACTTCTATTAGCCTCACAAGATTTGTTTTGTTTGAGATTCATGATGGTTGTAATGTTTTGCTCAAAGTGGTGGAACATATTTACCTAGATCATTGAAGAGGCATTGCTCATGATTTTCTAGGCAGCTTCTGCTTTGTTTTATTGTTGCAAGTGCTGTAAATGATTCAATGTTTGTGTGTTGCAGATTGTTTTAGCTGTGGGGGCAAAGAGTGGTAGAGAGGATATTCTTTCACAATGAAGTTTTGTTAGGGCTTGACAACTCGGAAGGTGTGCAGTTGATGTGTGAGGATTTTTGCTATTCTACCTAAAAATATGTTGACTGAAATTATAATACATTTATAGAAATTGTTATTACCCTCATTAGGGAAAGTTACACCTTTATACACGGAAATTGATGGGCTGTAACGTTTTGAAAACATCAGTAGTGTTAATCATGCTTATTTATTTTAGTTTGTTAGCCTTGCTGTCAGTCAAAAACTGGTGGCACACGATGTTTTCATCTTGTGTGCATGGTTAAGCAAAGGAATACCAAGAAAAAACAGAGAAGCTGTACCTGCAATGCAATTTTCCTTCGTCTTAAGAGGAAAACCTTTATGAGTTTGGCTAATTTTTCTTTAACTGGGGCTTATGCTCTTTATCTCATTTGGGAATGTTGAGAACTTCATGAATGCTTGGAAAGCAACACTTTATTTTTATTTTTGGGTACAAGTGAGTGATGGGGGACTAAGTCCCCGGGAAGTAAAGGGGGACTAAGCCCCCTTGGGATTGAACCCATGCACTCCCGGATAGGACTTAGAAGGGGCATGGAGGGGGTACTGTTGGGAGCCAAAGGCTCCGTGGAAAGCAGCATACAATTGGAACTCAGGATTAGGAATGGTGCTAGAAATTGTAACTGCATTATTTGACACTCGGAAGACGAAAATGCCAGATAAAACAATTTTGGACTTGGCTTTGGTGGATTGCTTAAGGATAAGGTTTTTCCCTTCTGCACGCTCTGATCAAATTATCTTAAAGCTAACTTGACAGCTTGCAACTCCAAAATGCGCACGCATTATGATCTGGAAATAACAATTATTCAGTGCGAAATTAAAGTTAGAGCTAATTACACTTCAACCCAACACTTGTTTGCAGTTTATTTCTATTAATTAATTGAGGCTGGATTCTGTTGTGCAACGTTGGAATTGAGTGAATCTGATTAAAATTGTTAGAATTTAATTGCTTGATGATATTCCATATAAGATTATTTATATAGAATGACGACCATGGATGGCAACGCGCAGAATTATTGCTTAGAAAGTTAGTTACAAGGCAATTTTTTAAATTATTTTTATGGTTTTGTTTTGTTTTTAATTTTTTGAGTAGACCCTTGTTAGAATTAGGGGTGGGCAAGAATCTACCAAACCTGACCCATTTAACAAAACCGTCCGATCCGTACATCCGTCTACTTGGACATCCATCTGCTTGAGCATATATATGTATGGACGAATATGGATACAAATATTTTATTTTTATTTTTTATTCGAATTTTGGGTGGACCATGGATTTAATGTTTTTGGTTGGGTACCTGCTCAATCCGCTTGTCCATTTAATAATATATATCTATATACTATAATGTAAAATTGAAGTTTTTTTTTTATTATTTTTATTTTATTTATTTATTTATTTTTTTATTTTGGTTGACCTCATAATATTACGTCACATAAGCTGCTCTCACAATTTTACACTCATTATTTTAATATATATTTTTTAATTTAAATTTTATTTTATAATTAAACATCTCATTAGAATCTCATTATATTTTTCTAATAGAATCACACGCGCTACCGCGCGTGTTCAAGGCTTTTTCTATTTATCACTTTTTTTTTTAATCTATTTATTCAAAGAGTACAATTTTCATATTTTCAACCTTTTTTTTTTAGAATTTAATTGTCTGTTTTTTTTAGAGGACAATTGGGTAAGTTGTACAATCCTCTCTTTTTAGGTTAATTTACTTTGTCCAATAGCAAATAAGTACTACCACGTGTATATAAATTAAAAATTTTAAACCATTGAAATATATCTAACAAAAATACATCAAATCAAATTGTATTATCTACGTCTACTTTAAAGATATTAAAAGTTTATATGGTAATACAAATAGCTGTTAGTGGGAAGAAGATGAAGGATCGATGTCTTTAGTTGGTGATTCTAATTGTTTTCCAGCTGCATTTGCCATTAACCTTGTATTCAAAATTAAAAATTTATTAGTTTTATATTATTAATTGTTACTTCAAAAACATATATTTTTGTACTGAGAACATACAGATGAATAATATGTTATCGATAGATTGTATAGGTACGTACCTTGTGACAATTTTGCATAACTCTTTGTACATTAAATGGTCTAAGTCAGCTTGTGTCTTGATGAACTGTCATTTAGCATTAAAATTTGAATATAATATATGTCTCATGAATGTATATGTAGAAACAGAATAGTAATGATTTGGTACCTGCATTATCACCATATCATCTAATCCTTTTGTTTTCCCTCTGTCTTTATGGTCATGGACGTTTGAACTTTCAAATGAAGAGAAAAAAAAAACAGTATAATAACTAAATGTTTGTATAATGTATTGGTTAATACCCAAGCTAGAATTATGAAGTAACACACCTTTCATATAATTGTGAGATCAAGACTCGTTTCACCATTCTCCATAGTTGTGTCTTGTCAGCTTGAACAGTACATCCCCAACCGGGGGAATATATTCGCAACTTCACAACCTATTTTATGTTATGTTATGTAACAATTGGCTCTTCCAGTTTGAATGATATTATAATGAAAAAATGATGACGATTAAATGAAACATAATTTATAAAACATGTACCTTGTTATCAATAGATCCAATGTTTGATATTGATTGATTGGCCTTCCACATCTCCCAAAAAGCAGTATCATTAACCTAAACCATGTTTAAGTAAGTGTAACACCACAAACACATCATACTGAGGTTTTTTTATTTATTTAAATGAAATAATTAATGTCATCTAATTTCAACCTATTGATTTAAAGAAGACATGTTAGTGTTTTAAAACACATACCCTGCTACTATCAATGGCACCACTGTTATGGATGGTTGTTCCCCAAGATCCATTTTTACAACCTTTAAATGTTGATTTGTTCATCTTTTCTGTTTGAAATACATTTGGATTATAAATAAATTCAACAAATTAATCAATTAAAAGGACAATACCCAAATCAATTAAAGAAATAAATATATAAAAAAGTGCAACCAAAAGTTAATTTAGTACCTACGATGTAGGTAACAAAACCTCTTTATACACAATATTTTTGGTGTGAACTCCTTCCTCCCCCGGTACTGTTCCTTTTTCCACCAAAATTTTTGTGGTGGATTGTGAGACTCCCCTTGTACTAAGAAATCAAAAAATACACGGTTGATTAAAAATAGGGAAGAGACTCTGAACACGAATAAATTGTACTAAGAAATCATGATTAATTCCCACAGCATATATATATATATTTTTTTCCCTTCCATTTATTTTAAACCTACCTAATTTATACAATAATTAACTAATTCAATTTGAAATTAGGAGTCTACATTGTTAACCATAATTATTTAATTAAATCTTCTTATTTTTTTTTTCATGGTAATCTTACTACAAAATATGAATTTTATCATTTAAATTTTAGATCATGATTACTTAGTAAAATTGTACAAATTATTTACTTAATCCATTTTTTATTTTACAAATCATTAACATGTTTTTTTTTTTTACTAATTTTTTATAGTCTACACATTATACGCAGCATGTCCAAAATCAATCATGTTAGCGAAGGCAAAATATAAAAGGTTGGTTCCAAACTTACTAACATAGCTTCAATTGTTACTTTCTATTTGAATTACAATGATTTATTAATTTTTTTTTTTTTCATGGTAATCTTATCACAAAATCTAAAGTGAAGAAAGACAAAGAAGAAGGTAGGAATCCATGCAATCCTGGAAAAGACTTCTACTCTAATTAAGAGTCTAGATAAAGATATTCTCTTCAAAAATTTGTTTGTCACCGTGTACAAAAGGTTTTGTTTTTTTTTTTTATCAACAAATTTTAATAAAAAAAAAAAAAAAAAAAAAAAAAAAACTTCTACTCCAATTAAGACTCCAATCTAGATATAAATGGAACAACAACCACACCGTGTACAAAATGTATTTTATTTTAATTTTTTTAATTAATATCAACAAACAACAATTAAAAAAAAAAAATTAGACTACAAAGACTTCTACTCCAATTAATTCATCTTGGTCAATAATTTACACACGTGAAGGCTTCATTAGGAAGCCATACCCTATCAACTCACTTTTTGTTGTGTTGTTTGCTTGAAGTCCTCCCTGTATCATTTCAAAAAATAAAAAATTTCTTAAGTTTATCACAAAAATTATTAGGTTTGGGAAGTTAACACAAAATACGTGCTAGAATATAAGTACAAAGAATAATGTGGGTGTGCAAATTTTGTACCTATTAATTTTCTTTTGCAACTAATATTTGTAAGCCTCTAAATGCCTATACAATCTATTTATTAAAAAAAATTGAGAAGATTATTCAAATATTTGCTCCATCAGAATAGATTAATTTATATCATTAGAATTTGTAAATTAAAAATGCGTACCTATTTGTGATAGGGTGATTATACTTGAAGTCAACAAAAATTTAATTGTTATATATTTGAATATTTATTTGAATAGATGGACAAATCCCTTTATAAATATATCAAGGTACGAAATCCGTTTAATCTAATTATATGCATATAACAATAGTTAAATTGATACATATCATGCATATAATCTGTTAGATTAGGGAAATATATCACAGTAAATATTTTGATATTATATCCAATCAACTTTCAAGTATATAGGGCGATTATACTTGAATTTATTCAAATATCTACTCTAAAAAAAAAAACAAATAGAGATGTGAGAGAAGATTGATAGTTATAAAGATAAGAGAAATTGTGAGAGAAAATAAAGGGAGAGATAAATTTGAAGTGGGTTAGTAGGAAGGTTTTTTTTTTTTTAAATTAATTTATTTATTTTGAGGGAATGAGAGATGAGTTAGGATTATTTTGGATAATGATAAAAGTTGAGTAAATAAGGAGTTGTGAAGTTAGTGGGAAGTTGGAAATTAGAAAGTGGAGTAGATAAGGGAGTTGTAAGGGAGAAAAAAAAAAGGGAGACTTAAAAAACAAAGGAAAAAAAAAATTGTAAAATTCATAGTTTAAATACAAAATTAAAATTCATAGTTTACATCTTCACACTGGCTCTTAGTGGGAAAGCAAAATCAGAGAATTAAGGAGGGAAAGGTTTATCATGAGCTTGTACTTCAATTATCACAAATATAATTAGCACCATGATTATCTTCACGACAGGTTTTCCAATACCCATTAATTTCACTCTTAATGTCCGTCCCTTTCTTGCAATATTTGTCACGTAAAATTGCTTTTTATATACAAAGCAAATTTATAGGGCCTAGACAGGCTTAAGTTGTTGAAAATTTCACATTTTATAGGTCGGTTTAGTGTTAAGAAGAAGCTTAATTTACTTAATTTATACGAATGGCCAATTTTTGGATGATATATTTTACATTGACTTTTGAGGTAAAGCAAATTTGGGTTGAGATCACGTCTCTTTCACCGTGTACAAAAGGGTGTGTTTTTTTTTTTAATTATTATCAACAAACAACAATAAAAAAAAAAATAAAAAAAAAAAAAAAAACTATAGAAGACTTCTACTCCAATTAAGAGTCTAGATATAGATATTCTCTTCAAAAATTTGCCCATCAGTTTTAATATTTTGTTAAAATTTCACACAATTTTACATGTAGCTATTTTATAAAATAATTACAAAACTCTATTTGTATTATGACCCTACATAGATTTGGATGGAAACAACAACCACACCGTGTACAATGTATTTTATTTTAATTTTTTTAATTAATATCAACAAACAACAATTAAAAAAATTAAAATTAGACTACAAAGACTTCTACTCCAATTAATTCATCTTGGTCAATAATTTACACACGTGAAGGCATCATTAGGAAGCCATACCCTATCAACTCACTTTTTGTTGTGTTGTTTGCTTGAAGTCCTCCCTGTATCATTTCAAAAAATAAAAAATTTCTTAAGTTTATCACAAAAATTATTAGGTTGGGGAAGTTAACACAAAATACGTGATACAATATAATTACAGAGAAATTTTTTTTTAATAATAAGAATACAAATACATTGACAATTCCATGTAGATCTAAGTAGAGCACCAAAGATGGGATCCCACAAAATATCTCAGAAAAATTCAAACTTCACAGTGACAAAATAAAAAAATGTAAAGGGTTGGAAAGAGATATATACCTGTGAGAAGTCGAGCCTCCGTAGATTCTGCAACAATAAGAAAAGTTAGTCTCTTTAGAAAGCTGATGAGAGACTATTTTACCAGAAATAAAAGATATCAAGATTGAAAATTGCTATAATTAGCACTTAGAGCCTTAGAGTTAGAGGGACTTCACATTGACTCTAGAATCAGTAAGTCTTTTTTGTAATCAATGAGTTAAAGTAGATTTGTTGTTTTGCAGGGCTTGTAGGTGCTTTTTTAAGCAAAAGTAACATGTTCCATGCAATAATAGAGATGAAGCACATGAATTCATGGAAGTTTACAACACTGACATGAGTGACATGCCAAAAAGAATAACTGTAAAGCAGACCGTGAACACCGATTCGCTAGCTTTTGAACCAGATTTCCAAGTGCCCAATCCAATGGCTGGTATGGTGTGGCCACTCAACAGCGTAAACGATTTTGCTTGAAATTAAATAATCCAAATACAAATACAGTGACAATTCCATACAGATCTAAGCATAGCACCAAAGATCGGATCCCACAAAATATCTCATAAAAATTCAAACTTCACAATAACAAAATAAAAAAATGTAAAGGGTTGGAAAGAGATATATACCTGAGTTAGAGGGACTTCACCAAAGTCTCTTTAGCTAAATAGAACAACAAATATGGCTGGAGATCGGACTCAGTAATGTTGCTGCTTCATTGTTTCTCTCTTTAATTTTTTCACTCACAATTTGGATCTGAAAATGTAACTGACACTAAAATTATATAATGAGAGACAAATTTGAACGTGGGTTAGTAGGAAGGTTTTTTTTTTTAAATTAATTAATTTATTTTGAGGGAATGAGAGATGAGATAGGATTATTTTAGATAATGATAAAAGTTGAGTAAATGAGGAGTTGTGAAGTTAGTGGGAAGTTGGAAATTAGAAAGTGGAGTAGATTAAGGAGATGCAAGAGAGAAAAAGAAGGGAGAATTAAAAAACAAAGAAAAAGAAAAAAAACAATAGTAAAACATGAACGTGGAATTGTGATCATTTTAACTTTTGAATTTGAGTAGATCAGTAGATTACTCTTTTAACCTTTATTTTTTATTTTAAAAGCAAACCGATTGATTTTAAGTAGGGGTGGGCAAAAAACCGCGAAACCTGACCCGCCCGACCAATCCGGCCGAACCGATCGTCCGTCCGTCCGTCCGTGAGCATATATACGGACGGATACGGATACGGATATTTAAAATATTCGGATAACGGACGGATAACGGATTTTAAATTTTTGGTCGGGTGGATACCCGATCCGCCCGACAATATTAACTTAAATGATAAAAAAATAAACCTATCACTCCTGTCTACCCATAATCCCATACCCACCCGTGAAACCCGGTCACTCACCCACTCATATTTAATATTTTTCACCGGCTTTCACTCATTTTTTTCACTTCACTGACCTATTATCTCTCATCTCTCAATCTTAAAAGATTCCCTCGAGCTTTAGCAGGAATTCCCTCTTCAAGTCTGAAGCTCCACCGCCGGTGAATCTCCAGCAAGGCCACAATCTTAAAGTTATCATTCCTTCCGACCTCAATTCCCTCGAGCTTTAGCTTATAGGAATTCCCTCAATCTTCAAGTCCTGAAGCTCCACCGCCGGTGAGATCTCCAGCAAGGCCACGGGAATCTCGTCTCCCTCATTCCTTCCGACCTCAATCTCCCTCTCCCTCTCTTATTTTCTTTTCTGTTTCACCGCCGACGAAGGGAGATTGAGTTGAGCTCCACCGCCACATCGCCACAGAGAGATTCCAGATCAAGTGAGATCTCACCGGATCTGGTGAGATCTCGCCAGATCTAGCGAGATCTCGCCGGATCTGGTGAGATCTCGCCAGATCCGGTGAGATTTCGCCGGATTTTGGCTAGACCTCGCCGATTCTGCTGCGGCACCACCATCAACTTCGCCGGTTCTGTCCAATATTGGTGTATTTGCTGATTTTTTTGTTGTGTGTTTTTTTTTTTTTTGTTGTGGTTGCTACGGTGAGTATTTTGTTGCGATGATTTGTTGATGGGTTGATTTTCTATTTGATTGTTGTTGTAACGGCAAAAACCCGTGAAACCCGACCGTAACCACCCGCCAAAACCGATCAACCGACCCGCCTGAACCGACCACCTTAACGGATGGTCAACGGGTTGGAGCTTTGCAAACCCGACTCTGTCGGGTAGGATAAAAAAATACCCTTAAACCCGAACCGCCCGACCCGAGCCCACCCCTAATTTTAAGTATGGGGTATTTTAGTCCGTACACTAAAGTGGACATTTTTCTATATATGGATGTGACTATTATACCCTTTTTGCTAACACATATTATTATTTGAAGTCATTGATTAAATTAAGAATATAAGAAAATGTGAGGGGTATTCTTGACAATACATTAAAGTGGACATGAGGGCATAAATCTTCTTAATAGTATTAGATAAAATGGACATGAAGGCATGAATCCTCTTAATAGTATTAGATAAAAAATATCTGACGTATCATGCCACCTCATATTTTAATTTAAAAAAAAAAAATGGCAACTCAAATAAAAAAAACTAAAAAAAAGAAAAAGTTTTGATCGTGGCAGCACGTGAGTTTTTTTTTTCTTTCACTATTTTGATCAAAGTGAAATCCTAACCTTCAAAATCCCCTGCCCTCTGTCACTGCCCCTCACCCTCCAAATCCACCGCCGGCCCCAGCTCAGGAAACCGCCGCCCCTCACCTCTTCGCTGCGCCGCCCATTCATCAACTCCACCTCCACCGCGCCACTCTCCTTCTGGGTGAGCCCATCGCCTCTCTCTCTATTTATCTCGCTTCTCTCTCTCGGTGACCGCATCTTCTCTCTTGAATATGAATATATGTGTGTGAATATGATTTTAATCATTGAAATGGAAATGTGATTTCGGGGTTTTGTTTATCTGTGTGATTGATTTTTGGGTTTTGATGGGTTTATGATATTTTCTCTCTGTAATTTGCAAGAAAGCAAGTCGATTTTGGTTTTTTTTTTTTTAATGGAGATTTTGGTTGGCACTGAAAAGTTCCTTCACCGCCTGAAATGATCCAGGCAACCAAATGTGATAAAAAATGGACAATGTATTCACTTTTCATTGATGGGTGTCTATTAAATTTTTATTATTAGTTGTTATCTTGTTATATAATTTAGGCTTTTTGTAGTTCAGATTTATTGTTCTTTTTTATTAAAGTTTCCCTTCTAATTTGTGTATATATATGCATATTCTCTGCTGCACTTGTTGTTAGTCCTGTTATTAAATCCTGTTATTTTTAGTGTTAATCATTAAATTTTGCTCACCTCAAGGGCAATGAATGTTTGATTAGCTTTAAGCTATTTTCCTTGGATTGTTGCTATTTTACTTTTGCCATTCCTGTTATGCACATTGTCATTGGGTCTCATGCCGTGTTGTTATTGAGTTCTGCTGATCTTCCTTGCCTCATTTTTTATTTTTATTTTTTCGTAGCAGCAAATCCACCGTAAGGGTTTGCGACTAGTATTTATAATAAAAAAAACACTAACCCACCCCACCCCACCCCCGGCCCTCAATTTCTCTCTCTCAGTCTCTCAAAATCACTCCTGATCTCACCTCACTCCCTCTCTCTCTCATTTCCGATGATCTCACAGCCACTCACCGCCACACCAAAATGATCAATCTCACCACCACACACTGCCACTCCCGATCTAACCACAAAGCCCACTCCCGGTCTCACCCCCAATATCACCATGAAGCCCACTCCCGATCTTACCCCCGATCTCACTCCATCTTCTTTAGACTCACCTGATCTCACTCCCTTTCCCTTAGACTCACGATCTCATCTCACTCACTCCCTCTCCCTCTCCCTCTGACTCACGATCCCATCTCACTCACTCCCTCTCTCATCTCAACCATAGCCACCATTGCCACTCACCGACTACCCTCGGATCTCTATCCTCTCTCACTCTCAAACCAAGCCGCGCACCAAAGGTCTTTATCTCTCTCTTCTCTCACTATTGAAATTTATTTGACTAAATCTCTCTCCTCTCTTAGTGGTGATTTTTTGTGTGTATTTGGTGATATGTGGTTGTGTATAGGTGAATTTGGTGATTTGTTGGTGATTTTTTGCTTTATGTGGGTGATTTGTTGGTGGTGTTGTGTGTTGGGTGATTTTATGTTGTATGCTTGTGATTTGCTTTTGATAACCCGACCACCTTAATGGATGATTAACGGATTGAGTCTTTTGTAAACCCGAACTTGACCTGTGGCCATCCCTAGTTAGAATGGATGTATTATTTTCATTAATTGGTACTTTGCAAAATGATATTGTGTTTTGACTAATTGATAATGAACAGTGCTATTAAATGGTGCGGAAATATTAAAAAGTGGTGCGGAAATATCATTTGCCTTGATAATTTGCAAAGTTAGTCTATTTTTGTTAATTTTTTTTAGGTGTTTATACTACTTTAACTATGCCAATAAACAGTCTCACACTAATACACTCACAATCAGCGTGAAAGTGAGTGGCTTTTGTCAATTCAACTCAGCAAGACCTTAACCTCAGGGGTGAAAAAAGCAACTCTACGTCTCGGTCATCCAAAACACTATTACTTAACTTCACCTTTTACAAACTTAATCCACGTTATATAACTATTTTGGTGTAAGTTGTCTAACTACTTTTAGAATACTGTTTGGCTGGATATGAATTAAAAATTTCAGGTTTTCGGGCAGGTAATAGATTATCCTATTATTTCGGGTAACCCGCCCGACCCAACAATAAAAATTAAAAACCCTAACCATAATTTGTCTCTCTCGCCTCCATGGGTCTTCCCTATGCCTCTCTCCCTCGCCTCCCAGACCGTCCTCAAACAACACTGTTTCCCAAACCACCACTAACGCTGCTCCTTCTTCCTCAAAGAAAAAAATTCCAAATGCTAGCTCAAACCTGAACGCTGTGAGGTCCTAGTTTTGCTTTTGAAGGTGATACTTTTACTTAGCAAGTGTAGTGTTGTTGACAATGTAGCTTGCAATGGCAAAAGGATGATTTTTAAATTTTGATTTCTTTCTACTGGTGTTATATTTATTATTTCATATTCTGATGCTAACTTGGTTATGCTTATCTTTTTACAGTGCTCAACTTCATCTACAACTCAATAAACTGAAATCCTTCCAGCTCTTGTAAACCCTCTTAGCTCATCCATCTCTCTTGTCAAATGAAAATCCACTATTTAAAACCATTCAAACACCACAAGCTCAACCCAATCCTCTTCCACACAAACCCATCTCCCTCCCGTGCTCTTTTTTCTTCAACTCCTCACCCAAACACTCAACCAATCACCCTAAACTACCTCCAAAACTCTATCCAATCTTCTCAATGGCATTTGATCAAACACCTTGCGCCAAACCTCACTCCATCTCTAATCTCCACCACCCTTTACAACCTCCACAAAACCCCTCACCTTGTTCTTCAGTTCATTACACACATCGAGTTCCATTGTCTTGATATCAAAACCCGTTGCCTCGCCATTGCTATTGTTGCCCGCCTCCCATCACCAAAACCCAGTTCACAATTCTTAAAGCAAGCCATTGCTAGTGACATTGCTTCAATTGGAGTGATTTTCAATGAGTTGGCGCTTGCCCGCGATACTTTGGCTATAAAAAGTAGTATTGTTTTTGATTTGTTGATCAAGGCTTGTTGTGAATTGAAGAGGGCTGATGATGCTTTTAAGTGTTTTGATATGATGAAGGAAAAGGGTGTTGTACCCAAGATTGAGACTTGTAATGATATGTTGAGTTTGTTGTCGAAGGTGAATAGAACACAGGCGGCGTGGGTTTTGTATGCTGAGATGTTTAGGTTGAGGATAAACTCGAGTGTGTATACGTTTAATATAATGATTAATGTGTTGTGTAAGGAAGGGAAGTTGAAGAAGGCAAAGGAGTTTATTGGGTTTATGGAGGGTTTAGGGGTTAAGCCTAATGTTGTTACATATAATACGATAGTACATGGGTGTTGTTCAAGAGGGAAGGTTGAAGCAGCTTTTATGATTCTTAATGCCATGAAAGCCAAAGGTGTTGAACCGGATTCATACACGTATGGCTCGCTTATTAGTGGGATGTGTAAGGAGGGAAAACTTGAGGAGGCATCTGGGTTACTTGGTAAAATGGTGGACAATGGGTTGGTTCCAACTGCTGTGACATACAATGCTTTGATTGATGGATATTGCAATAAAGGGAATTTGGAGATGGCTTTTAGTTTTAGAGATGAGATGATTAGGAAGGGCATAATGCCAAGTGTGTCAACTTACAATTTGTTAATTCATGCATTGTTTATGGAAGCCAAAATGAGTGAGGCTGATGATATGAGAAAGGAAATGGGAGAGAAGGGGTTGGTTCCTGATGCCATTACATATAACATCTTGATTAATGGGTATTGCAGATGCGGGGATGTGAAAAAAGCTTTTAGGCTCCATGATGAGATGCTGACTAAAGGGATTCAGCCTACAGGGGTAACTTATACCTCACTCATTTATGTTTTGAGTAAACGCAATAGAATGAAGGAGGCAGATGATTTATTTGAGAGGATACAACATGAAGGTGTGTTGCCAGATCTTGTAATGTTCAATGCCTTGATTGATGGTCACTCTGCTAATGGCAACATGGAGCGTGCATTTTCACTTTTGAAAGAGATGGATAAGATGAAGGTTCCACCTGATGAAGTGACTTACAATACATTAATGCAAGGGCGCTGTAGGGAGGGGAAAGTTGAAGAAGCTCGCGAACTTCTCAATGAGATGAAGAGAAGGGGGATTAAGCCTGATCATATTAGTTACAATACTCTCATTAGTGGTTATAGTAGAAGAGGTGATATCAAGGATGCATTGAGAGTTCGGGATGAGATGTTGAGTATAGGTTTCAATCCCACGCTTCTTACTTACAATGCCCTTATACAAGGTCTATGCAAAAATGAAGAAGGTGATCATGCTGAAGAGCTCCTCAGAGAAATGATAAGTAAAGGGATAACACCTGATGACAGCACCTATCTCTCTTTAATTGAAGGGATTGGCAAAGATGGTAACTTTGTGGGAAAGGGTGCTTGATAAATATTTTCTTTTTGCCCAGAGTGTTATCAAGTTAACGTAGAAATGGGGTTTTCCAGAAGCAAAGCTTTGTTTGGATGACGCTTTTGGTCACTTTTTGCTTTATGCACTGGCTTGTTTGAGTCTACATTATTGACGCAGCAGCATTGGCTTCTGAAATGAATCATTGTAAGATTATACTATGTGTTTATTTTCATCTCCATTCTTTATTAGTCATACAGCAGCACTGATCATTACCATTGTATATACTTGATGTTGTAAAAGGAATAAAGTATCATGCATACATTTAACAGAGAACAATTTTCTAAAGCAAAACAATTGCTGGAAGTTTTTCAATAATTCATGGTAACTCTAGATTGGAAGATTTCTGTAGCTAGCTAGAATGCAAGAGAAACAACTCGGCGAAATAATATTTTTCCTGTTCTTTTTGCCCTAATGTCTATTGTGTTTCATTCCTCTGTCAGTTAAAGCTGTTATATATTGTAACAGAGTCATGATGTCTGCCAATAGTAGTTGGAGGACGTACCCAGGTCCTTAATGGTTTCATTAATTTGATCTCAAAAGCTAAATTACTTATTATTGTGAAAGTGATAGTTGATGTAACGAGGCCTACAATGGTTCTTTTGTAGAAGTGTTTTTCATATTATCTGTAAAGTATGATGGCATTTACTTAAATATGCCTTTTTTTTTTTGGGTATGTTTTTTTGCTTGGTTTTTTTTATTTATTTACTTTTTAGTGAAAGCTTTTATGCAAATACTTTACTCTGTTAGATTAAGATTTTTTGCTCAAATGCTCCAATGTCCAATGTTATTCTCATGGCTTACTATCCACAATTCCTAAAAGCTATGATCTTAGTTAAAAGCTTTGATTTTGTCTCCCATGACTTCTGTAAATACTTCACAAGTTTCATGGCATATTCTTTCCAGGTGCTATAGAATATCAGCGTTTCCTTATTGGAGTTGGACCCAAAAACAAGCCTAATTATACAACTTTACCATCATTATGGATTCTTTTAGTCAAATAAGGTCCACTGGAGTTGGATTTCTTTAACAAGTGGCAAAACCTTATTTGGCTCTATATATTGGAGACACACACAGCACTCTCCACTACATGCAGATAGGGAAATCATGTGTGGTCCTCGCAATCTTTAAGAGTTGGGCCTTACGTGCCTTATGAGAAAGGGTTGTCTGATATGATTTAATTAGTGGAATCCCACCGTGATAAACATAAGAGGGAATTCGATTGTGCTGGTTGATTCTTGTGACTTGGAAGTATTTATTTTTCTTTAATTAGGTATTGGGTTCATCGGTCCTATGAGAACAGAGGACTTAGCCTCCTTTTTGTTGTTGAGAAAATTATATTTTAAATCCCATAATTTAAGAATATAATAAATTAAACTCTATAATTTCAAAACTAACAAATTAAAACTCGGAGATTTTAAAAAATAACAAACTAAATCTTATAATTTCAAAACTATGAGATTTATTAAAGTAGAGCTTAGTGTAGCTATTCTCAAAAATAGTAAAAGGATTATTATTCATGACTTCCCAAATCAGCAACATGTTTTACCAATAAAACTCAATTTTCATGATCCTGAAGTCACAATCAGTATGACAAGGGGGAAAAAAAAGTAAGCATCAATCTCTTTTTCCTTACTAGGCTTTGAAGCTTTTAATTAGTGCACACAATTGGATGTCGTTTCTTGGAATCTTGTTTGTGGAAACCCATACACCATGCACCAAATATTTGAATAGATTACCACAATGAACTTTTTGTCAGCTTTTGGAATTGTCTATTGCAAGATATGTGCAACAACTTCATGTACTTAAGCTTTGTGTGGGTTTTGCAAGAAGGAAAGGCTCCAAACTCTGAAAACATAAGCTTCCATGGGTACATTTGTAGGACACATGGTACCTGGTTTGGCACTCACTCTCCTGGGTCTATGGCACACCATCAATACAATTAGAGCCTACTTTCTCAAAGGCCCTTCTAACTTCAGAATAAGGTTTTGGTACCCATTTGGTGGATCTCTATCCAAACTTAAACACTTGGAGCTTATTCTCATCTTATCTTTTTCAGTTTTTGCAATACTGATGCAAATTCTAGACTACCCTTTCTTTCGTTTTGCTTACAGACTTGACAACTTTGAGCATGCAACCATGTTCCTCCACCTTGTTGTTTTTGCAGGTTTTACCCTTTCTGCAGAGTTGATTCATTCATTAGATATCCTCTCTGGGGTTGTTGGAATCCTTGCAGCCACTGTATTTGGTCAAGAGCTTTTTCTACTTCGTTTCCACTCTGCTGACCATGTTGGACTTGAAGGGCACTACCATTGGCTATTGCAGCTCATAGTGTCTATATCTTTCATAGTAGCTCTGGCAGCAACTTTTTTTCCTACCAGTTTTCCTGCAGCTCTTGTTCTTTCAATTTCAGTTGTGTTCCAAGGGTGCTGGTTTATGATTATGGGATTTATGCTATGGGTTCCTCAGTTTGTCCCAAAAGGTTGTGTTATGGTTTTGGCTGAGGTTAGCAGTGATTACATGCTTGGAGCAATCAGCTGCAACTCTAAGGAGGCTGATTTGAGAGCAAAAGCACTGGCTAATTTGCAATTCAGTTGGATACTTTCTGGAATATTGATATTTACAGGATGTATTTGCTTGAAATTAGCTGGAAAATGCACCCTAATAAGGGGACAGTCAACTGAGTATGAGCAACTTCACAGTAGAGGTGTGGATCTCCCTGTATCAATTGATGGCTTCAAGCAAGCTCATACATTACAATTGTAGTATGTTAGACCTGGCAAGTCACGTCCTCTCAAGGTCACAAAGAGCACTTGGGTTCCACCATGCATCAATAGCATATAGATTAAATTAGAGTTGCTGTTGATATTTCTCTGAGTTACAGGGGCATATTTCTAAAGATTAGTAGTGCCCCCATGAATAAGTCTCTCAGAAGGACTTGTATCTCTATAATGGTGATACTGTAAGATCAGATGTGATATAACTTATTTAGTTACTAAGATGATTCTTATCTTGAAGTGGGTTTGAGCAAAAATTTAAAGGGCAAAGGCGCAAAAGTTCTTTTATGACTCATTTAGAGCTCATAGACAAGAGCTTTAAGCCTTTAAGAACTCTAAATTCTTTTTAGAAAAAAAGAGGGTGTCTTGTAGCATGAATGAAAAGGGCCTTTAAGACTCCATAAAACTGTTTTGTAATCTTTTCGAAAAACCGAAATTTGGTGTTTTCAAAAAAAAAAAAAAAAAAAAAACTAGAAATTCATGTGTTATAAATCCAGAACTTTAAAGCATTATTTATTGCAAGTTGCTAAACATTCAAATACTGAAAGAGCTTTTTAGTTGAAGATTTATATTCCAAGCGTTCTACCACTAAAGCTCAATAACTAAAACTCTACTTCCTTAAGCAATGCTGGACATATACTTAGTTTGAAATATAAACGACAAAGGCCTTCTAGTATGAAACTGAGATTGCTACTCTAGTTATTTATAGACTAACCGCATGGACCGAGCCTGTTGATACCCTTGCCAGTGAGACCTGAGTGAATTGTGGAACATTAAGAGGGGCTTTAATCTTCCTTGCTACTTATATTTCCATAGAGAATGGGAGGTAGCCATATAGTTCCTACTGCTTTAAGTCTTTCATCCCTGGCCTTCTACTCAATTCCAAATCATTTATTACTCTATTTATAAAATTAGAAAATCACAAGTTGTTTGTGTATCAAACACTCAATATGGCATGTTCTTATCTTGCTACCAAGTAAACTAGCAAATAAACCTTTGTCATTACCATCAAACTTTTATCAAACCAAAAGAGAAACTTGTGTGTCACTCTTCTCTTTGATATGTGTTTTGAAAGGAACCTCAATTTGCTTTTCTTTTTTTATTCGTTGAATATCCAAAACAATTCAGTTCTACATCAATTGAAAGACCAAAAGAGAATTACAATCTTGATGAACATAAAATAAAACAACCAAAGTTGCTAAAATTCTCACTCAGCCTTCAGCCTCTTCAACAGACGCTTCAATTCGAAGAAGAACAAACCCCACTGCCACTCCAACAAGAACCAGCCCATTCATGATGGCTGCAATCTTGAATATCTCACCAGCAGCATTACAAGTAGAAGATAGAGCTCCACCACCCCTACCTTTGCTCCATGATGGAAGTTTCAAGGAGCTCACCACCTTTGCAAAGGATTGCTCAGTGCATACCGGAAGGCCTAGTGAGGCCACACTGTTGTGAGCCTTCAACCCACCAAAAGAGTTCAGCCCTGTTATGTAATGCACATTGTTCTTACTCCTCCTAGAGTTGGAAATGGTGGTAATAGTAGCAGCAGCAGTAATGGTGGATGGAGATAGTGTGGCCATTGAAATTTATCTGAAAAAGAGCAACAAAAAAAAACAAAATACTTAGACAAAACTTAATGAAAGCTGAATTGGGTTGGTAACAAGGAAGAGTAATATGAGTATACATACCTTTTTGTGGTGGCTTCTGAAGAGTTCTTTGTTAACTTTGTGGAAGTAAAATGATAGTGGGAGGAAAGGAAATGAGACTTTGTATGGTTAGAGAAGGGAGAAAATGGATAAGGTAGGAAGAGGATGGTTGGTAGACAAGAGAAGCAGATGAGCTTATTGAGAACAAAAAAAGCTAAAAAAAATGTGTCCCATTAAATAATGGCCAAGAAAAAGTATAAGAGTAAATTGGTTTGCCAATGAAGATAGAACTCTTATCCAATCCCTTTATTTATTTATTTTACTTAAATGATCTTTGGTTTCAATTCCCACAGAATTTGGACCGTTTGTTCTGTTAATTACTTTTTCAAATACGGTTGGTTAATTATTTGGGACCATCTTTGTTATTTTGGTTGTAATTTATTGAACATACACATACAATATCCAAATTCCCCGTAGCAATGTCAAATAACATATCAAAGATTTCAACTGATAGTGATTGTCGGCATTTTATGTTCAAAGATCAAAAGCTAATTAACCATAACTTTATCTACCAAGTTTTAGGAAATAATAAGCATTTAAATAACTATTACCTATGTACTTGGTGCATAGTCTTGGCCTAAGAAGCATGGAACACTCCAAAAAAACAAATTGATTTTGGAGATTTTTTTTAAAGATTTTGATAGTTGTTATTTATTTTAAAAGCTTAAAATAAAGATAAAATATACCTATAAATAAATAAAACATATCTAAAGATATATAGTCATATCTCTATCGTGTCTAATTTTCTAAGAATTGGCATCCCGTGTCATGTCCTATTTTTTGTAAGAATTGTCATGTCCGGTCGTGTCCGGGTGAGTGTAAGTGTGCGTGCTTCTTAGGTCTTGGCCCTCTTGGGTCCATTTAAGTTCATTTTTCCCTTCCAAAAACCATTTTCAGCTTTGTTTAAAAAAAAAAAAAAAAAAAAAAAAAAAAACATTATCAGCTTTACGAGGTATGGGCTTTATAGTGTTGATGCCATTTCAATTAAGAAACTAGTTGTGTTGCGTAATTTTTGTAATAAATAAGATTGAGAGTTTCACCAGTAGAAATCTTCTATATTCGCAATCAATTACTGTTCAGATCCTTCCTGCAAAACAAACAAATAAAGACTCTTTAGAGGTGGTGGCGATTTACGCCTGATCACCCTCCGAAGATTAAGTTAGTTCTCTTTTTTTTAGTGAATGTGTATAAGCTCTCTGATAGATTTCAGCACGTACCTTCCTCCTTATTTTCTTCTCTATTTATAGTCTGGTTCTCGACCCACTTGAGCTCCACCAACTGGGAGGCTCTCACTTTGAGGGTGACATGACATATGACAGTCCTCTTTTGGGACGATTTGACGTTGGTACATAACGTATGAAACACTATTGCCAAACTCATTCAATGAATTCGGCTAATCAGTCACGTGACGACCGTCTCGGGATATGTACTGAGCAGAGACTGCCAAAATCCCACTGTCTTCATTTAATGCACCTGGGAGGTCGGTGCTATTTATCCCGGTCAACTTGTCCGGTATCCGTTCAAAGTAAACTACATGGGTTGGGATCCTTCCTTTTTCTCCGATGAAGCTTTGATGAATTGGCTCCCTGGGCGGATCTTCCAATGCCACAAAGGGAATCGAGTTGAATGCCCGGCATCCGGTATAGTTATGCCCGGTTAACCGCTCATCATATGTGTCAATGCGAATTGAACTTTCAATATTATACGGGCATATTCATACCAATTACGGGCCTCAACCCAATTACCTGCTTGTCTTAACTTCCTTGAATGGGCCTTAGCTTCTATTGTGGGCTTAACCCATCCCATATTCTTTATGGGCCAATTGTATATATGAAAAATATTTCCTCACACAATAGCCCCTCAGAACGGATTATTCCCGTTCAGAAATCCGTCTATCAATTAGGGTTTCTTGACGCGAATGATTCGTTTCTGACACGTGTTGAGATGCCGATTCATTCCTCTGAGGATCTCTTCAGATCATTTTTGTCGTTTTGGTTCTCGCATTTGTCTTGAGCAACGGGTCGCGTACCGTATTTATGTATCATCATTGCATATCTCCTCCGTCTCTTCGCACGTTGGGATTTGATTGGTGGATGTGACCTTTCGGCAGGCAGCTCATAAATGCTGGCTTACGGTTTCGAGACCACCCTCCCTATATAAGTTGGCTTCCGGTTCCTTGCTCTGGTTTCTACTTCTTTCTGACTCTCTTGTCTTCTTCTCTGCTCCCTGTGCTCTTGCTGCTTTTGCCTGAACATCGCTCACGAACCTGTTCCTCAGTCCCTTCTGCAACCTTGACCTGTAAGTTCCCTCACTTTTCTCTTTATTTCTTCCTCAAAGAAAACCCTTAGAATGGCCAAAACAAAGAAATCCCAAGGCAAACTAGCCCGATACGTAAATACCCCTGAGGCCATGGAAAAATTCCGCCGTCATTACGGGGTTCCCGATGACGTGTATCTTGAGTATAGGTTCTGGGAAGATGCCATAACTGGTGAACCCGGGGATCTTATTATCCCAGTAGTAGCCATTATCGAAGGCGGAGTCCGATTTCCAATGGACCCCCTTCTAGCTGATTTTCTAGACTACTTCCGAATCAGTCCCAGTCAAATAAGCCCCAACATTTTTAGGATAGTGAATGGGGTAGCAGAACTCAACCGCCGGTTAGGTTTTAACCTAACCGTGCATGATATTATAGCCACATACTTCCTCCGT
This sequence comes from Fagus sylvatica, assembly GCA_907173295.1. Classification (NCBI taxonomy): domain Eukaryota; kingdom Viridiplantae; phylum Streptophyta; class Magnoliopsida; order Fagales; family Fagaceae; genus Fagus; species Fagus sylvatica. Next base: position 15,448,003 of record OU015763.1, read on the forward strand.
ACCACCCAACACGAAGCCTTTTCTCTAAGGCCCAGGGATATAAGTAATACCCTGGTAAATAGCCTTCCTGACACGAATAAGGAGATGACGGATGATTTCCTCCTTGTCAGAGGGAACTGGTATTTCCCCGGTCACCGGTGTCCCACCAGAGACGGGAAACCAGGTTAGGTTATGTTGGACGGTGGAATTTCACATAGTATTTCTTGTTTCTTTTTGAAAACATTCTTTTCTGACGTGTGATTCTTACGTTTTTCTTTTTCTTTCTCATTTTTTGTAGAGGAGCAAAAGAAACACGTCCAGGCCCATCTCACTGATCCTGTTGCCCTCCAAGCCGTCTACGACAGTGAAGTTTGCGTAGACGAATACGCAAATCCCCGTTCAGCCTACAAGCTCCTCCGGTACATTCCGTCTGCCCGGACTTTCTTGCAGTGTAGGCAAGTCAGAAACCTAGCAGAAGCCCTTGCAAATCCTGCTAACAAATCCCCGCCCGCCCACGACATCCGTGCAATGGCCGGCATTAACTTGAAGAAGCTCCTACCCCCCCGTCCTCAGGCCGAGACATCCGAGCCTATCCTTCCGCTCAAGAGGAAACGAAAGGGTGTTCCCAAGGGGGAGGCTTCCCAGGCAGCAGCTCCACTTGAGCCGGACACTACTTCAGCTGCCTCAAAGGTGCCTGAGGCCAGGCCGGTGATGCCCGGAGTCGACACGTTGCCGTCCACTGAGGACGCGGACGTGGAGATGGTGGGGCCCTTCATACCTGAACGGGACCCAGTCAATGCAGCAGTTCTGGCCCCATTCTGGGCTCCTACCTTGGAAGCTCAGGGAATGAGGGTGAGGACGGACGGCACCGTTCTCCGGACAGGAGGCACCGGGTCTAGCACCGCCTCTGCTCTCTGTGAGGTGGCTCGCCTGCCGGTTGATATGGACGTGTGGGGTAAATCCACCGACCAGGAGGTCATCAACAACCTTCGCCGGGGTCTTATGATGGTAAGTAACACGTTTCAGATCTCTTCTTTTATTCTCGTGTTCGTCCAACTGATAAAATAAAATTGACTGTAGGCGGTCCAGGGCTCCCTTGAGTTAGGTGACCGGTTTCGGCGTCAAGCTGCTGATCTGGAGAACTCTTTGAGGGTAGCCACTCGTTCCGTTCACCTCAAGACCGAGGCTGAAAGGATGAGGAGGGAGGTGGAGGCCTACAAGGAGCAAGTCAGGATTGCCACCCTAAAGAAGGATGAGGCTGACCTGAAGCTGGAGGACTCGCAGGATCTTCTTAAAAAGGCATTGGAGGAGAACTCTAAGGCCGGTGATAAGATCTTGGCTTTGGAGGCGGAGATCACAGCTAGGGAGAGGGCAGCTTTTGACCGGGGGTCCGTGAAGGCCCAAACGACAATGACTAAACAGCTCCCGGGGATTTATAATGAGGCCTTTCAAGTAGGTTGGAAGGCCTTGTGTACTCTGGGAGTCTGACGATATGCCCCCACAGAGTCTGACGATATGCCCCCACTGCCACCCCAAGACGTCCTCCCCTATCCGAATGCCCCCATAGGTGTCCCTGAAGAAGAACTCCCTGAGGCTCAACCAGCAGATGATGATGTGGCCGGGCCGTCCAATTCCTGAACGTTTCTTGCTTACTTTACCCCTTTTTTTTGTTGCCAGATCCTGAGTGATCTTTATATTCTTCTCCTTTTTGGATCCGGACAAATTTGATAATCGTTTTTTTTTTGTATATTTATGATGGGTTTCCATTTTATGGCCATCATTCTTGAATTTCGCTACATTTATTCATCTTATTTATCTAGTTTGAGATTGATATGTCTGTTCATTTATGAATATTTTGACAATACGCTATCTTTGCTTAAACGGAGCAAATATTCAGATGCAATCATACAATGTATAACAACTCAAAAAGACTTGGAAAATTCAACTTGAGAAAAATTAAGGGACGATCTTACCCGGTTATACGGTGAAAGATCTTTTGTCTATACCCCATGAATTATAATTGTTGGGTGAAGATTTGATACGCTTGTTTTGAGCGGGTATGGAATCTTAACCGCTCCTGAAATTCCATTGAGTATTCCTGCCCGGATGGGCAGTATGATCTTTCTTATTCATACCTTTACGATCTTGAGGTCATCGAACCTTTACCGTGCCTGGTCAAGTCAGGGTCCTTGCCCTTCAAAGAGGATTTCAGCATGGGCATTCTTACCCGGGTGACCTAGGCAGACATTCTTATCTGCCGTCTAGTCGCGGCTTTAAACTGTTTAAAGTTTTATGCACCGCACCTGTTCTTGTCAGGTTTTTTGCCCCTCAAGGAGGACTTTAGCATGGGCATTCTTACCCGGGTGACCTAGGCAGACATTCTTATCTGCCATCTAGTCGCGGCTTTAAACTGTTTAAAGTTTTATGCACCGCACCTGTTCTTGTCAGGTTTTTTGCCCCTCAAGGAGGACTTTAGCATGGGCATTCTTACCCGGGTGACCTAGGCAGACGTTCTTATCTGCCGTCTAGTCGCGGCTTTAAACTGTTTAAAGTTTTATGCACCGCACCTGTTCTTGTCAGGTTTTTTTTGTATGCCTTATATAAAGGACTTTCATAACACATAGAGAAGTTGCGAACTGAGACTTCATTGATAATACTTCTTTAGATTACAGATATTCCATGGTCGTTTTACAGGGGTATCATCAGGCCCTAATAACATAAAAGCCCCTGTGCCGGCCACAGATGCGATCTTGTACGGTCCTTCCCAGTTTGGCCCAAGTTTCCCGTGCGTTGGATCTAGTTTAGCCCCCATAACTTTCCTGAGTACTAAATCACCAACTGCAAGCTCTCGAGGGTTAATCCGCTTTTCGTATATTCTTCGCAGCCCATTCTGATAAGCGGCTAAATGAATAAGAGCTGAGTCCCTCCTTTCTTCAGCTAAATCCAAGTCCGTGGCTAGACTTGCCTCGTTGGTGACCGGATCATAATACTCCGTGCGGATCGTAGGCAAGCCAACTTCAAGAGGAATAACTGCTTCAACTCCATATGTAAGTGAAAAAGGGGTTTCTCCCGTTGAACACCTGGGGGTTGTCCGGTAAGTCCACAAGATGCTTGGCAATTCTTCAACCCACCTCCCTTTGGCATTCTCCAGACGTTTTTTGATTCCGTCCAGCAGTGTCTTGTTGGAGGACTCCGCCTGTCCGTTCGCCTGGGGGTAAGCGGGAGTAGAGAAATGATTCCTGATGCCATATTGCTCACAGAATTCTCTGAACGGCCCACTAGTAAACTGAGATCCGTTATCAGACACCAGCACTCGTGGAATTCCAAAACGGGTGATGATATTCTTCCAAACGAATCTTTTGGAATCAGCATCTGTAATATGCACCAGCGGCTCCGCTTCTACCCACTTGGTAAAATAGTCTGTTGCCACAATAAGCCATTGGCGGTTTCCCGGAGCCCGGGGGAGGGGTCCAACTATATCCAGTCCCCACTGGGAAAACGGCCATGGACTGGCAATAGGGTTTAAGCTGGCAGCCGGCTGATGTATGGACGGAGCAAACCGTTGACACTTATCACACTGTTTGACATACTGGGCGGCATCTTTCTGCATGTACGGCCACCAATAGCCTTGCCCTATGGCACGATGTGCCAAGGACCGTCCACCAGTGTGTCCTCCACACACGCCTTCATGGATCTCCCATAATAGATTCTGAACAGTGTCTGGGTGAACGCACCGTAGATAAGGACCGGTGAAGGATCTTCTGTAAAGATTTCCTTCTTTGGAAACCCAATATCGGGGAGCTATCCTTCTTATACGGTCAGCTTCCTTACGGTCAGTCGGCAATATATCATCTTTTAAATAAGCGAGTATAGGACTCATCCAGCTAGAAGATTGAACAACTGAGCATACTTCGTTAGTTGTGTTGCTTCCAATACTCGGAAGACTTTGCACACCAACAGAAATTATCCGCCGTAATTCCGGGGCCACAGCTGATGCTAAACCGGCGAGGGCATCTGCATGCCCGTTCAACTCCCTGCCAATATGCTCGATTTGAACATGTTTGAACTTTGCCAGCAACTTCTTCGCTTCCACAAGATATATCCTCATTTTCTCATCCTTAGCTGCATAATCCCCAGAAATCTGATTTACTACAAGCTGGGAATCGCAGTACACGGTCAGTGGATCTGCTTGGAGAGAAATTGCGCACCGCAGGCCGTGTAGCAATGCTTCATATTCAGCCACATTATTAGAAGCGGGGAAGCCTAAACGGATTGCCAACTCCATCACCTGACCTTGGGGAGCAGTGAGCACCACACCTAGACCTGAGCCTCTTGAATTGGAGGCTCCGTCAATGTATAGCTTCCACCCCTCCATACGTTGTACTGAAGATATGTGGTTCACCCACATAGGTCCCATCTCTGCGGGGGTGAACTCAGCGATGAAGTCTGCCAAAACTTGCCCCTTGATTGAAGTTCTTGGGCGGTAGTTGATATCATAAGCCCCTAGTTGGGCTCCCCACTTGGATATCCGCCCTGAGAAGTCTGCACTTCTTAAAACAGCCTTCAGCGGCTGCTCGGTCAAGACAATCATGGTATGAGCCTGAAAATAGTGCGGAAGCTTCTTGGATGAGCATACTAAGGCGAAAGCCAGTTTCTCCAGTGGCAAATACCTTGATTCTGCCCCGTCCAGAGTCTTGCTTGTGTAATAAACCGGCTTCTGAACGTTGCAATCCTCTCGCACTATGGCTGCGCTGACGGCATGCTCAGAGACAGCCAAATATACATATAGAGATTCCCCATTCACCGGAGTGGATAAAAGGGGAGCAGCTGAAAGATACTCTTTTAACCGCTCAAAGGCCTGATCAGATTGTTCTCCCCAATGAAAGTTCTTCCCTTTCTTTATTAGATCAAAGAAAGGGCGGCACTTTTCGGCTGCTCGGGAAATAAAGCGGTTCAAAGCTGCCGCCATACCGGTTAGCCTCTGTACTTCTCTTACAGTCCTCGGGGGCCTTAACTCAAGGATAGCAGAAATTTGATCCGGGTTGGCCTCGATACCTCGTTGGGTAACCATAAACCCCAAGAATTTCCCGGAGCCCACACCAAAAGCACATTTGGATGCATTTAACTTGAGGCGGTGTCTTCTCAACGTGTTGAACACGGCCCTTAAGTCTTCCAGATGATCTTCTGCACGGACACTTTTGACTACCATGTCGTCGATGTACACTTCGACTGTTTTGCCCAGCTGAGATGAGAACATTTTAGTAATCATTCTCTGATAGGTAGCCCCAGCGTTCTTCAATCCAAAGGGCATGACCTTGTAACAAAAGATCCCCCTTGGGGTAATAAATGCTGTCTTTTCTTCATCAGCGGGATTCATGGCAATCTGATGGTATCCTTGGAAAGCATCCAGAAAGCTCATTCTTTGGTGGCCGGATGTAGCGTCCACAAGTTGGTCTATCTTGGGCAATGGAAATGGGTCTTTTGGACAAGCTCTATTCAAATCCGTAAAATCTATACATACCCTCCATTTTCCATTCTTCTTTTTAACCACGACCGTGTTAGAAAGCCAGGTGGGATAAAGAATCTCCCTTATTGCCTTTGCTTCAACTAACCGGTTAACTTCTTCACACACTGCTTCCTGGTGGAGTGGGGAAATCCGCCGTCCCTTCTGTACAACTGGACGGATAAGCGGATCCACATTGAGACTATGGCATGCGAAGGCTGGATCCACCCCGGGGGCTTCGTATGGACTCCATGCAAACACATCAAAGTATTCCATTAACAATACAGTGAGGCCATCCCTCAGCTCCTGTGAAAGGGATGCGCCTAATGAAAAATATCTTTCTTGATCGGAGGCGGACATATAGTGCCTTTCCAACTCCTCCGCACATTTCTTTTGCGGGGCGAGACCTTCATTATCTGCCCGCTCCTCTAACTGCTATTTGGCCGGTCTTGCTTCGGGCTCAGGCCCATAAGATACAGCCCCTTTCTGATGGGCGGCCGCTATGAGACATTGTTTGGCCGTCACTTGATCACCTCTAACCTCCATTATTCCTTCAGGGGTTGGGAATCTAAGTCTCTGGTGCAATGTTGACGGGACAGCCTTCATCTTGTGCAGCCAAGGTCTTCCCAAAATTGCATTGTAAGGAGAATATGAATTCAGCACCCAGAAATCCGTTGGAGAAGAAACGGTCCCTGCATGGACTTTCACAGTAACGCGACCAACCGGCATCACCGACTCCCCTGAGAATCCGTATAAAGGATCGACTTTCCGGTCAAGATCCTTATGCTCAAGGCCCAAGCCTTTGAAAAGAGAATCATACATGATCTCAGCGGAGCTTCCGGGATCGATCAATATTCTTTTTACTTCGTAATCGCCTATCTGCATGGTGACCACCAAGGCGTCAGAATGTGGGAGTTGCACCCCCTCCAGATCCCGATCAGTAAAGATAATTTCTTCAGTCATCTCCTTCCTCAGCCTTTTCGGAGCCGGAGTCACCCCCTCGGAGACTTGAAATACTTCCCTGAGATGGGCGGCCTTCCCGGGTCTCCGTTCTCAGAACTATCAGCCCGTGCATGGCTGTGTATTACGTCAATGGTCCCAATAGGTGCCTTGGGCTTTGGGTTGTGCACCCGCTGTTGTTGAAGCTTGGTATTGTCCACAAATTGGTGAAGGTGCCCATCCCGGACCAACTCCTCCAGCAAAGCTTTGTAATTCCTGCAAGTTTCAGTCAAGTGCCCCCTCTCTCTATGGTAGGCACAGTATGGCATTGACTCTCTGGAGGCTGGGTCCCCATTCAATCTAGCCGGCCAGGCAAAATAAGGCTTATTTTTTATCTGGGGCAATATTTTGAAGATCGGCTCCTTGAAGGTGGTGTTGATAGCCTGGAATGATTCCCTTGTGACCGGACCCGATTGTTTGGGATTACGCTGAGCTCTGCTTGTTTCCGGTTGGGCCGATTTCTTCTGAACGACCACATTGTCACCGGATTGCTTTTGGGGTTGCAAACCGTCCTCTTCAACACGGACATGCTGCTCTATCCGGGACATGAGATTCGACATATCAGGAGGTGGCTTCTTGGCTAAAGACTGCCTCAATTTACTCCCAACAGGGAGACCAAACCTGAATTGAGAAATAGCAACGTCTTCTCCGCACCGGTCAATCTTCATTATAAGTCTCCCAGTATCTAGCCGAATAAGATTTCAAACTTTCTCCGGACCTCATAGCTAAGGCCATCAAAGAATCCACCTCCTTTTGGTTTTCTTGTGTTGGTGATAAAGCGGGTGGTAAAGGCCTCAGAGAGCTCCGTCCAAGAATGGATGGATCCGTGGTCAAGCCTATCAAACCACCTGAGGGCCACATCCCCCAGACTGGAGGGGAAGATTCGGCACATGAGGATATCATCTCCATTATGAAGGGCCATCGAGCGCCGGTAATGACTCAAATGTGATACGGGGTCTGTCTTCCCATTGTAAGTGACCAGGTTGAGAGGAGCAATCCTAGCCGGTAGCTTCGCCCGCTCAATTCTCGAAGAGAAAGGGGAATGGGAGATCTGTCGCAACTGGTTCCAGACCGGATTCTGATCTTTTTTCTCCGGTATATGCACAGGGGACTTTCTTTCCGTCCTCCTCCCTGTTTTGCTCCGCCTGGAATCTTTCGGGGCTCTGTGGTGCTCTTCTGATCGTCTGGGACAACGATGAGAACTTTCACATGAATCAGAGTGGCTTCTTGACCTCTGTCTCCTTGACCTCTGTTGGTCACAGCTAGCCTGCACCTCTTTCAACTCCCGTAACTCCCTCTCTAGTCTCTCTATCTTTCGACTTCTTTTGAGGGCCTCGGCATCAATCACATCACGAGTGGCATGAGATCTCCCTCTTTGATCCTCGACCCTTTCCCTATTTGCTTCGACACGAACCTCTGACATGACTCTCCTTGTTCCTGAGGGATTTGGTGGGGGGTTGTTGACCAAAACGAAAGCGTTTTCTCCCTCCATGTCACTAGCTTCAACTGACAAACTCGACTGGCTTGGCTCTCTACTTCGATTCCCACAGACGGCGCCAATTGTGTTGCGTAATTTTTGTAATAAATAAGATTGAGAGTTTCACCAGTAGAAATCTTCTATATTCGCAATCAATTACTGTTCAGATCCTTCCTGCAAAACAAACAAATAAAGACTCTTTAGAGGTGGTGGCGATTTACGCCTGATCACCCTCCGAAGATTAAGTTAGTTCTCTTTTTTAGTGAATGTGTATAAGCTCTCTGATAGATTTCAGCACGTACCTTCCTCCTTATTTTCTTCTCTATTTATAGTCTGGTTCTCGACCCACTTGAGCTCCACCAACTGGGAGGCTCTCACTTTGAGGGTGACATGACATATGACAGTCCTCTTTTGGGACGATTTGACGTTGGTACATAACGTATGAAACACTATTGCCAAACTCATTCAATGAATTCGGCTAATCAGTCACGTGACGACCGTCTCGGGATATGTACTGAGCAGAGACTGCCAAAATCCCACTGTCTTCATTTAATGCACCTGGGAGGTCGGTGCTATTTATCCCGGTCAACTTGTCCGGTATCCGTTCAAAGTAAACTACATGGGTTGGGATCCTTCCTTTTTCTCCGATGAAGCTTTGATGAATTGGCTCCCTGGGCGGATCTTCCAATGCCACAAAGGGAATCGAGTTGAATGCCCGGCATCCGGTATAGTTATGCCCGGTTAACCGCTCATCATATGTGTCAATGCGAATTGAACTTTCAATATTATACGGGCCTCAACCCAATTACCTGCTTGTCTTAACTTCCTTGAATGGGCCTTAGCTTCTATTGTGGGCTTAACCCATCCCATATTCTTTATGGGCCAATTGTATATATGAAAAATATTTCCTCACACACTAGTAAAATTTAAAGTTTTCCAAAATTTTCAAGAATATATAATCTTCCTGCATAATTGCTCCTAGTCTCAGATGTTTAATTTCTTGAAGTGATTGCTGTAAAACCAGGCGTATACTAACTATATATCTTCTCTACTTATATAAATGGAGTGCATTAGAATATCTTTTCCTTGCAGCAACATAAAACACAATCATAAAGCAATTGCAGTATCCTGTATCCATTGGGGATATGAGGGACAAGTAGAAGTGTGAATAAAGATGCCATGGGGCCATCCATTTACAGCCTATGTCAAGACACAAACTTCTGCATCTAATTCTTTGCTAGTTGTAATTACAAGCAAAGTTTTTTATACACTAGCTAAGTTTATTTATTTTTATTTAAAAAAAAAAAATCAAAAGAGAAAATAGCAAACTAGATTGCTTTGGTGGTTGCCAAAATAGATTATAATCACTAGTAAAGTTTAAAGAAAAGAGCCAAAATAACGCTGTACAGTTCAGCATGTAAGACTTGCCAAAATAGATTGGACATAACTCTACTTTGGTGGTTGCTTTGCCAACCCTGTGTCTTAAATGCAGTAGAAAACAAAAGAAAAGAGCAAACTGTCTCAGTTAAATTTAGAAATTTTAAGTACGACCGAGAGAAAGAGGAGGAAAGAGTGCAAAGTTTTGATATTTTCTTTAATCTGAGAAATATATCATTACAAGAAAACTAGTATATTCTTCAATTAACTTAGCAATTGATTGTTACAATTGACAAGACGTAGTTTCGATACCATATTAGAAGGAAAGATGCATCAAATTCTAGACTAAACAAGTTGCATGCAAAGATTTTTAGATTGGAAAGTCCAAAACCAATCTAAGGACAGATAGCACGAAGAGAGATGCCTGGCTATGCTCTTAGATGATGGCAGTTGTGCAAAACAGTCGATGCTAATCAATTTTTAGAGTGCTGATAAGAAAACTTTATTAGTGATACTCTCCAACAGATTGCTCTTTCAGAAAGAAGGAATTCAAGAGAAGAAAATGGAAGACTGTTGTTTACATTTGTAGATTTGAAACTTCTCAATACTTACCTGGGAACAAGATTGTTACATATACGCATATTCACTATTTAGGATTGAAATGTAGGATCTTGGGAGTAGGAAACTCTGCTGGACTAATTACACTACAACAGTCATTCCATGTCCATTCATCAATGCATTCAACAAACAATATTTCTCAGGTTTTAAGAGCTTAGCACAGGGAATGAGACAACCTGTGTTTTGACAGCTAGCATTGTGCATTTCTTCAACATGGAATACCGAACAAGTTATAAAGTACTGCTAGATATTTTACATGGAATTTAGAGAAATTGAAAGTATTGTTATTTACAACATAGAATACCAAAAAGGAAAAGAGGCATTTTATCTTACAACCCCAGTCATTCCACAGACAATTAAATGGAAACTCAAAATCTTTCCCCATCAAGCACAGTTGATATACAAAAAGACATTCAGCAAGTTCAGGCAAATAACCAAAAGTTTATAATACCATAAATATGACCAAATAAGTAGCACAACCAAATTCTCTGAATTAAGCATAATTAGCACCATGTTACTAATCGGTTATGGGAGTATGGGACAACCAATTTAGAGCCTATTCAAGATACACAATTAGTATCTAAATCTCCATGCACTAATGTTGGAATATGCATGTGTAAATAGTGTGATTAATTAAGTGATTGAATTCCAAATTGAGTACTTGTGACAAGAGCAAGTGGTTGATATAACCTAAATCCACTGGCTTAAGCATTTAAGTTAAAGTGGTGTGCCAAGAGGTTGTATCAAGTCTGATTCCAAGTTAAATAAGTTGTAGAGAAAAGCTTATGCACAGAAATGAGCTTCATGAATAAACTAAATAAGTTACAGCACACCCAAAAAAACAAGAAGGTACCTTGCACAGTGTAGAAAGTTGGAACATACCAACCATTGGATTATAATTAGTTCAGATTGGCCACAATTCTCCTTTTCAGGGTTAATTTCCTAGACCTGCATCTTCAAGAACCCAAAATATGGTAACTTTCAGCACAATCTCCTCCTTATTGATCAGCTTAAATACACAAATATCTCCTTCCTCCAAACAATTATCCAACACAAACTCACGCCATCCTTGGCTTAGTTTAGCTACATTACCCTCATTAATACATCGGACTAGCACCATTGCCCATCAGAAATTTGAAGTGTGATTAATCCTGAAACCCTGTTCAGATACTTCTGAGCAAAGCTAGACGGAATATGCTGCGCAAGTGAAAAGATATACATCTCTACCTTAGCAATATAAAAAGAAAAACATGAGAAAAGCATATAGTTGAAGGCTCACCAAAACATACCCCTTGTGTATATAGGAAGGTCTCAAGTCAATCCTGCAAAAGGGATTAAAAGGGTTGAACCCTAGAGCTGCATGAACTGCCCTCCCTCTTTTTCAGCTATGGCTCCTCAACTCATAAAAGTTACATTAGAAACTTTTGTCCCAGTCCCAGGTATTTCCACTGCCACATTAAATATTACTGATAATTCTGTTTATGTACATATTCATCAAATCTTCAAGGAAAAAATCAATTTAGAGCATAAACAGAAAAACCTAAGTTTATAGAGCTTACTAGATTCAGTACTTTGCTTTCTTCTTTTGGCACTTTGTTGTGCTTCATCCCATTAGTCTGATTCAACTTCACCTGCAGTCCTTGTAATAACCTCACTCTCATTGAACTGAATACCTATTTCTTTAGTAGATCGACCTTTTGCTTTCAAGTTATCTCCATCCTTTGCTAGGTGCATGTTATCTCTATCAAGCCTATGCATAGAGTTCTTAAATGCAGTCCCATTGCAACTTGGAATTGGAACATGAGACCGATAAGGATGGTATGTCCATCTTATTTTAATTGTCATACAACAAGTGAAATTCAAGAATTGACACTAATTTACAAAAAGTAAAAAATCTGCAAGCAAGACACAGTGAGAGCTTTTCAGCAGATATATTTTTCCCAAAAACCAAGGTTATTAAACCCGGTTTAGGCAAAGGAAATAAGAACCAAGATTTTAGTATTAGGATTCTTTTGTTGGGGTTTTGTAATGGTTAGATTATAGTGATTTATTGGGATAGAATCATAGGTGTATCACAAAAATGACTCATTGTAATCCACTTGATGGTTACTTGCTAAAGTTCAATCATTAGAGAATCACAAGAATGACTCATTGTAATTCACTTGATACTTATTTACAATTGCAAGGGACATATGAAAACTTCTAACAGTCGACTGAACCAGATTCTATGAACTGGTCTAGTTCAAGAATAATCAAAATCTAAAAGTCTTACAATTGCAAACTTTGAAGTCATACAACAAGATGCACTAAACTACATTCACAAGCTGTCAAACTTTGGAATAAAACACATCTCAATCAACCATATAGGAAACATATAGGTAGATTTTTAAGTTCTGCAAATCCAACAACAAAAACCACAAATTTAGACAAGTTATATCCAAAGTTTACTAACTTAACAAAAACATAATCATTAATTTACATCATCTAAGAATTCAACCACAACAAATACGTAGCTTTTTAAGTTCTGCAAATCCAACAACAAAAAACCATAAATTTAGACAAGTTATATCCAAAGTTTACTAACTTAACTAAAACATAATCATTAATTTACATCATCTAAGAATTCAACCATACGAAATATGGAAACTTCTAAGACAAGAGTGTTCCGGTCGATCAACTCAAAAACAACGACATCTCCTTCTTCCAAATCATTCTCCTTGGAAAATGTAGCCCATCCCTTCCCAATACTCCTACCTGCACCTGATCCCTCTCTATAGAAGCATCGTGCAGGCCATTGTTTTCCATCAGAATTCTGAAGTTTGATAGACTCTGAGGGTAGATATTTCAAAGCAAATCCAGCAGGCACATACTACACAAGCAAGAAAATGTAAAAGTAAGCATGTTAGCACATATCAAAGTAAAACTTAAAACCAAACACACACAGACACACACCCACCACAAAACTTATCAACTGAAACTAAAAAACCAACACACACTCACCACAAAACTATTGTATATGTTATGACGCCGCAAGACAGTCTTGAAAAAAGGATATTCAGACTGAAACATCTCAGCAGCTTTTCTTGCTCTTTTTCTCGCTGCTTGGATCTTTTTAGAAACGTGCGAGAAGTGATCTGCTTCTGCAGTTAGCAAAATACTCCTGAGAAGAATTAACTAATAGCATGCCACAATGTAAAAGCATAATTTTATAGAGCTTACTATATTTGGATTTTGGATTCCCTTTGACTGAAGAATGAAACCTATCCTCTTTGGAAGAATGAAACCTATCCTCTTTGGGAGTTTCTGCAGCAGCAGCTTCTTCCTCGGCAAATTCACTTTCTTTGTGATGAACACATTTCTCACAGCATTGAGTAGCTGCTCTTGCACCCTTTCTTATGTGCTTGTTCTTTTTCTTTCTATCAGTCCAAGTAGTATACTTCTTACGCTTTTTGAGTGTTCCTTGACTTAAATACTCATTAGAAGTCTCACCTTCTGAAGAACTCTGGGAAGGACTATAACTCGTGGAAACCGAAATTTCATTAAATCCATAATCTTTTTGTTCTTCTTCAGTATGTACTGAATCAGGTTCCACATCACTACTTAGACTGTCATAATGATAACCAATCTTGCAAGCAGTTGTATCGAATATCTCAAGAACATTGAAAGCTGAATTTCCTTCATATTTGAAGATTAAA
>OU015763.1:15461750-15571193 GCA_907173295.1 Fagus sylvatica
GTTAGTGTTTTAAAACACATACCCTGCTACTATCAATGGCACCACTGTTATGGATGGTTGTTCCCCAAGATCCATTTTTACGACCTTTAAATGTTGATTTGTTCATCTTTCCTGTTTGAAATGCATTTGGGTTATAAATAAATTCAACAAATTAATCAATTAAAAGGACAATACCCAAATCAATTAAAGAAATAAATATATAAAAAAGTGCAACCAAAAGTTAATTTAGTACCTACGATGCAGGTAACAAAACCTCTTTATACACAATATTTTTGGTGTGAACTCCTTCCTCCCCCGGTACTGTTCCTTTTTCCACCAAAATTTTTGTGGTGGATTGTGAGACTCCCCTTGTACTAAGAAATCAAAAAATACACGGTTGATTAAAAATAGGGAAGAGACTCTGAACACGAATAAATTGTACTAAGAAATCATGATTAATTCCCACAGCATATATATATATTTTTTTTCCCTTCCATTTATTTTAAACCTACCTAATTTATACAATAATTAACTAATTCAATTTGAAATTAGGAGTCTACATTGTTAACCATAATTATTTAATTAAATCTTCTTATTTTTTTTTCATGGTAATCTTACTACAAAATATGAATTTTATCATTTAAATTTTAGATCATGATTACTTAGTAAAATTGTACAAATTATTTACTTAATCCATTTTTTATTTTACAAATCATTAACATGTTTTTTTTTTTTACTAATTTTTTGATAGTCTACACATTATACGCAGCATGTCCAAAATCAATCATGTTAGCGAAGGCAAAATATAAAAGGTTGGTTCCAAACTTACTAACATAGCTTCAATTGTTACTTTCTATTTGAATTACAATGATTTATTAATTTTTGTTTTTCATGGTAATCTTATCACAAAATCTGAAGTGAAGAAAGACAAAGAAGAAGGTAGGAATCCATGCAATCCTGGAAAAGACTTCTACTCTAATTAAGAGTCTAGATAAAGATATTCTCTTCAAAAATTTGTTTGTCACCGTGTACAAAAGGTTTTTTTTTTTTTTTTTAATTTTTTTAATTTTATACAACAATAAAAAAAAAAAAAAAAAAAAAAAACCCTATAGAAGACTTCTACTCCAATTAAGAGTCTAGATATAAATGGAACAACAACCACACCGTGTACAAAATGTATTTTATTTTAATTTTTTTAATTAATATCAACAAACAACAATTAAAAAAAAAAAATTAGACTACAAAGACTTTTATTCCAATTAATTCATCTTGGTCAATAATTTACACACGTGAAGGCTTCATTAGGAAGCCATACCCTATCAACTCACTTTTTGTTGTGTTGTTTGCTTGAAGTCCTCCCTGTATCATTTCAAAAAATAAAAAATTTCTTAAGTTTATCACAAAAATTATTAGGTTTGGGAAGTTAACACAAAATACGTGCTAGAATATAAGTACAAAGAATAATGTGGGTGTGCAAATTTTGTACCTATTAATTTTCTTTTGCAACTAATATTTGTAAGCCTCTAAATGCCTATACAATCTATTTATTAAAAAAAATTGAGAAGATTATTCAAATATTTGCTCCATCAGAATAGATTAATTTATATCATTAGAATTTGTAAATTAAAAATGCGTACCTATTTGTGATAGGGTGATTATACTTGAAGTCAACAAAAATTTAATTGTTATATATTTGAATATTTATTTGAATAGATGGACAAATCCCTTTATAAATATATCAAGGTACGAAATCCGTTTAATCTAATTATATGCATATAACAATAGTTAAATTGATATATATCATGCATATAATCTGTTAGATTAGTAAATATTTTGGAAATATATCACAGTAAATATTTTGATAGTATATCCTATCAACTTTCAAGTATATAGGGCGATTATACTTGAATTTATTCAAATATCTACTCTAAAAAAAAAAACAAATAGAGATGTGAGAGAAGATTGATAGTTATAAAGATAAGAGAAATTGTGAGAGAAAATAAAGGGAGAGATAAATTTGAACGTGGGTTAGTAGGAAGGTTTTTTTTTTTTTAAATTAATTTATTTATTTTGAGGGAATGAGAGATGAGTTAGGATTATTTTGGATAATGATAAAAGTTGAGTAAATAAGGAGTTGTGAAGTTAGTGGGAAGTTGGAAATTAGAAAGTGGAGTAGATAAGGGAGTTGTAAGGGAGAAAAAAAAAAGGGAGACTTAAAAAACAAAGGAAAAAAAAATTGTAAAATTCATAGTTTAAATACAAAATTAAAATTCATAGTTTACATCTTCACACTGGCTCTTAGTGGGAAAGCAAAATCAGAGAATTAAGGAGGGAAAGGTTTATCATGAGCTTGTACTTCAATTATCACAAATATAATTAGCACCATGATTATCTTCACGACAGGTTTTCCAATACCCATTAATTTCACTCTTAATGTCCGTCCCTTTCTTGCAATATTTGTCACGTAAAATTGCTTTTTATATACAAAGCTAATTTATAGGGCCTAGACAGGCTTAAGTTGTTGAAAATTTCACATTTTATAGGTCGGTTTAGTGTTAAGAAGAAGCTTAATTTACTTAATTTATACGAATGGCCAATTTTTGGATGATATATTTTACATTGACTTTTGAGGTAAAGCAAATTTGGGTTGAGATCACGTCTCTTTCACCGTGTACAAAAGGGTGTGTTTTTTTTTTTTTTTAATTATTATCAACAAACAACAATAAAAAAAAAAAAAAAAAAAAAAAAACTATAGAAGACTTCTACTCCAATTAAGAGTCTAGATATAGATATTCTCTTCAAAAATTTGCCCATCAGTTTTAATATTTTGTTAAAATTTCACACAATTTTACATGTAGCTATTTTATAAAATAATTACAAAACTCTATTTGAATTATGACCCTACATAGATTTGGATGGAAACAACAACCACACCGTGTACAATGTATTTTATTTTAATTTTTTTAATTAATATCAACAAACAACAATTAAAAAAATTAAAATTAGACTACAAAGACTTCTACTCCAATTAATTCATCTTGGTCAATAATTTACACACGTGAAGGCATCATTAGGAAGCCATACCCTATCAACTCACTTTTTGTTGTGTTGTTTGCTTGAAGTCCTCCCTGTATCATTTCAAAAAAAAAAAAATTCTTAAGTTTATCACAAAAATTATTAGGTTGGGGAAGTTAACACAAAATACGTGATACAATATAATTACAGAGAAATTTTTTTTTAATAATAAGAATACAAATACATTGACAATTCCATGTAGATCTAAGTAGAGCACCAAAGATGGGATCCCACAAAATATCTCAGAAAAATTCAAACTTCACAGTGACAAAATAAAAAAATGTAAAGGGTTGGAAAGAGATATATACCTGTGAGAAGTCGAGCCTCCATAGATTCTGCAACAATAAGAAAAGTTAGTCTTTTTAGAAAGCTGATGAGAGACTATTTTACCATAAATAAAAGATATCAAGATTGAAAATTGCTATAATTAGCACTTCGAGCCTTAGAGTTAGAGGGACTTCACATTGACTCTAGAATCAATAAGTCTTTTTTGTAATCAATGAGTTAAAGTAGATTTGTTGTTTTGCAGGGCTTGCAGGTGCTTTTTTAAGCAAAAGTAACATGTTCCATGCAATAATAGATGTAAATCATATTTCATATGACCGGGTTTGAGATACTTACTCGTTGCGGAAGACCCGGATCGATTTGGTTGGCCTGTTACACTGCTTTTTCTTTTTGATCTTCTGAACCCCTCTATGCTCTCGTGTTCGTCCTTGTTCTCGTGGGTTGAGGTTGGCTACTAGAGTTGCCCTTTTCTTCCAAGAACTAAATCCTAAGAGATTATTTGAGAGTTTCACACTTGTGAATTTGAGAGCTTTTCTCTCTGTATAATATAAACTGTTCTCTCTCTGTATTTTGGTTTTCTCTACGTATCATAAATTATATTCACAGAGAATATAATATATTAGATAAGAGCACATCCCTTCTTTTAAGGGATTTGATAACTACTATCCCATGATTTGAATTGGATCAAATCATGGATAGTTATTCTTATCACATAACCAAATGGGACCCGCAACCCATAGTGGGCGGATCATGGGCTCGGGTCCATCCCGACCCATTAAATTATAACAGCTCCCACTCGCCCACATAGGGTGAGGCGTCCACCCACATAAGGTGAAGCAATCTCTCAATCTTTACAATAATCTCCTCATACTAGAAAATAGTTCGTGCGACCTCACGAGAAGAACGTACAGTCTCATGAGCAACAATTATCAAGTCATCTCTTGACCAATAAAAGTGCATCATTCGAGAGCATCTCGATTATACCCTAGACGGTTTGACTATACCAGATTAAGCACTCTTCATCCCTCATGGTAAGCAGTGCTTTACCCCAAATATGTGATGTACTCATGTCCTATATTGCAAACACATTACAACATAGACGCTGGCCAGCAATGAGTTACATAACATGGTATATTATCAAATAGTCTTCCCTAAGTCCTCATGTCAATTAAATTGGGCTCAACCGCTTTCCCAGACATGCCCCGTCAGACCGAATCACTCATGGTCCTTGGTTTGCATGCTAAAGTAGCGACATTAAGCTTCCTCTTCATGACATAGTCTTAGGTCGACAAAGGGTAAAAATAGGATCATTAATCCTTGTGGCTCACACAGTGACGAAGCAGGGATCATTCATCACTCCCACTGCCGGTCGGCATAAAACACATACAGTATGAATTGTATGCTATGGCGTTATCTCATAAAAATGAGCATGTCACTATGAATGGGTAGAAACGCCATACGAATCTGAGTCTAGTCGCTATGCAAGCGCCTAACCTGAGTTTTAGCCCAGTCACTCTCCAAGTGCCTGCCTGAAAAACTCACATTCGGCTATAATTCAGGCTACATAGAGTCTTGGCATCACTCTATGTTCGACCTATCATGAGGTCTCATCTTAGCTCCATCTAAGGCGACATGTCACTAATAAGTATATATATCTTGCTCACCTTCTAGGCGCCAAAGATATAAATGTCTTAATTCGCTATCTTAGCGCTAAATGACATAAATGTCTCATCTTGCTCGCTATCTAAGCGCCAAGGTGAATCACCCGTGTGAGAGGGTCGATTCTTGCCTGGTGACATATTTCAAAGATGTGCTATCAACAATATTTCACATAAGAATAAAGCTGATAAAATGAATACTCATATCATAAAACAATAACAATAATGTCGATACAAAAACAAAGTATCTAAGCATATCATATCCTACGGAGTCCTCATACTCTTAGTATGAGAGAAGAACAAATCTCTAGCAATAGGCTTGGTCAAAGGATCAGCCACCATGCTACCAGTAGATATATGCTGTAAGATCACTTCCCCTTGTGAAACCATATCTCGAATGTAGTGGTACCGAAGCTCAATGTGTTTGGCCTTCCCATGGTACTTAGGGTCTTTTGCATACGCTAGGGCTGATGTACTATCAGAATATAGTAATACAGCATCCTCTGCATGAGCTGTAACACCTAAACGTTGCAAAAATCTCCTTAGCCAAACAGCTTCTTGGACAGCTGCTGAACAAGCCACATATTCTGACTCCATGGTAGAGAGTGCAATGCATGACTGTTTCTTACTACACCAAGAAACAGCTCCACCTCCTAGTATGAATGCATAACCTGAGGTGGACTTGCGCTCATCCTTGTCACTGGCCCAATCAGCATCGCTGTAACCTGTCAATCTCAGGTCCCCGCCATGATAACATAGAGCATGATCACTGGTTCCACGAAGGTACCGTAGAATCCTCTTGACCGCTCTCCAATGAGCAGGTCCAGGATTGCTCTGATAGCGACTAACCATGCCAACTGCAAAGCATATGTCTGGACGTGTACACAACATCGCATACATCAGACTCCCAATTGCAGATGCATATGGCACTTTGGACATTTGATTCTTTTCCTCATCATTCTTAGGACACTGGTCTAGGCTGAGAGTGCATCCTTTTTCCATTGGAGTGTCAATGGGTTTGGAGTTATGCATATGAAAACGTTCAAGAATCTTCTTGATGTAAGTCCCTTGGGATAAACTAAGAAGTTTCTTTGAACGGTCTCTGGTAATCTTAACTCCCAGCACAAAATTTGCTTCACCCATGTCCTTCATCTCAAAAGTAGAGGACAACCACTTCTTAGTGGTGACAATGGAATCCATATCATTTCCAGCTAGCAAGATGTCATCAACATATAATGACAAGATTAGAATGCTTCTCTTGGATCGTTTAAGATACACGCAATGGTCTTCTTCAATCATCTCAAAACCAAAAGAGGTAATGGAATCATGAAATCTCAAATACCATTGCCTAGATGACTGTTTGAGACCATAGATGGAACGTTTGAGACGACACACTTTGCGCTCATGTCCCTTAGCTTCAAAACCCGCTGGTTGAGCCATATAGATCTCTTCATCTAGTTCTCCATTGAGAAATGCAGTCTTAACATCCATTTGGAAAAGCTCTAAATCCTGTTTTGCTACAATGGATAGGATCAGGCGTATAGAGGCAAATCTCACCACTGGGGAGAATGTATCCTCATAGTCAATACCCTCTCGTTGAGTATAGCCTTTCGCCACGAGGCGCGCCTTGTACCTGTCAATTGAACCATCTGCCTTGCGTTTGACCTTTAGAACCCATTTGTTTCCAATGGTCTTGCGCCCTAGGCGGAAGATCAACTAACTCCCAGACATTATTCTTGTCCATGGAACTCATCTCTTCCTGCATAGCAGTCATCCACTCATCCCTATCTGGTGAATGGAGCGCTTCACTGAAAGAAGCAGGCTCATCCACATCTTTAGCATCGCATAGGAGAACATTCCCCTCAATCTCAAAATGACGACGAGGAATGTGGCCTCTGTTGCTAACTCGGCGGGCTTGAGAATCTTGATCTAGTGTAATACTGCCACTAGGTTGAAGATCACTCCCACTATCTTCAGCGATTACAGGATGAGGAACTAATCCCCCACCCTCGCTTGAAGATGGTAAGGTGCCTTCATCTTCCTCTAACTCATAGAGGTCAAGATCTCTGTTAGCATCGCCAATGCTAGGAAAATCAGTCTCGATGAAATCGATATCGCGCGACTCTATTTCAGTCATTCCTCCATTGGGATGTTCACCATACATGACATATCCTTTCGAGCTATCAGAATATCTTATGAAGATATGCTTCCTAGCTCTAGGGCCCAATTTTCCATACTTATGGGCGGTGCTGTGTACAAAACCAGCAGATCCCCAAGGGCGTAAATGCTCCAAATTGGGCTTTTCGCCTTTCCAAAGTTCGTATGGGGTGGAAGAAACTGACTGAGAAGGCACACGGTTAAGTATGTAGGCAGCAGTCAAAAGTGCATCCCCCCAAAAAGATATTGGGAGGTTAGCTTGCGCCATCATAGATCTAACCATGTCTAACAGTGTTCTATTCCTTCTCTCCGCTACACCATTTTGTTGCGGAGTGTTAGAAATAGTAAGTTGTCTGCGTATCCCCTTTTCTTCACATAGATCCTTAAATTGATCAGACAAGTACTCGCGCCCACGGTCAGTTCGAAGAGCTTTTAGGCTCTTTTCATGTTGATTCTCAACCTCTGCTACAAAGCGTTTGAAACAATCCAAAGCTTCATAGCGGTGAGCGATCAACTGAACATAACCATATCGCGTGTAGTCATCAATGAATGTGAGAAAATATGAGGCGCCATGACGTGCCTTTACATTCATAGGTCCGCAAATATCTGAGTGGATTAACTCAAGCGGTTGAGTAGCTCTCACAGCCTTACCAAAAGGCTTTCTACATGCCTTGCCTGCCAAACAAGGCTCACATATAGGTAGGTCGACCTTAGCGAGTGGGCCTAAAAGACCTTCTCTAGCTAACCTGGTCATCCTATCTTTCCCTATGTGCCCCAGTCGGGCATGCCATGTAGATGAACTGATAGTCATATTACAATCAATTACAAAAGTAGATGAGGTAGAAGATTCAAATAAGTCAATTTTAAATAAACTTTCACAAATTGACCCATGTCCAAAAATGACATCATCCAACAAAATATCCAGACCATTCCAAACTTAAATGAAAATCATATCCTAACTGCAACAATGTAAAAACAGATAAAAGATTATAAAGGACTCCAGGCACATAAAGGACGTCATGGAGAAGTAGTGTGCGCCCTGTGCGCAAGTGAAGTTGGTACGAACCCACTCCTAATGCTTCTTCATAACTTCCATTTCCCATGTACACAACATGGGTCCCAGCTGGAATCTTTCTATAATCTACGAACCCTGCTCGATCTCGAGCTACATGTCTTGTTGCTCCTGTATCTATAATCCAATCAGAAATAGATTTAGCAACAAATACATGTGAGCATACAAAAATGCTACTTGGATAGCATACATAAATGCTACTAAGATCAAGTGGAAGGGATACCTTTTTCGGCTCAGTGCAATCACGAGCGAAGTGTCCCAGTTTGTTGCAGTTGTAGCACTTCATTTTGGATATATTTTTCTTTGCACCGCGTTTGCGCTTGTGCTGATTTGCACCCTTGTTGACTTTGGGAGCATTAGTGCTAGGCCCACCCTGCCTTGCTGCCTTGCCCTTGTCTTTGCGCTTAAACCCATTTGGTTTGCGCTGCCCACTATGGGCGATAAGGGCTGCAGATTTGGTCGCCTCTTGGCGCTCCGCTTCCAATTCCACATGACGAGATATATCAGCAAAGTTTTTGATATTCTCATTATGGGTCATGATTTGTTTCATGCTAATCCATGAATCAGGAAGGGATCGTATTACAGCTTGCACTTGTTGCTCATCAGTAAGGACATTTCCAGCAGCCTTTAAGTCACGAATCATTCCAGACATCATTCTAAGATGTTCAGTCATCGTATGCTTTGGATCCTTACGGTACACCTCAAACTTGAGGACTAGGCTCCTTAGCCTAGTGGTAGATGTACCACCGAAGTCAAACTTGAGTTGGTCCCACATGTCCTTGGCATTTTGGAAAATCTCATACTCTCCAATCAGATCATCATGCATGCTGCTTAGCATAGTAAAGCGCGTGCTTCGATCTTTTTTAAACCAAGACTGGTAGGCTTCCAAATCACGTCTGTGTTGGGCCGTATTCCCATCTTCAGGTCTGGTCATTTTACTGGACAAAGTTTCCAGGAGCTCTTGCTCATTAAGAAGATACTGAATCTTCCTATGCCAGATGTCATAATTGTTGCCAGTTAATTTGTCGCCCCTAGTTAGATCAGCTACTACATTTTTGGCTGCCATTATATCTACATTCAATTCACAAAAGGGTCGACTTATTAGTTATTTTGCACATCTTTATCTTATTTAATCGAAAATCCAATTAATAAATATTATCTTTCTACACATTTGAGATCGAAACTCTGCTAGGCTCGGAATCATCTCCCAAAATGTGTGGAATAAGAATATATTTATTAATTAATTTTCAAGTAAATTTATATATTAGGGGTATAAGGACCTCGCCTAATATTTGCCATTTTATTATATTAACAAAATAATATAATCATGCATAACATTGTATATTAACAGATAATATATAGTCATGCATCATTGGTTTGCGCCATACACCATTCATTGCGCAAGAATCCCATGTGGATTCTTAAATTGACAATTTAACTTATGTTAAGAATATTCCACGTATAATGTTGGCGTGAAACACATCCCCTTACAAGTTTTTCCCTTAAAATAATACAACCTTATAATTTAAATTACATTTCCAAAAATTAATCCCTACTACAAAAGGATCTAATTTACATTAAATTAAATGGGAAAATGGGGATGTCACGTTTCACATTATACCTCATGGAATATTCTTAAGCCATACACGCATACAAGAACATAAGCTTAAATAAATTGTCAATTTTGCCCATCCATTAATCCTAGAACTAATATGCTTGCACATCAACAAAAATATTGGTCTTTTAATGGATGGGACGGTCCAAAAAAAAATCTTTAGGGCAGCAAGCAATAGACAACACATATCATGCTTTCAATCAATACAAAAATATTGTAATAGCTACACTAAAAATTTCCAGATTTTAATCAATTTTCCATAATTTTTAATCACAATAAATATTATAGAAAACTCTAGACTATAATATAAATCTGGGAAAAAAAAATTTATATGAACATAAAAATGTTCCACTGTTTCACCAGAATGAATTTATACAATACACTTTACGCAAACAGTATATTCAGCAAGTTTCAATAGTATATATTAAACAACATGTTAAACGTAATTTTCTCATATATACTTTGTTCTATATTCATATAGAAACATTAATATTAGAGATCTGGAAAATTATAACAAATCCAGAGCAATATTAATATTACTGTTACTTAAACGTAATATTAATATCACTGTACAGTAACATTAATATTTCTATTCATCACTGTACAGTAATATTAATATTTCTATTCCTCATGTTGATATCTGACCAAACAATACCAATAACTTCTCACTGTGCGGCAATTCTACCGCAAAAAAAAAAAACCAGTTTTTTTTTTTTTTATGTTGATCTTTGTATCAACAAAGATGATAATCATTGCAAGTAGTCCTCAAGGATATCAACATGCTATTACAAAAATACAAGTTTAATACTGTACTGTACTGTGTTGATATCAACGTTTCAACGTTTCAATTTTCAAGTTTTTGAAAATTATGATTCAACTATTAAATCACTTATATGCCGCACAGTACAAACCTTTTAATTCTTTGGTCCGTTTTACTCAAAAGTTTTATTAGATTATTCCTTTACTCATAGGAACATAACCACATAAAAAGTTTTACATAAAAAACTTTACAATTTTAATAATGGTTTAATCCAATAAAACATAGCATCAAAGAACATCATAGCATCAAAAAAACAGCAAAGCAAGCCAAACTATAGCTCTGATACCAATGTAAATCATATTTCATATGACCGGGTTTGAGATACTTACTCGTTGCGGAAGACCCGGATCGATTTGGTTGGCCTGTTACACTGCTTTTCCTTTTTGATCTTCTGAACCCCTCTATGCTCTCGTGTTCGTCCTTGTTCTCGTGGGTTGAGGTTGGCTACTAGAGTTGCCCTTTTCTTCCACGAACTAAATCCTAAGAGATTATTTGAGAGTTTCACACTTGTGAATTTGAGAGCTTTTCTCTCTGTATAATATAAACTGTTCTCTCTCTGTATTTTGGTTTTCTTTACGTATCATAAATTATATTCACAGAGAATATAATATATTAGATAAGAGCACATCCCTTCTTTTAAGAGATTTGATAACTACTATCCCATGATTTGAATTGGATCAAATCATGGATAGTTATTCTTATCACATAACCAAATGGGACCCGCAACCCATAGTGGGCGGATCATGGGCTCGGGTCCATCCCGACCCATTAAATTATAACAATAGAGATGAAGCACATGAATTCATGGAAGTTTACAACACTGACATGAGTGGCATGCCGAAAAGAATAACTGTAAAGCAGACCTCAACTATTGCAGTGAACACTGATTCGCTAGCTTTTGAACTAGATTTCCAAGTGCCCAGTCCAATGGCTGGTATGGTGTGGCCACTCAACAGCGTAAACGATTCTGCTTGAAATTAAATAATCCAAATACAAATACAGTGACAATTCCATACAGATCTAAGCATAGCACCAAAGATCGGATCCCACAAAATATCTCATAAAAATTCAAACTTCACAATAACAAAATAAAAAAATGTAAAGGGTTGGAAAGAGATATATACCTGAGTTAGAGGGACTTCACCAAAGTCTCTTTAGCTAAATAGAACAACAAATATGGCTGGAGATCGGACTCAGTAATGTTGCTGCTTCATTGTTTCTCTCTTTAATTTTTTCACTCACAATTTGGATCTGAAAATGTAACTGACTAAAATTATATAAGGAGAGACAAATTTGAACGTGGGTTAGTAGGAAGGTTTTTTTTTTTAAATTAATTTATTTATTTTGAGGGAATGAGAGATGAGATAGGATTATTTTAGATAATGATAAAAGTTGAGTAAATGAGGAGTTGTGAAGTTAGTGGGAAGTTGGAAATTAGAAAGTGGAGTAGATTAAGGAGATGCAAGAGAGAAAAAGAAGGGAGAATTAAAAAACAAAGAAAAAGAAAAAAAACAATAGTAAAACATGAACGTGGAATTGTGATCATTTTAACTTTTGAATTTGAGTAGATCAGTAGATTACTCTTTTAACCTTTATTTTTTATTTTAAAAGCAAACCGATTGATTTTAAGTATGGGGTATTTTAGTCCGTACACTAAAGTGGACATTTTTCTATATTTGGATGTGACTATTATACCCTTTTTGCTAACACACATTATTATTTGAAGTCATTGATTAAATTAGGAATATAAGAAAATGTGAGGGGTATTCTTGACAATACATTAAAGTGGACATGAGGGCATGAATCTTCTTAATAGTATTAGATAAAGTGGACATGAGGGCATGAATCCTCTTAATAGTATTAGATAAAAAATATCTGACGTATCATGGCACCTCATATTTTAATTTTAAAAAAAAAAAATGGCAACTCAAATAAAAAAAACTAAAAAAAAGAAAAAGTTTTTGATCGTGGCAGCACGTGAGTTTTTTTTTTCTTTCACTATTTTGATCAAAGTGAAATCCTAACCTTCAAAATCCCCTGCCCTCTGTCACTGCCCCTCACCCTCCAAATCCACCGCCGGCCCCAGCTCAGGAAACCGCCGCCCCTCACCTCTTCGCTGCGCCGCCCATTCATCAACTCCCCTCCACCGCGCCACTCTCCTTCTGGGTGAGCCCATCGCCTCTCTCTCTATTTATCTCGCTTCTCTCTCTCAGTGACCGCATCTTCTCTCTTGAATATGAATATATGTGTGTGTGAATATGATTTTAATCATTGAAATGGAAATGTGATTTCGGGGTTTTGTTTATTCTGTGTGATTGATTTTTGGGTTTTGATGGGTTTATGATATTTTCTCTCTGTAATTTGCAAGAAAGCAAGTCGATTTTGGTTTTTTTTTTTTTTTTTAATGGAGATTTTGGTTGGCACTGAAAAGTTCCTTCACCGCCTGAAATGATCCAGGCAACCAAATGTGATAAAAAATGGACAATGTATTCACTTTTCATTGATGGGTGTCTATTAAATTTTTATTATTAGTTGTTATCTTGTTATATAATTTAGGCTTTTTGTAGTTCAGATTTATTGTTCTTTTTTATTAAAGTTTCCCTTCTAATTTGTGTATATATATGCATATTCTCTGCTGCACTTGTTGTTAGTCCTGTTATTAAATCCTGTTATTTTTAGTGTTAATCATTAAATTTTGCTCACCTCAAGGGCAATGAATGTTTGATTAGCTTTAAGCTATTTTCCTTGGATTGTTGCTATTTTACTTTTGCCATTCCTGTTATGCACATTGTCATTGGGTCTCATGCCGTGTTGTTATTGAGTTCTGCTGATCTTCCTTGCCTCATTTTTTATTTTTATTTTTTCGTAGCAGCAAATCCACCGTAAGGGTTTGCGACTAGTATTTATAATAAAAAAAACACTAACCCACCCCACCCCACCCCCGGCCCTCAATTTCTCTCTCTCAGTCTCTCAAAATCACTCCTGATCTCACCTCACTCCCTCTCTCTCTCATTTCCGATGATCTCACAGCCACTCACCGCCACACCAAAATGATCAATCTCACCACCACACACTGCCACTCCCGATCTAACCACAAAGCCCACTCCCGGTCTCACCCCCAATATCACCATGAAGCCCACTCCCGATCTTACCCCCGATCTCACTCCATCTTCTTTAGACTCACCTGATCTCACTCCCTTTCCCTTAGACTCACGATCTCATCTCACTCACTCCCTCTCCCTCTCCCTCTGACTCACGATCCCATCTCACTCACTCCCTCTCTCATCTCAACCATAGCCACCATTGCCACTCACCGACTACCCTCGGATCTCTATCCTCTCTCACTCTCAAACCAAGCCGCGCACCAAAGGTCTTTATCTCTCTCTTCTCTCACTATTGAAATTTATTTGACTAAATCTCTCTCCTCTCTTAGTGGTGATTTTTTGTGTGTATTTGGTGATATGTGGTTGTGTATAGGTGAATTTGGTGATTTGTTGGTGATTTTTTGCTTTATGTGGGTGATTTGTTGGTGGTGTTGTGTGTTGGGTGATTTTATGTTGTATGCTTGTGATTTGCTTTTGATAACCCGACCACCTTAATGGATGATTAACGGATTGAGTCTTTTGTAAACCCGAACTTGACCTGTGGCCATCCCTAGTTAGAATGGATGTATTATTTTCATTAATTGGTACTTTGCAAAATGATATTGTGTTTTGACTAATTGATAATGAACAGTGCTATTAAATGGTGCGGAAATATTAAAAAGTGGTGTGGAAATATCATTTGCCTTGATAATTTGCAAAGTTAGTCTATTTTTGTTAATTTTTTTTAGGTGTTTATACTACTTTAACTATGCCAATAAACAGTCTCACACTAATACACTCACAATCAGCGTGAAAGTGAGTGGCTTTTGTCAATTCAACTCAGCAAGACCTTAACCTCAGGGGTGAAAAAAGCAACTCTACATCTTGGTCATCCAAAACACTATTACTTAACTTCACCTTTTACAAACTTAATCCACGTTATATAACTATTTTGGTGTAAGTTGTCTAACTACTTTTAGAATACTGTTTGGCTGGATATGAATTAAAAATTTCAGGTTTTCGGGCAGGTAATAGATTATCCTATTATTTCGGGTAACCCGCCCGACCCAACAATAAAAATTAAAAACCCTAACCATAATTTGTCTCTCTCGCCTCCATGGGTCTTCCCTATGCCTCTCTCCCTCGCCTCCCAGACCGTCCTCAAACAACACTGTTTCCCAAACCACCACTAACGCTGCTCCTTCTTCCTCAAAGAAAAAAATTCCAAATGCTAGCTCAAACCTGAACGCTGTGAGGTCCTAGTTTTGCTTTTGAAGGTGATACTTTTACTTAGCAAGTGTAGTGTTGTTGACAATGTAGCTTGCAATGGCAAAAGGATGATTTTTAAATTTTGATTTCTTTCTACTGGTGTTATATTTATTATTTCATATTCTGATGCTAACTTGGTTATGCTTATCTTTTTACAGTGCTCAACTTCATCTACAACTCAATAAACTGAAATCCTTCCAGCTCTTGTAAACCCTCTTAGCTCATCCATCTCTCTTGTCAAATGAAAATCCACTATTTAAAACCATTCAAACACCACAAGCTCAACCCAATCCTCTTCCACACAAACCCATCTCCCTCCCGTGCTCTTTTTTCTTCAACTCCTCACCCAAACACTCAACCAATCACCCTAAACTACCTCCAAAACTCTATCCAATCTTCTCAATGGCATTTGATCAAACACCTTGCGCCAAACCTCACTCCATCTCTAATCTCCACCACCCTTTACAACCTCCACAAAACCCCTCACCTTGTTCTTCAGTTCATTACACACATCGAGTTCCATTGTCTTGATATCAAAACCCGTTGCCTCGCCATTGCTATTGTTGCCCGCCTCCCATCACCAAAACCCAGTTCACAATTCTTAAAGCAAGCCATTGCTAGTGACATTGCTTCAATTGGAGTGATTTTCAATGAGTTGGCGCTTGCCCGCGATACTTTGGCTATAAAAAGTAGTATTGTTTTTGATTTGTTGATCAAGGCTTGTTGTGAATTGAAGAGGGCTGATGATGCTTTTAAGTGTTTTGATATGATGAAGGAAAAGGGTGTTGTACCCAAGATTGAGACTTGTAATGATATGTTGAGTTTGTTGTCGAAGGTGAATAGAACACAGGCGGCGTGGGTTTTGTATGCTGAGATGTTTAGGTTGAGGATAAACTCGAGTGTGTATACGTTTAATATAATGATTAATGTGTTGTGTAAGGAAGGGAAGTTGAAGAAGGCAAAGGAGTTTATTGGGTTTATGGAGGGTTTAGGGGTTAAGCCTAATGTTGTTACATATAATACGATAGTACATGGGTGTTGTTCAAGAGGGAAGGTTGAAGCAGCTTTTATGATTCTTAATGCCATGAAAGCCAAAGGTGTTGAACCGGATTCATACACGTATGGCTCGCTTATTAGTGGGATGTGTAAGGAGGGAAAACTTGAGGAGGCATCTGGGTTACTTGGTAAAATGGTGGACAATGGGTTGGTTCCAACTGCTGTGACATACAATGCTTTGATTGATGGATATTGCAATAAAGGGAATTTGGAGATGGCTTTTAGTTTTAGAGATGAGATGATTAGGAAGGGCATAATGCCAAGTGTGTCAACTTACAATTTGTTAATTCATGCATTGTTTATGGAAGCCAAAATGAGTGAGGCTGATGATATGAGAAAGGAAATGGGAGAGAAGGGGTTGGTTCCTGATGCCATTACATATAACATCTTGATTAATGGGTATTGCAGATGCGGGGATGTGAAAAAAGCTTTTAGGCTCCATGATGAGATGCTGACTAAAGGGATTCAGCCTACAGGGGTAACTTATACCTCACTCATTTATGTTTTGAGTAAACGCAATAGAATGAAGGAGGCAGATGATTTATTTGAGAGGATACAACATGAAGGTGTGTTGCCAGATCTTGTAATGTTCAATGCCTTGATTGATGGTCACTCTGCTAATGGCAACATGGAGCGTGCATTTTCACTTTTGAAAGAGATGGATAAGATGAAGGTTCCACCTGATGAAGTGACTTACAATACATTAATGCAAGGGCGCTGTAGGGAGGGGAAAGTTGAAGAAGCTCGCGAACTTCTCAATGAGATGAAGAGAAGGGGGATTAAGCCTGATCATATTAGTTACAATACTCTCATTAGTGGTTATAGTAGAAGAGGTGATATCAAGGATGCATTGAGAGTTCGGGATGAGATGTTGAGTATAGGTTTCAATCCCACGCTTCTTACTTACAATGCCCTTATACAAGGTCTATGCAAAAATGAAGAAGGTGATCATGCTGAAGAGCTCCTCAGAGAAATGATAAGTAAAGGGATAACACCTGATGACAGCACCTATCTCTCTTTAATTGAAGGGATTGGCAAAGATGGTAACTTTGTGGGAAAGGGTGCTTGATAAATATTTTCTTTTTGCCCAGAGTGTTATCAAGTTAACGTAGAAATGGGGTTTTCCAGAAGCAAAGCTTTGTTTGGATGACGCTTTTGGTCACTTTTTGCTTTATGCACTGGCTTGTTTGAGTCTACATTATTGACGCAGCAGCATTGGCTTCTGAAATGAATCATTGTAAGATTATACTATGTGTTTATTTTCATCTCCATTCTTTATTAGTCATACAGCAGCACTGATCATTACCATTGTATATACTTGATGTTGTAAAAGGAATAAAGTATCATGCATACATTTAACAGAGAACAATTTTCTAAAGCAAAACAATTGCTGGAAGTTTTTCAATAATTCATGGTAACTCTAGATTGGAAGATTTCTGTAGCTAGCTAGAATGCAAGAGAAACAACTCGGCGAAATAATATTTTTCCTGTTCTTTTTGCCCTAATGTCTATTGTGTTTCATTCCTCTGTCAGTTAAAGCTGTTATATATTGTAACAGAGTCATGATGTCTGCCAATAGTAGTTGGAGGACGTACCCAGGTCCTTAATGGTTTCATTAATTTGATCTCAAAAGCTAAATTACTTATTATTGTGAAAGTGATAGTTGATGTAACGAGGCCTACAATGGTTCTTTTGTAGAAGTGTTTTTCATATTATCTGTAAAGTATGATGGCATTTACTTAAATATGCCTTTTTTTTTTTGGGTATGTTTTTTTGCTTGGTTTTTTTTATTTATTTACTTTTTAGTGAAAGCTTTTATGCAAATACTTTACTCTGTTAGATTAAGATTTTTTGCTCAAATGCTCCAATGTCCAATGTTATTCTCATGGCTTACTATCCACAATTCCTAAAAGCTATGATCTTAGTTAAAAGCTTTGATTTTGTCTCCCATGACTTCTGTAAATACTTCACAAGTTTCATGGCATATTCTTTCCAGGTGCTATAGAATATCAGCGTTTCCTTATTGGAGTTGGACCCAAAAACAAGCCTAATTATACAACTTTACCATCATTATGGATTCTTTTAGTCAAATAAGGTCCACTGGAGTTGGATTTCTTTAACAAGTGGCAAAACCTTATTTGGCTCTATATATTGGAGACACACACAGCACTCTCCACTACATGCAGATAGGGAAATCATGTGTGGTCCTCGCAATCTTTAAGAGTTGGGCCTTACGTGCCTTATGAGAAAGGGTTGTCTGATATGATTTAATTAGTGGAATCCCACCGTGATAAACATAAGAGGGAATTCGATTGTGCTGGTTGATTCTTGTGACTTGGAAGTATTTATTTTTCTTTAATTAGGTATTGGGTTCATCGGTCCTATGAGAACAGAGGACTTAGCCTCCTTTTTGTTGTTGAGAAAATTATATTTTAAATCCCATAATTTAAGAATATAATAAATTAAACTCTATAATTTCAAAACTAACAAATTAAAACTCGGAGATTTTAAAAAATAACAAACTAAATCTTATAATTTCAAAACTATGAGATTTATTAAAGTAGAGCTTAGTGTAGCTATTCTCAAAAATAGTAAAAGGATTATTATTCATGACTTCCCAAATCAGCAACATGTTTTACCAATAAAACTCAATTTTCATGATCCTGAAGTCACAATCAGTATGACAAGGGGGAAAAAAAAGTAAGCATCAATCTCTTTTTCCTTACTAGGCTTTGAAGCTTTTAATTAGTGCACACAATTGGATGTCGTTTCTTGGAATCTTGTTTGTGGAAACCCATACACCATGCACCAAATATTTGAATAGATTACCACAATGAACTTTTTGTCAGCTTTTGGAATTGTCTATTGCAAGATATGTGCAACAACTTCATGTACTTAAGCTTTGTGTGGGTTTTGCAAGAAGGAAAGGCTCCAAACTCTGAAAACATAAGCTTCCATGGGTACATTTGTAGGACACATGGTACCTGGTTTGGCACTCACTCTCCTGGGTCTATGGCACACCATCAATACAATTAGAGCCTACTTTCTCAAAGGCCCTTCTAACTTCAGAATAAGGTTTTGGTACCCATTTGGTGGATCTCTATCCAAACTTAAACACTTGGAGCTTATTCTCATCTTATCTTTTTCAGTTTTTGCAATACTGATGCAAATTCTAGACTACCCTTTCTTTCGTTTTGCTTACAGACTTGACAACTTTGAGCATGCAACCATGTTCCTCCACCTTGTTGTTTTTGCAGGTTTTACCCTTTCTGCAGAGTTGATTCATTCATTAGATATCCTCTCTGGGGTTGTTGGAATCCTTGCAGCCACTGTATTTGGTCAAGAGCTTTTTCTACTTCGTTTCCACTCTGCTGACCATGTTGGACTTGAAGGGCACTACCATTGGCTATTGCAGCTCATAGTGTCTATATCTTTCATAGTAGCTCTGGCAGCAACTTTTTTTCCTACCAGTTTTCCTGCAGCTCTTGTTCTTTCAATTTCAGTTGTGTTCCAAGGGTGCTGGTTTATGATTATGGGATTTATGCTATGGGTTCCTCAGTTTGTCCCAAAAGGTTGTGTTATGGTTTTGGCTGAGGTTAGCAGTGATTACATGCTTGGAGCAATCAGCTGCAACTCTAAGGAGGCTGATTTGAGAGCAAAAGCACTGGCTAATTTGCAATTCAGTTGGATACTTTCTGGAATATTGATATTTACAGGATGTATTTGCTTGAAATTAGCTGGAAAATGCACCCTAATAAGGGGACAGTCAACTGAGTATGAGCAACTTCACAGTAGAGGTGTGGATCTCCCTGTATCAATTGATGGCTTCAAGCAAGCTCATACATTACAATTGTAGTATGTTAGACCTGGCAAGTCACGTCCTCTCAAGGTCACAAAGAGCACTTGGGTTCCACCATGCATCAATAGCATATAGATTAAATTAGAGTTGCTGTTGATATTTCTCTGAGTTACAGGGGCATATTTCTAAAGATTAGTAGTGCCCCCATGAATAAGTCTCTCAGAAGGACTTGTATCTCTATAATGGTGATACTGTAAGATCAGATGTGATATAACTTATTTAGTTACTAAGATGATTCTTATCTTGAAGTGGGTTTGAGCAAAAATTTAAAGGGCAAAGGCGCAAAAGTTCTTTTATGACTCATTTAGAGCTCATAGACAAGAGCTTTAAGCCTTTAAGAACTCTAAAATTCTTTTTAGAAAAAAAGAGGGTGTCTTGTAGCATGAATGAAAAGGGCCTTTAAGACTCCATAAAACTGTTTTGTAATCTTTTCGAAAAACCGAAATTTGGTGTTTTTCAAAAAAAAAAAAAAAAAAAAAAACTAGAAATTCATGTGTTATAAATCCAGAACTTTAAAGCATTATTTATTGCAAGTTGCTAAACATTCAAATACTAAAAGAGCTTTTTAGTTGAAGCTTTATATTCCAAGCGTTCTACTACTAAAGCTCAATAACTGAAACTCTACTTCCTTCAGCAATGCTAGACACATACTTAGTTTGAAATATAAACGACAAAGGCCTTCTAGTATGAAACTGAGATTGCTACTCTAGTTATTTATAGACTAACCCCATGGACCGAGCCTGTTGATACCCTTGCCAGTGAGACCTGAGTGAATTGTGGAACATTAAAAGGGGCTTTAATCTTCCTTGCTACTTATATTTCCATAGAGAATGGGAGGTAGCCATATAGTTCCTACTGCTTTAAGTCTTTCATCCCTGGCCTTCTACTCAATTCCAAATCATTTATTACTCTATTTATAAAATTAGAAAATCACAAGTTGTTTGTGTATCAAACACTCAATATGGACATGTTCTTATCTTGCTACCAAGTAAACTAGCAAATAAACCTTTGTCATTACCATCAAACTTTTATCAAACCAAAAGAGAAACTTGTGTGTCACTCTTCTCTTTGATATGTGTTTTGAAAGGAACCTCAATTTGCTTTTCTTTTTTTATTCGTTGAATATCCAAAACAATTCAGTTCTACATCAATTGAAAGACCAAAAGAGAATTACAATCTTGATGAACATAAAATAAAACAACCAAAGTTGCTAAAATTCTCACTCAGCCTTCAGCCTCTTCAACAGACGCTTCAATTCGAAGAAGAACAAACCCCACTGCCACTCCAACAAGAACCAGCCCATTCATGATGGCTGCAATCTTGAATATCTCACCAGCAGCATTACAAGTAGAAGATAGAGCTCCACCACCCCTACCTTTGCTCCATGATGGAAGTTTCAAGGAGCTCACCACCTTTGCAAAGGATTGCTCAGTGCATACCGGAAGGCCTAGTGAGGCCACACTGTTGTGAGCCTTCAACCCACCAAAAGAGTTCAGCCCTGTTATGTAATGCACATTGTTCTTACTCCTCCTAGAGTTGGAAATGGTGGTAATAGTAGCAGCAGCAGTAATGGTGGATGGAGATAGTGTGGCCATTGAAATTTATCTGAAAAAGAGCAACAAAAAAAAACAAAATACTTAGACAAAACTTAATGAAAGCTGAATTGGGTTGGTAACAAGGAAGAGTAATATGAGTATACATACCTTTTTGTGGTGGCTTCTGAAGAGTTCTTTGTTAACTTTGTGGAAGTAAAATGATAGTGGGAGGAAAGGAAATGAGACTTTGTATGGTTAGAGAAGGGAGAAAATGGATAAGGTAGGAAGAGGATGGTTGGTAGACAAGAGAAGCAGATGAGCTTATTGAGAACAAAAAAAGCTAAAAAAAATGTGTCCCATTAAATAATGGCCAAGAAAAAGTATAAGAGTAAATTGGTTTGCCAATGAAGATAGAACTCTTATCCAATCCCTTTATTTATTTATTTTACTTAAATGATCTTTGGTTTCAATTCCCACAGAATTTGGACCGTTTGTTCTGTTAATTACTTTTTCAAATACGGTTGGTTAATTATTTGGGACCATCTTTTGTATTTTGGTTGTAATTTATTGAACATACACATACAATATCCAAATTCCCCGTAGCAATGTCAAATAACATATCAAAGATTTCAACTGATAGTGATTGTCGGCATTTTATGTTCAAAGATCAAAAGCTAATTAACCATAACTTTATCTACCAAGTTTTAGGAAATAATAAGCATTTAAATAACTATTACCTATGTACTTGGTGCATAGTCTTGGCCTAAGAAGCATGGAACACTCCAAAAAAACAAATTGATTTTGGAGATTTTTTTTAAAGATTTTGATAGTTGTTATTTATTTTAAAAGCTTAAAATAAAGATAAAATATACCTATAAATAAATAAAACATATCTAAAGATATATAGTCATATCTCTATCGTGTCTAATTTTCTAAGAATTGGCATCCCGTGTCATGTCCTATTTTTTGTAAGAATTGTCATGTCCGGTCATGTCCGGGTGAGTGTAAGTGTGCGTGCTTCTTAGGTCTTGGCCCTCTTGGGTCCATTTAAGTTCATTTTTCCCTTCCAAAAACCATTTTCAGCTTTGTTTAAAAAAAAAAAAAAAAAAAAAAAAACATTATCAGCTTTACGAGGTATGGGCTTTATAGTGTTGATGCCATTTCAATTAAGAAACTAGTAAAATTTAAAGTTTTCCAAAATTTTCAAGAATATATAATCTTCCTGCATAATTGCTCCTAGTCTCAGATGTTTAATTTCTTGAAGTGATTGCTGTAAAACCAGGCGTATACTAACTATATATCTTCTCTACTTATATAAATGGAGTGCATTAGAATATCTTTTCCTTGCAGCAACATAAAACACAATCATAAAGCAATTGCAGTATCCTGTATCCATTGGGGATATGAGGGACAAGTAGAAGTGTGAATAAAGATGCCATGGGGCCATCCATTTACAGCCTATGTCAAGACACAAACTTCTGCATCTAATTCTTTGCTAGTTGTAATTACAAGCAAAGTTTTTTATACACTAGCTAAGTTTATTTATTTTTATTTAAAAAAAAAAAATCAAAAGAGAAAATAGCAAACTAGATTGCTTTGGTGGTTGCCAAAATAGATTATAATCACTAGTAAAGTTTAAAGAAAAGAGCCAAAATAACGCTGTACAGTTCAGCATGTAAGACTTGCCAAAATAGATTGGACATAACTCTACTTTGGTGGTTGCTTTGCCAACCCTGTGTCTTAAATGCAGTAGAAAACAAAAGAAAAGAGCAAACTGTCTCAGTTAAATTTAGAAATTTTAAGTACGACCGAGAGAAAGAGGAGGAAAGAGTGCAAAGTTTTGATATTTTCTTTAATCTGAGAAATATATCATTACAAGAAAACTAGTATATTCTTCAATTAACTTAGCAATTGATTGTTACAATTGACAAGACGTAGTTTCGATACCATATTAGAAGGAAAGATGCATCAAATTCTAGACTAAACAAGTTGCATGCAAAGATTTTTAGATTGGAAAGTCCAAAACCAATCTAAGGACAGATAGCACGAAGAGAGATGCCTGGCTATGCTCTTAGATGATGGCAGTTGTGCAAAACAGTCGATGCTAATCAATTTTTAGAGTGCTGATAAGAAAACTTTATTAGTGATACTCTCCAACAGATTGCTCTTTCAGAAAGAAGGAATTCAAGAGAAGAAAATGGAAGACTGTTGTTTACATTTGTAGATTTGAAACTTCTCAATACTTACCTGGGAACAAGATTGTTACATATACGCATATTCACTATTTAGGATTGAAATGTAGGATCTTGGGAGTAGGAAACTCTGCTGGACTAATTACACTACAACAGTCATTCCATGTCCATTCATCAATGCATTCAACAAACAATATTTCTCAGGTTTTAAGAGCTTAGCACAGGGAATGAGACAACCTGTGTTTTGACAGCTAGCATTGTGCATTTCTTCAACATGGAATACCGAACAAGTTATAAAGTACTGCTAGATATTTTACATGGAATTTAGAGAAATTGAAAGTATTGTTATTTACAACATAGAATACCAAAAAGGAAAAGAGGCATTTTATCTTACAACCCCAGTCATTCCACAGACAATTAAATGGAAACTCAAAATCTTTCCCCATCAAGCACAGTTGATATACAAAAAGACATTCAGCAAGTTCAGGCAAATAACCAAAAGTTTATAATACCATAAATATGACCAAATAAGTAGCACAACCAAATTCTCTGAATTAAGCATAATTAGCACCATGTTACTAATCGGTTATGGGAGTATGGGACAACCAATTTAGAGCCTATTCAAGATACACAATTAGTATCTAAATCTCCATGCACTAATGTTGGAATATGCATGTGTAAATAGTGTGATTAATTAAGTGATTGAATTCCAAATTGAGTACTTGTGACAAGAGCAAGTGGTTGATATAACCTAAATCCACTGGCTTAAGCATTTAAGTTAAAGTGGTGTGCCAAGAGGTTGTATCAAGTCTGATTCCAAGTTAAATAAGTTGTAGAGAAAAGCTTATGCACAGAAATGAGCTTCATGAATAAACTAAATAAGTTACAGCACACCCAAAAAAACAAGAAGGTACCTTGCACAGTGTAGAAAGTTGGAACATACCAACCATTGGATTATAATTAGTTCAGATTGGCCACAATTCTCCTTTTCAGGGTTAATTTCCTAGACCTGCATCTTCAAGAACCCAAAATATGGTAACTTTCAGCACAATCTCCTCCTTATTGATCAGCTTAAATACACAAATATCTCCTTCCTCCAAACAATTATCCAACACAAACTCACGCCATCCTTGGCTTAGTTTAGCTACATTACCCTCATTAATACATCGGACTAGCACCATTGCCCATCAGAAATTTGAAGTGTGATTAATCCTGAAACCCTGTTCAGATACTTCTGAGCAAAGCTAGACGGAATATGCTGCGCAAGTGAAAAGATATACATCTCTACCTTAGCAATATAAAAAGAAAAACATGAGAAAAGCATATAGTTGAAGGCTCACCAAAACATACCCCTTGTGTATATAGGAAGGTCTCAAGTCAATCCTGCAAAAGGGATTAAAAGGGTTGAACCCTAGAGCTGCATGAACTGCCCTCCCTCTTTTTCAGCTATGGCTCCTCAACTCATAAAAGTTACATTAGAAACTTTTGTCCCAGTCCCAGGTATTTCCACTGCCACATTAAATATTACTGATAATTCTGTTTATGTACATATTCATCAAATCTTCAAGGAAAAAATCAATTTAGAGCATAAACAGAAAAACCTAAGTTTATAGAGCTTACTAGATTCAGTACTTTGCTTTCTTCTTTTGGCACTTTGTTGTGCTTCATCCCATTAGTCTGATTCAACTTCACCTGCAGTCCTTGTAATAACCTCACTCTCATTGAACTGAATACCTATTTCTTTAGTAGATCGACCTTTTGCTTTCAAGTTATCTCCATCCTTTGCTAGGTGCATGTTATCTCTATCAAGCCTATGCATAGAGTTCTTAAATGCAGTCCCATTGCAACTTGGAATTGGAACATGAGACCGATAAGGATGGTATGTCCATCTTATTTTAATTGTCATACAACAAGTGAAATTCAAGAATTGACACTAATTTACAAAAAGTAAAAAATCTGCAAGCAAGACACAGTGAGAGCTTTTCAGCAGATATATTTTTCCCAAAAACCAAGGTTATTAAACCCGGTTTAGGCAAAGGAAATAAGAACCAAGATTTTAGTATTAGGATTCTTTTGTTGGGGTTTTGTAATGGTTAGATTATAGTGATTTATTGGGATAGAATCATAGGTGTATCACAAAAATGACTCATTGTAATCCACTTGATGGTTACTTGCTAAAGTTCAATCATTAGAGAATCACAAGAATGACTCATTGTAATTCACTTGATACTTATTTACAATTGCAAGGGACATATGAAAACTTCTAACAGTCGACTGAACCAGATTCTATGAACTGGTCTAGTTCAAGAATAATCAAAATCTAAAAGTCTTACAATTGCAAACTTTGAAGTCATACAACAAGATGCACTAAACTACATTCACAAGCTGTCAAACTTTGGAATAAAACACATCTCAATCAACCATATAGGAAACATATAGGTAGATTTTTAAGTTCTGCAAATCCAACAACAAAAACCACAAATTTAGACAAGTTATATCCAAAGTTTACTAACTTAACAAAAACATAATCATTAATTTACATCATCTAAGAATTCAACCACAACAAATACGTAGCTTTTTAAGTTCTGCAAATCCAACAACAAAAAACCATAAATTTAGACAAGTTATATCCAAAGTTTACTAACTTAACTAAAACATAATCATTAATTTACATCATCTAAGAATTCAACCATACGAAATATGGAAACTTCTAAGACAAGAGTGTTCCGGTCGATCAACTCAAAAACAACGACATCTCCTTCTTCCAAATCATTCTCCTTGGAAAATGTAGCCCATCCCTTCCCAATACTCCTACCTGCACCTGATCCCTCTCTATAGAAGCATCGTGCAGGCCATTGTTTTCCATCAGAATTCTGAAGTTTGATAGACTCTGAGGGTAGATATTTCAAAGCAAATCCAGCAGGCACATACTACACAAGCAAGAAAATGTAAAAGTAAGCATGTTAGCACATATCAAAGTAAAACTTAAAACCAAACACACACAGACACACACCCACCACAAAACTTATCAACTGAAACTAAAAAACCAACACACACTCACCACAAAACTATTGTATATGTTATGACGCCGCAAGACAGTCTTGAAAAAAGGATATTCAGACTGAAACATCTCAGCAGCTTTTCTTGCTCTTTTTCTCGCTGCTTGGATCTTTTTAGAAACGTGCGAGAAGTGATCTGCTTCTGCAGTTAGCAAAATA
Source organism: Fagus sylvatica (assembly GCA_907173295.1). Taxonomy (NCBI): domain Eukaryota; kingdom Viridiplantae; phylum Streptophyta; class Magnoliopsida; order Fagales; family Fagaceae; genus Fagus; species Fagus sylvatica. Next base: position 15,488,624 of record OU015763.1, read on the forward strand.
CTCCTGAGAAGAATTAACTAATAGCATGCCACAATGTAAAAGCATAATTTTATAGAGCTTACTATATTTGGATTTTGGATTCCCTTTGACTGAAGAATGAAACCTATCCTCTTTGGAAGAATGAAACCTATCCTCTTTGGGAGTTTCTGCAGCAGCAGCTTCTTCCTCGGCAAATTCACTTTCTTTGTGATGAACACATTTCTCACAGCATTGAGTAGCTGCTCTTGCACCCTTTCTTATGTGCTTGTTCTTTTTCTTTCTATCAGTCCAAGTAGTATACTTCTTACGCTTTTTGAGTGTTCCTTGACTTAAATACTCATTAGAAGTCTCACCTTCTGAAGAACTCTGGGAAGGACTATAACTCGTGGAAACCGAAATTTCATTAAATCCATAATCTTTTTGTTCTTCTTCAGTATGTACTGAATCAGGTTCCACATCACTACTTAGACTGTCATAATGATAACCAATCTTGCAAGCAGTTGTATCGAATATCTCAAGAACATTGAAAGCTGAATTTCCTTCATATTTGAAGATTAAAATATGCCCAACACTGATAGAGTAATGATCCAAAAACTTCTCCCAGCCATCACTAAAGAAAATATTGTCGTTTTCTTTCTCCAATCCCAATTTCCAATCTTGACCATTGGGACCATTGACTGTAGCAATGGGAGATAGTTGGTTCCCAAATTTCTGTACAAAAATTTCCGGCATCCTCTGCAGCAGGTACCCAATAAAATTAGTCTATATGAATTAATTACCCCAAAAAGTAAAAAGAGCATCACTTTACATACAAATAATTCACCACCACTTGTCTCAAACTGTTAAGAAACTTAGAACTTAATTCTTTACTGATTATTTTAACACTCCCCATGGGTTCAAGTTCCTTTTTAATAAATGGGGCCTTGGAATTTTTAACTTTTTAAATAAGAGGTTGAGCAGAAACTTGGTTCAAACAACTACTTTTAGAAAACAAAAAACAATTTAAAGCCTTAAAGATTGTCATGATAGAAAAACTGAAACATCATTTTGTATAAAAAACGATAATGTAGTTATACATAAAACAAGAAAGCTAAGAAACCTCATAAACAAGTGTAATCAGGCCCCAAACAAGAAGGCTAATATATCAGAAACAAGTGTAATTAACAGAATGACCAAAGTATTTTCTTATCTTTATTCTTTGAAAAAAGACTCCACTAGCTCTATGTACGTACGTAAGAATATGACCCCAAAGTGTTTCATTGAATTTCAAGAACCAAACAGAAAATCAAAGAAAAACACAAAGCGCAAGGAACACAAAAAACGTACCAGTTTCTTGTCACTGAGAATTATCTTGAAGAAAGTATCGGGCTCCCTAATCCGCCGCTCACACATTTCGCTGGATTCCACTCCCCTGCTGCGACTGCGAGTCCTTGGCTTAGGCTCCATAGCTACCAAAGTCTCTAGGATTGAAAGAGATATATATGTATATATATCTATCTTAGTACGACACGATCATGCAGTTAGTTATTGAGTTTGAAACTCTCCCTCTCGTCAGTTTCGGAAGCACTGTTGCGTTTTTGTCCCGCTTTTTCGGTGCACTTGTACACGTACTTACGCTACTGGAATATGAAGCCAACGTGGTTTTTTAAATTCAAGGCGATAGGATTTTATGTAATTCTTTCGAATTTTAATTTACTCTTAGTTCAATTTAATTTTGTTTATAAGATTAGATTAAATACAAGTAGTTAATTAAGAGTAATATAGTTCAACTAGTATTCTTTGTTTCCTTCATAGAAGAGAATTATGATTCAAATGCTATTTCGATTAACTAATGAATTTTATATATATATATATATATATATATATATCACTCATAAATGTCCAATTAAATTCTATGAAATAACCAATTGAAAACAAAAAAGAATACGGGGAAAATTTATTTTATTTTATTTATTTTTGTTTTAGAAAAAAAAAATTTATTTATCCTAGTGAAAAGTTTCTTATTATAATTATTGATTTATTTTTGTTATTTTAACTCTTAAAAAGGGAATAAAAGAGGATTGCTTGGATCCTTATCGATGTCAAATTAAAAACCACTTACCAAAAAAGGAAATAACACTATCACTCAATAATTTGAAAAAAAATTTACAATCCTATGTGATGCTTGATTTGGATTTGCAAGATCCTTAATCATGTGTTTGTTGTCAACATTCTTGCTAATACTAGGATTTGCATGATCATTTCTCATGTGTTTGTTGTCAACATTATTTCCTTGATCCTTATTATGATCTTGATTACTGCTAATAGACTCATGCAAGATCATGGGTTAATAAGCTTGGTCACAAACTCGGAGCTTGGATTTAATAAGCTTGAAGCATGCACTTATGAGGCCTTTGGTGAATATATTAGCAATTTGGTCCACAGTGTTAAGATATATATCGAACTGTTATTTCATTAAGGACAACTTTCTCACGTACAAAATGATAGCCAACCTCCAATTGCTTCATACCTACAGTATGGATAAATCTACAGTATTCATTGTTAATGGATAGATTGGCTGGGTCTGGTGTGATGTGTGAAGAGGGCCCGCTATCCATTTATCATGTTTCATCATTGGAAAGATCACCAAATGTTGCAACCATGGCTGCAAGTTTCTTTGTTGGTACTCTCCCTTAAAGTTGATGCTTGAATTTTAGGACTTGAGAACAAGATTGAGATGCATAATAGTGCTTTTTCAATGACACCCCACAACTTAAAAGATTTAATTAGTAAGGCGAGCTACCATGGAAAGAACACTTGGTGTCTTGGTGTAAGTGTGTAATTAATATAACTCAGTAGAGCTTGATCTTGTTGATATTCATGGTTAATTGTGGTTGTTGGTTTCCCATCGGAATCGAGAAGAATTTGAGATGAACATGGTTTTGTTCCTATGACAAAACCAATTAAATTATGACTTTTGAAAAAATTGAGGAATTGGGCAAGCCAAAAAACATAGTTTGTTTAATCAAGCAGGCTTGATCGACACAAGGTGAGAGACATTAAGAAATGAGGAATAGGTCATCGTTGCAAGACTTATGACTCTAATACCGTGAAAGACCAATCTAAAGACAAGGGTTTTGAAGTGGGTTTTCAAGTCATGGAAGTTTTAAATTACTAACAAGATTTCACTGCTAGATTCTTGATAAGATGCAAAGCAAATTACTTTCGGCAAGGTTTAGACAAATTTCAAATTATTGACAAGATTTCACTACTAGATTCCTGACAAGTTTTAAAATCAAATTATTGACAAAATTTCAGAGTGGATTCCTGACAGGCAAAGTAGACTACTTTTGACACAAAAAGAAGATTCAGACAAATTTCAATTTCAGATTTTACTTTTCAAAGATTCCAAGTTATTGTTCAAGTTACCAAGACTACTGTTCAAATTATTGTTCAAGTTACTGTTCATTTTTTAATGTTTATTTTACTGTTTCAAACTCTATATAAACTATCCTTCTGGTTTGTAGAAGGCACCGCTTCTGACACCTCTTAGTTTCCTTTCTTTCCTTTAGAAAACCCTCTCCCTCCCTCTCACAGAACAAAACCTTCTCCCTTTTGTATATATATACATATATATATTTTTTATGCCGGAATACATAATCCAATATTGAACATTGACAAAATATTTCGTTTATTTTCATTGTTTTATAGTGTTTTCTTTAATCCTATCTATCTGTGGTTTGACAACCCTTATATATATATATATATATATATATATATATATATATATATATATATATATATATATATATATATATATATATATATATTATATGTACGCCAGAATCCATAGTCCATGATACTGAACATTGACAAAATATTTCATTTATTTTCATTGTTTTATAGTGTTTTCTTGAATCCTATCTATCTGTGGTTTGACAACCCTCTTACCATCTATACCATATTCCTTGAAATTGATTCAGCTACAAACGACATGTTTTGGTCTGATCACATAGCATTACAATTTACAGCCTAAGTCAAGACACAAACTTCTGCATCTAATTCTTAACTAGTAATAAAGTTCATTAAGTTGTAATCACAATCTTTTTTTTTTTTTTTTTTTTTACACCAAAAGGTTTTTTTGTTAAAAAAAAAACAAAAAGTGAGTATCAAGCTAGATTGCTTTGGTGGTTGCCAAACTACTAAAGTTTATGTTGTGTTTGAATGTTTGGAGGGAGAGGAGAATAGAGGGAGAGTAGATTAGAGGGTAAAAGGGGGCAAGAGAGGGGAGGGGAAAGAAGGAGAATGGTTACCTCTTCCTCTTATTTGATACCTCTTTCTCTTATTGGATGTTTTAAAAATTAAATAGAAAAAATGGGAATAAATCATTCCCGGAACCATATCCGCTGCAATTATTTAATATACAATCTCTGCAATACTCCAATAAAAACATGCCACCTAATAAAAATTTTGACTTCATATTTGACATTTTTGTTAAGTTTAATACATTACATATATTTTTTATTAGGTGACGTATTATTATTGGAGCATTACAGAGATTGTATATTAAATCATTATAACTGATATGCTCCCATCATTCCATTTTGTTTGGATGTTGTAGGAGAGGAGAGGAAAGTGGAATGATCATATATTAACCATTATAGTCCTCATCTGCTAATTTTAAAGAAATTAATATAAATTGATTAAAATTGACAATTTAGATCTTATAAATGGAACCACTCCCCTCTCTTCTCCAAATTCCCCCAATTTGGAGGAATTAAAAAATATATATATATAAAATAAATAAATAAATAAATAGTTTGGAGGCCCCTCCAACTTCCCCCTCTCTAAAACATCCAAACAAAGTTCATAAAACCATCATCCCCTTCCCTCTAGAAAAATGCAAGACTGTTGTTTACATTTGTAGATTTGAAACTTCTCAATACTTACCTGGAGTAAAAATAAATAGAAACTAATAGTGTAAATATAGAGATAGAGTAGAGATAATTTTAAAGGACTGCTGGAGATGGCCTTATATATACAAGCATATTCACTGTTAAGGATTGAAATGTAGGATCTTGGGAGTAAGAAACAACTCTGCTGGACTACTTAAACTACAACAGTCATTCCATGTCCATTCATCAATGCATTCAACAAACCATTTTTGTCAGGGTTTGAGAGCTTGGCATAGGCAATGGGACGCCCTGTGTTTTGACAGCTAGCGTTGTGCATTTCTTTAACATGGAATACTGAACAAGTTAAAAAGTATTGCTAGATATTTTACAGCATGGAATTTAGAGAAGTTGAGAGTATTGTTATTTACAACATAGAATACTAGAAACTTAAAAGGGCATTTTATCTTACAAGCCCAGTCATTCCACAGAAAAGTACATGGAGATTCAAAATCTTTCCCCATCAAGCACAGTTGATATATATACAGAAAGACATTCAGCAAGTTCCTGCAAATAATTAGAAGTTCATAACACCATAAAAAAAATTACCAAATAACAGCACAAAACCTAGCAGTGCATAAATCCAATATTTCATGTCCATTCATCAACATATTCAATCCGATATTTCACCAATGCAAAATGCATAGAAATAGAAATGAAGCAGTGCATAAATGCGTTGATGGATGCACATGTCTTGTTTTGAATCAGCAAACAAGCGCAGTCCTAAACCAAGCAATGCATAAATGCGAGTCTGAATAAGAACTTGAAGCCCAAAGAAATAACAATGCAATTAAGATACACTGTTGTGGTCCACTACCATGTTACTAATGGGAGTATGCGACAACCAATCTCTCATGCAGTAATGTTGGAATATGCATGCGTACATAGTGCGATTAATTAAGTGATTGAATTCCAAATTGAGTACTAGTGACAAGGAGCAAGTGGTTGATATAACCGAAATCCACTGGCTTAAGCTTTTAGGTTAAAGTAGTGTGCCAAGAAGCTGTATCAAGTCTGAATCCAAGTTAAATATGTTGTAAAGGAAAAACTTATGCATAGAAATGAGCTTCATGGATAAACTAAATAAGTTAACAGCATACCCAAATGATAGGTTTTGAATTTATGTATTTTATTCTTCTCTCAATGGAGGGACTAAATACATCTACAGTAGATACAAAATAAGGAAAGCTATAATACCCTAAGCATGTGTCAAATTGGTTTAACATTCCCCCTGCAAACTCGACTGTCTAGGAGAGACAAGGTCGGACCTGTAGGAGCTGAAAACGGAGCTTGTGTAGACCCTTATTAAAGATATCGGCAATCCGGTGAACCCGATGAGACTGTGAAAGAATACGCTCCCGAATGAAGTGATAATCCAACTCAATATGTTTAGTTCGAGCATGAAACACAGGATTGGACGCCTGTGTAGGTAGTGCTGAGATTATCACAAAGTAAAGTTATTGGAACGGTGGTAGGGAGTTGGAGCTCCTGGAGAAGATGTGACACCCAGGTAGTTTCAGCACACACATGACCAAGAGCTTTGTATTTTGCTTCAACACTAGAGCAAGAGACTATTGGTTGCTTCTTGGCAGTCCAAGAGATGAGATTGGAGCCCAAGAAAACACAGATTCCCGTAGTAGAATGTCAAGAGTCAGGGCAACCAGCCCAGTCAGCATCAGAATAGGTTTTATCGTGAGAGGGCTGGAAGAGTGGCAAAAGAGAAGACCAAAGTCCAGAGTACCGTTGAGGTATCGAAGTATCCTTTTTGCTGTAACAAGATGTAGTGATCGTGAGGCACTCATGAACTGGGCAACATGATGAACAACGTGGGCAATTTCAGGGCGAGTTAATGTAAGATACCGAAGTGATCGTACCAGCTGATGATACTCAGTGACATCTATAAGGGGTCACCACTAAGGGTAGAGAGAAGAGTTAACAGATTTTTGTGAAAAATGAACCTGCATAACAGTCCATATGGATGCAGAGGTCTTCCACCCAATGATAGAGGCGAGCATGGGCTCAGATAAGGTGGTAGAAATACTATTGACAAGGGTTTTGTCAGCCCAACGCTAGAGAGATCATTCTGGATCAGTGCTAGGACAGGGGTAAGAGCCATCAACAAAACTTAAGAGATTCTGACCATAGAGAAAAGCCTCCATCTGATGACACCAGAGAAAAAAGTTGTCATCCGTAAGTTTGACGGTGACGAGATTGGTGATGTGGGAATGGAGAAGGTGGTAGCAGCAACAAGTGTGGCAGTGATAGTAGGAGAACCAATCAAGGAAAGGCTTGACATGGCTGAGGTAGTGGAAGCTTGGTGTTGTCACGAGATTAAGGAGGGCTGGCACCTGGCAGCGAGATTGTGCTGTGCCAAAGGGATTAGTGGCATAAGTGTGCTGCAATTCTAGTGGCGATGAGAGGTTTCCCCGATGCCTGAGGGGGTGGCGGAGAGAGATTGCTATGATGCCGGAGGGGGTGGCGGTGAGAGGGTGCTGCTTGTTTGGGGTGGCACAAAGAAGCCAGCAAAGAGATAGAAGTGGGGATCAGAGCTTAGGCTGATACCATGACAGGTATTGCATTTTTGTATATAATTCTTCTCTGAATGGAGGGACTAAATACATGTACAGTAGATACAAAATGGAAAAGGACAGCTATAATACCCTAATTACAGTCTACAATAAAGAATACAGCTAACAATTGATATACACAATAAACATATTTCAAATTGGTTTAACAACGAAAAAACAAGAAGGTACCTTGCACATAGAAAGTTGGAACTTACCAACCATTGGATTATAATTAGTTCAGAGTGGCCAAAATTCTCCTTTCAAGGTTAATTTCCTAGACCTGCATCTTCAAGAACCCGAAATATGGTAACTTTCAGCACAATATCCTCCATATTGATCAGCTCAAATACACAAACATCTCCTTCCTCCAAACAATTATCCAACACAAACTCACGCCAACCTTGGCTTAGTTTAGCTCCATTGCCCTCATTAATACATCGGACAAGCCACCGTTGCCCATCAGAAATTTGAAGTGTGACTAATCCTGAAACCCTATTCAGATACTTCTGAGCAAAGCTGGACGGAATATGCTGCGCAAGTGAAAAGAAATACATCTCTACCTTAGCAATATATAAAAACAAAAAAGAGAAAAGCATATAGATAAAGGCTCACCAAAAGATACCCCCTGTGTACATAGGATGGTTTCAAGACAACCCTGCAAAAGGGATGACCAGGGTTGAACCCTAGAGCTGCACGAACTGCCCTCCCTCTTTTTTCAGTTATGTCTCCCCGACTCATAAAAGTGACATTAGAAACGTTTGTCCCAGGTATTTCCACTGCCACATTATATATTGCTAATTTTTTTATGTTCATGTACATATTCATCAAATCAGCAAGGAGAAAATCAATTTAGAGTATAAACAGAAAAACCTGAGTTTAAAGAGCTTACTAGGTTCAGTACTTTGCTTTCTTCTTTTGGCACTTTGTTGTGCTTCATCCCAGTCGTCTGATCCAACTTCACCTTGCAGTCCTTGTAAGCTCACTCTCATTGAACTGAATACCTATTTCTTTAGTAGATCGAACTTTTGCTTTCAAGTTATCTCCATCCTTTGCTAGATGCATGTTATCTCTATCAAGCCTATGCATGGAGTTCTTAAATGCAGTCCCATTGCAACTTTTACGGGGTTTCTGTTGATTTACACATTCATCAGAAATGACGTTTCTCAAAGACATAGAAGTTGAGCGTGGAGAGAAAGAACCCAAGAATTCAACCGAGTCATCATCTTCTATTTCTTTTCCATGCAGTACTGGATGGTGCTTGACATGGCTGGATTCTTGTGAACTCAAGATTGCAATTGAGGCATCATCTGCTACTTTTTCACGAGATACTGGACATTTCTTGGCATTATTGGGTTCTTCAGAACTATTTGAAATATAACATGATTCACAAGCTGTTAAATTGAACATATAAACATCAAATTTTGAATTCCCTTCATATCGGAAGATCAAAAGATTTCCAGCGTGAATGCAGTGGTACTTTACAAATTCATGCCAACCATCATGAAACCACAACTTCTGGTCAGCTTTCCTTAGTTCCACATGCCAGTTATGACGACCGGGAACAGCAAGTGTAGCAACACTAGAGAGTTGATCTCCGAATTTCCTAACAAACTTATTTGGGATCCTCTGTGGGTACAAAATTAAGTTACATTGTTTCAGTTGAAATGGAATAAGGAAAAAAGTTGTCCATAATGTCATAGATAAGGCTTAATATCATCAGTACACCATGAACATAGCCAGTAGGTAATGTTATTGATAAATTAGAACATGAGACCAATAAGGGTGGTATGTCCATCTTATTTTAATTGGCATGCAACAACTGAAATTCAAGAATTGATACTATTTTAATAAGAGTAGAGGAAATTTTAATCTGCAAGCAATACAATAGTGAAAGCTTTTCAGCAGATATATTTTTCCCAAACACCATGGTTATTAAACCCGGTTTAGGCAAAGGAAATGAGGAGAACCATGAATTTAGTATTTCAATATTGTTCCAAAGGATTTTTTTTTTTTTTTTTTTTTTGTATCTTATAGTTAGATTTTAGAGATTTTATTGGGATAAAATCATAGGTGTATCACAAGAATGACTCATTGTATTACCCACTTGATGGTTACTTGCTAAAGTTCAATCATTAGAGAATCACAAGAATGACTCATTGTAATCCACTTGATACTTATTTACACAAAAGTTTGAGCGCCAAAATTACCGCAGCCACATGTAACCAAAGCTCTTGAAAAATCTTGTTGGGAAAGAGAAAAAGTTGGGAAGGGGGAAGAAAAGAAAAAGAACCAAAGGGAAAACAAGCAGAAAGCATCAATATTCAAAGCACACATCCAACTACCAACAAAGAAAAAGAAGAAAATGATGACCGCTTAAGCCAAAAAGAGAGAGACAGAGAGAACAAAAAAAATACACTTGGGGCCAAAGAGAAACGCAAAAGAATATCACCAAAAGCCAATAGAAAAGTAAAAGAAGGTCATTTAAAGAGGAAAAGTAAGGCAAAAAGACCCATTAAGCAATAACCAGTACAGGATTCATAAGGAAACTACATGAAAACCACAACATAAGACCAATCGCATGCAGTCCAAACTCCAAACTATCAACCATATTCAAAATTTCAATCTTTCCCTTTAACCATTGACCACATGAAAACAGGTATTTTTGCAAACAAAGCTCTTTTCTTCTTCTTTATTTATTTTTTTCTCTTTGTAATTTAACTAAAAGAAGCTATAACTAAAAGTCTTAATAGAAATCTAGGATGTTGAATGAGAATTTAAAATTCTCATTTAAAACCTTGCTTTTTTACATATAAGATCATGGGCCTCTCTACTCATTGTTGATTGGTTTTGGGTTGTATGCTAGGTCTTTAATGCTTCCCCTATGTACCCAGTTCTGGACCATTAAGGAAACCCACCAATTTTTTTCTTTTTAACCAAAAAAAAAGTTGTAAAACTTCAAATGTCCAATTTTCTCAGCAGCCAAACATAGTTTAGGATCCATTCTTTTTTCTTTCCAAAATTGAAATATAAATATTAGTTATCAACAAAAATCTAAACTTGACATGTTAACCATACAGTACAATACATAGCCAAAGCCACGTCATTGACGTCAACAAAGTTGGAACCTCTCAAACTTAATCAACTTTTTTAATTTGTAGACTTCAAGTGCTCACATAAAAAATAAAACATGAATAACGACAAGTTTCTCTTTCTCAATTTTCCTACCAACCAAACAAACTTTTACTATAGCAAAAAAGGAAAAAGAAAAAACAACTTTGGGGAATTCTTATGCACAATTATTATATTATATTATATACATAGCTGAGCTAAGTGAGCTAATAAGCTTACCAGCTTCTTATCTTGGATGATAGAGGCATCCATTAACTTGTAGAAGAGGCAAGCCCTCCTCTCTGGACATGGACAGCTTAGATGGACGCTTTGGTTTACCAGCTGTGACATTGTGGATTGTCCAGTCACTCAGAAAGCCAGACCATGATCATCATCCACACTCCTCCATATCTCAAAAAGATAAAAGTTCTTCCTAGAAAATAAAAAAGGTCCCACACAAAACTGGTCAGAGTCTCTGTGATTTTTATGTCAAAACTTTTACCGAAAAATCTTAAGTGACAAAATATGATTGGATTATAAAAAATGGTGGACACACATAAAAATGACCACCAATACTTATGTGAATTCAACTCCCACTTATTACAATAATTTATTTTCTTTTTTAATCAACTGTTTGATCATACTACTTTTCTCTCAATTTCTTTAAAGGGATGTTTTTTGGGTGAAAGATATGCATTAAAATAGGGATTTGGAGATAAGAACCCTTGACATAAAAACTTAAATACAAAATAATTCTGAATAACAGGATCGTATCTGTTGTAATGATTTTATATACAATTTCTGTAATACTTCAATAATAAAATGTTACTTAATAAATTATCAAAAAAAATGATACCTAACGAAAAAATTTGACTTAATATCTAACATATTAGGATTAACACATCACTCATATTTTTTATTAAGTGATTTATTGTTCTTAGAGTATCATAGATATTTAATATTAAATCATTGTAACTGATATACTCGCCTGAATCACAGGGAGCTAAATATCAATCAAACGGTTTGGTAACTCCCAATTTAAATCTCTCTTTACCAACTAAACTATCTATTCAATTTATATATATGGAGGGATGGCTTATCATGTGCTGGGAAAGCTACATTCGCAACGATTATATCAAAACCGGTCACCAAACAGGCCTTATTCTAAGGCAGATAAGGTGAAGGGTCACGTCACTCACCTCGCATGCTCCTTTAGTAAATATATTTTGTAATCTTCTTTATTTTTCTATTTTGGACGGATATAAAAACCAATTTAACGTTTGTGTTTCATCAGTATTCTTTTCTTATAGTAAATAATTTATTTAACTACAGCCACAAAAATTGGACATCATTACGTTTTTGAGTTTCCCAAAAAGCACAAAAAGACGGTTTAGGAATGACAAATTAAGAATTAAAAACAACCACAGGTACATCAAGATTGAAGACGTATTAGCACTCACTTTGCGTGACTAGCTTAATGTTCTGAAACTTCATTTTCAACGATTGTAATGTTGTACTAAATTATCATGAATTGTCAGATAGTTTCCTAGAGGTAGAGATTAGAATCAGATTCCACTAAAAATAATAAAAGTTCGGTTTCAGCTGTCTATTTAACTCACTATCAAGCTGAAAGTCATAAAAATTGGTTCAAAGCCCGGGGAAATAAACAGAAGCAAAGAGTGTGACAAGGATTCACGTTTGTGAGCTTGTCAACTTGAAATTGACCACGGAAACACGTCTAAGAATTCAATAGAAAAGGTGCCAATAAGATCCAAACACACACTAAGGAGTTCCACTTCTACTACAAGCTACACTTTTTGACACATTTTTCAAAACTTGAAGTGACAAGCTGTAATTAATCTAGAATAACTTTCACACTTTCTCATATGCCAATCATAATTTATCACTTCAATATTAAAGTTACAAAAACAGTGTACAGTAAGTAGTATGAGTACATATTGTCCCTGTCCAACAGATAGATTGATGAATTCCTCATTAGAGTCATGCAGGCTCATGACCAATGCAAGGCATATTTCATAAAATCGTGCTCAAGAATATGGTTCCTTTTACCATTTTGATAATCAGGTTCATTAGAAGCACTAATTAAAAGTTATCATTCATGTCACAACAATATCAACGGGTTCACCTCAGTGACATCTTGAGCTCTAGGACCTAGCCATTTAGGAATGAAGTCAATGAAGAGCTTGTGAAAAGCCAACAAAAGGGATTTCAAAATTCAAAATTGTTTTAACAAACTGTACATGCCCATCTTATATACTACAAACCTTCCTAACATTTTTCCACGAAATTTTGACCTTGCTAAAATGTTCACTAATCAGAGGGTTGAATTACAGGATCTCTGAAGTGCTACAACTCTACCAGCCTGAAATAAACTACCATGAAAATGTATCCTGTACATGTCAATTAGCTATCCAATGTAGACATGATAAAACATTATTTATCATAAATATGTAGCTAGGCTTGAATTATGTGATACCCAATGATTGTTGACAGCTACCATCTCCCATTACTTCAAATTGAGAAACAGAAAGATTAGAGTATAACATTAATATTTTATCTAAAACAGAGTCCTGCATACATTAAGATTAAGAGCATAAATTTTGTGTAATTAATAACAAAAAACATATAACATAAGAAAGCAACACAGTGTGTTCCTGCAAATGAATCCAAATCACAAGATTCACAACACCATCCCCACATGACATGAACAAGCCAGAACACAACAATCATAACTATGTTAGAAATTAGTATTACCATAGGGTTACTTACAATGACAAAAAGTAAAGAAATAAGATTCCTAGCTTGTATGACAATCACTAAGATCATATGTTTTAATACCTTTTAAGAATTGGTTTTCGTATGATTATATATAAACCAATGCAAATTAAAACTTCAACTTATAGAACAAAAAAGAATTCATTTTCCACCCATCCACCAATGCTGACATATTATATAATCAGCAAAAGGATGACAAGAATTTTGAGGTTGTGCAAAGTCTTACAAATGACAATGACTAAAATATGTTCATGTTTCTGGAAAACCAAAGTGTCAAAATATGGTAATGGGGAACAAGAAAAAGTCCGAGCTGGGCAGATATTTAATTAATCAGCACGATGTTTTATTGAGTGTATGGTCTCACAATTAGCTCCACAAAATTATGAAGGGGTCACAGGTAACAACTACTAGTTTTATTTTGTGAATTTCTTGGATAATCTTTCACATCATGTTCCCCATTAACAATGTCAAACAAGTACCACATATTTTTCTTCTACAAATAAAATTATAATAGCCAAACAGAAGTAATTCTTCCCTAGCTGTGAACACACGAGAAAATCAACAATCAGTATGTAACTGGAGCAATAAAATAAAATTTCAAGCTGAAAATACCAAATCAAGAGGGAAAGAGGAGATGGAATGACTAGGATCCATTGTTCTGGTCCACTTTGATAAAAACTAGATTGCACAATCTATTTACAACCCTAGTCAAGACATAAAAATTCGTATTCAAATTCCTAACTACTAAAAGTTCCACTAAGTCATCTTGGAAAGTTTATGGACACAAAAAAGCAACTAAATCCCACATGAAGAGATAAGATCAGTAACTGGCCACCCAGAAGATAAAGTTGCTTGATACAGTCTAGAAATCTGAAAATTACCAGCAACTAATTTCTAATTAGTTTTATGTGGCTGACATGTTGCTGTAATGGTTGGTTCACCACCAGTCCTGTATCTTCAAGGACACGAAATATGGTAACTTTCAGCACGATATCCCTCATCTTCATCAGCTCGAAGACGCAAACATCTCCTTCCCCCAAATTATTCTCTACTGAAAATTCATACCATCCCTGACTTAACTTAGCTCTACCTCCTCTATAAAGGCACCGGACAGGCCACTGTCTCCCCTCAGAAGTCTGAAGTTTGATAAATCCTGAAACCCCACTTAGATTCTTTTCAGCAAAGCAGGATGGAAGATACTGCACAAGCAAAATGAGTACATTATACACTAAGCACATTTTTTTTTTTATTAGTATGATATGGTAAAGCCACATTAATCTCAACAGCTCACCATTATACACCCCCTATATAAATAAGATGGCCGCAAGACAACCCTGCAAAAAGGATTAGCTGGCTCAAATGCTTTAGCCGAATTAATAGCCCTTTCTCGTTCCTCAGCTGTCACTGTTCTCTTTCTTGCAGAAGCACTTTCGTAAAATCTAAACCTCATTTCTACGTCCTCTGCATGTTGAGCTGATGACTCCTGCTCATCTGCATTTTTATAGAATTACTGATAAGAAAATGAATTCTTTGAGCATCACCAGATGAAAAGAGATTATAAGTTTAAAGAGCTTACTAGGATCAGTTTTCCGCTTTTTTCTCATGGTTTTTTTAATTTTTTGAATTTCTTGATCTGCACTCTGCAATTTCACTTCATCCAAAGACTTTTTAAACTCAGTTGCATTAAATTGGAGACCTATATCTCGAGTACATTGAATTTCTGCTGAGGATTTACCAACACCCTTTGATGGATGTATGTTCCCTTCACCAGCCCAATTCAAGCAGTTCTTAAGTTTAGACCCATTGAACAAATTCTGCAATGCTGGAGGATTGTAACTTTTGCTAGGTGTCAGTTGATCTCCACGTTCACCAAAAAACTTGTTTTTCAAAGACTCAGTAGTCAGGCCTGCATGTGAGGAACCCAAGATTTCTGCACAGTCAGCATCTTCCATTTCATCAAATACATGATAATGACTGGCATAATTGATCCCTTGAGGACCACAGAGAGTATTGTTTTGATAGTTGATCTCAGAAGTTGCCAAGTTAAATATATGAACAAAGAAACCCGAATTCCCTTCATATCTAAATACTAGAAAGTACCCAACATCAATGGAGTAATGTTCAACAAAGTCCTGCCAACCATTGTGGAACCAAGCACCATTGTTGACTTTCTTCAATCCTACTTGCCAAACATGACCATCAGGAACAGAGAGAGTAGCAACAGCAGAAAGGTCATCCCTGAATTTCTTGACAAAATTTTCTGGTATCCTCTGCACATACCCCAATCCAGTTAGGTTTTGTTTGTTGCAATGAAATGCATGGTTTACATTGTACATGAAGTAAATACATGACGTTAGGCAAGTAACCAGGGACATGGCCCCATATAGGATCAAGTTGCATAAAAATTTCCATGTAATCAAAGCCCAATTAGTTGGGATTAAGGCTTAGTTGTGTGTGTGACACCAAAAAACATGACATAAATAGAACCCTAATCCTATAACATAAACTAGCATTTTGAAAATGAAGTAAAATATTCAGAGAAGTCTAGCAATATTATCCAAAGTATAAATGATATCGTGTCAGAGAGACCAAACAACAATGACTAATATCCCGATTATCAACTTTCCCCAATAACCGTAGATGGCAATAATTCAAGTACAAGGAATATGAAAATGAAGAAAACATAATACAGCAAGAAGAATTTGTAAAACTTGAATTTTGTGGAGATGTATGGTAGCTTACTGGCCCTATGTCATCTTAAATATGACCAATGCCTATAAGATGAAACTCGCAAGGTGTCAGATCAGTGAAAATTTCAAGTAAGCATCAAAATTATTAGTGATTGGTGAAATTTAACACCAAAGTCCTAATGATATGGTAAAACAAAATTCTGAGTCCACTAGAACTGCATATAACTAGATTACCAACAATTAGAGTGAAATACATCATTCAATTATCCTCCAAATCTACAAAATACTTTCACTTTTGTTAGTAGCTTTCCGATGACAATTTGTTTAACATATTGAAAGTACATCTTGAAAGATACATTGATTTCTCACTGCTTGATGAATTATATCTTTAATATGAATATCCTAAGAAACACTTTTCATGGAAAATTCTGCTCAGAAAACAGATGGAGCAAAAATAAACTAAACCATCTATTTAAGAATATCAGTTCTCAAATATATAAATATCATCAACCCACTTAAGTCGATGAGCCAAGTTTGATTATACTTTTTATCTTAAAAAATAAAAATCTTAGATTTCTTTTCCTTCTACTTTACCCAGGATTTTCTCAACAGCCAAAGAAAGTCATGGGTTTCATCAGATTCTCATAAAACAAGCCAGATGAAAAGCAGAATCCAGAGAATTCCAATTAACTGCTCCAGTTATCTTGCTCTGTTTAATCCCAACAACCAAACAGAGTTTTGGATTTTCGCCCTTCAAAGAGAATTCTTCTTGTTCTTAAAAAAAAAAAAAAAAAAAAAAAAACACTTTTTTTTGAAAAAAAAAAAAAAAATTGTTTGGTTTAATTTTTAAGGACCTTATCTAATTATATTCCAAAAAACAAAATTCAAAATCCTATATAATAGACCACGATAAAACACAAGCACATCGCGCATTGAAAATGAAAAAGACAAAAAGGAATTCAAAACAAAACCCCAATTCCCGTATCGCTTTTTCTGGGAAACCAAAGAGAAACCCACCACTCTCCATGAAAAACCAAATCAATGACACACAAAACCCCATTAAAAGAAAACCCTAAAGAGAAAGAGAAAGAGAGATTAGGGTACCAGTTGTTTAGATTGGATTGTGGAGGAGACAATCAGCTTGTGGAAATAAGGGCGTGGCATTTCCGTAAATATTGTGGTTCTTTTTAGGGCAGCCAGGAAAAACAAAAAACTTAGTCAGTCACAACAACAACAACAACAGAACAGAGCATTTGATAGAAAGCTGAAACTTTGAGTCGTGATTGTCCTTCCAAAACCTTAAAAAATAAGAGGGTTTTGTTTTGTTTTGTTTTGTTTTGATTTTGATTTTGGTTTTGGTTTTCGGTTTCAGTTTTCAGATCTAGATTAGATTAGGTTAGGTTAGGTTCCCCGCTTCTTCTTCTTCTTCTTCTCTTCTTTGTCTCTTGTCTCTCTCACTTCGGCTTTGGCTTTGGCTTTGGCTTTGGAGTATGGAGACTCAAAATAGCGTTTTTAAAACCTTTTAAAACCCCCCCACCAAACCACAAACACTACACAACTTGACCTAAAAAATTTAGAACAAGAGCCTTTGCCACTTTGCCTTTCTTTTCTTTGTTAATAAGGTATGGTCAAACTCCTATAGTCTCTTTCTTCTTCTTTTCTTAATTTTGTGTTAATTTTAGTCATTAAGCTTTGAAAATGGTCTAATTTGTGTCTTTACCATCATTTGGTGTCAAAATTATGTTAAAATTGTACAAATTTGAACCTCATTCGAAAGGAAAATAGCCACAATCATGATTGTTAAAATCTCGATTCGGATTGTAGGATCTTAATTTTCTAGAATTCAATAATTCGGATTGTACTATAATTTTAATTTGTACGATTCATGTAAGACTTAGATCCAAATTGTAGGATCGGTAGGACCCAATCCTAAATTTTGCTATATTTATAAGTAATTGATTGAACATTTTAGCTCAACTCTAAAATAAATAAATAAAAAGAAAAAGAAAAAAAAAAAAAAATCAATTTTTGTAAGACCTCACCATTCTATACTAAATCCCTAACTCTAATTGATATTTCATATATTAGAATTTTTGTTAATTCTAATTGTCATCCTCTATTGAATTAGTCACGAAGATGAAGATGAGAAAATCTCTTCTCCTTCTCCATTTGACATCTAAAAACCACATAAGAGAAAAAACTAATATAATTTAATGAAGTTTACTTCTATTTAATTGAATTTATACTTTTCAAAAAAAAAAAAAAAAAATCTAAATAATCCATTGCTAGTAAATTTGATTAACTTTATCTAAAATTATAACGATAAGATTTTTTTTTTTTAAAAGGGTCTATTTCCATTTAAAATGAACCAATCTTATCATAAATAACTATTACTTGAAACTTACATTATATATATAATATATATATAATAATATATTTATAAGCACTTACTAAGTTAGGTGAAGTAATATCAAATACTGTATCAAAACAATTATTAATTAAAAGGTTAAACTGTATACTATAGAACAAATAAGTTTTATGTGCTCACATATACCATCTTATTCCTTTGAATATTTGTTAATGAGACAGCTTAAAGACTTATTGAAAAAAAAAAAAAAAGTAACAATTACCTAGAAATTGTCTCATATAATAATTTACTAGACCATAACCCGCGCAATACGCGGCTCTTTTTCATTGTTTTTCTATAAATATTCTAACAAAGCAATAAACTAAGAAGAAAAGAAAAATCAATAATGAAAGGAAAAAAAAAAGAAAAAAAAGAGTGTAAAATAGAAAATGTAAATAATTTTTCTTTGCGCTTAAAAATAGAAATGATCATTTTTATTAACTCAAATGTAATACTGATATTTTCAAATGGGGATATGAACATAGAAGGGGTTTTTCCCGGGGTTAATAGCAAAAAAAAAAAAACTCACTACATTGAATTTCAATCACCTCAATTGTTTATTGAATTAAAGTCAGACGTTTAACTTACAAAGATGAAGATGAGCAATTTATCACTTATTAATAAAATAAACTGACCTAGAAGTCTCATATAACAAATTTCCACGGAGATAAAAATCAATGTCATTTAAGACATCTAGGAAAAAACCAAAAAAAAAAAAAAAAAAAAAAAAAAAAAAAAAAAAAAAAAAAAAAAAAAAAAAAAAAAACAAAAAAAAAAAAAAAAAAATAATCAAAAGAAATGACCACTGACATTGGAACGAATGCCCAAGTTGTAATTTAAATGCATATTTGAAATAACATATATTGTGTTTAACATATTTGGCTTTAATTGGAGCATATAATTGGGTAGTGGGTATTTAATTTATTAATTGTGTTATTTTTATTATGGGGGAGTGGCCTAGTAGGTATTTAATTTATTAATGATGTAATTTTTTTTTTAATAAACTAACACATGACAAAAGACGTTGCTTTAGATGCCACGTGACAAAAAGATGGTAACGTCTTCTACTTTAATATATATATATATATATTATATTCCTTTGAATCTATAATTACATCTTTGACAAGTAAGTGCTCGTTTGGGATAATTTATTTTCAATAATTTAATGGACTTAAAAACTAAGTTGGGAAAAAATAGCTTGTTTGGTACACACTTTTACAAAACTGTTTAGATGTATCATACCTAACAAAAGTAGCCAGAAAATTCATTCAGTAAGTTTATTCAATTCATTCTCAAATTACATGAAAAATAAAAATTGAGGATATTAATACTATTTCTTCAACAAAAGTCAAGCAAAAACAAATTTTTACAATTGCCCAAGACGCGTTTTCATATTCTAAAAACTTTCATGATAACCTCATTACATATGCTATAAAATACATCATTTTTTCAATATTGTAATTAAACAATCATCCATCCATTAATCACCTATTCAGTTACACAATTAGTTCTTTATGAATTTCATCTTGATGATGTACTTTTTTTTCTGTAATCTTAGATTTGTGGAAAAAGTTTTTAAGTTAATATGATTTTGCTTGGAAAAATGTAAAAATTTATATTTCAATAGTGCATAAATTTCATACAAGCATAGCTTAAATAAAAAAAACATGTATTCCACATGCCCGAATTTATATTAAAAAAAATTATAACAAACACTAATAGATAGGCAAACATATATTTTCCACTTTAAAAAATAATAATAATAAAAACAATAACATATGCTTAAATTATCTTTTGCACTAAGATTGGGGATCGAAAGTTCCTTCAAATTAAAATATGTGAACCACAGTTTCTTGAAATTGTATCATAATAATAGTCATGAAAATAGCAATTTTAAACTAATAATTTATCCAAAACTAGTAAAAATGAACACCTTACTTGAAGACTTGAAGTCTAACAACTAACGAGTGTAAATCAGTAATATATGAGACCATGAGAATGAACCTCAACCTTAGGTCAAAGTCACAAACTCGCAATGACAAAGAAGTTACAAAGAGAAGTTAGAAAAAGAGTTGAGACTTGAGAGTGAGAAATAGACAATTCTTGGAAGATGAAGTATGTTGGAAGTATAAAATAAAATACATATGGGATTATTACCTGACTCTAGTAATAATGATTCCACCTATAGTTTTTTCCCCCCTAGAGGATAAAATAAAATCCCAAAATTCTATATATATATATATATATATATATGGTTCAATTGACCTCATCAAATACATGTAGCTCCACCTGACTACCCACACAAAAAATATGGATATTGTAGAATTCCCCTAGTTTATATTCATCAATATAACAATTTAATGAATTTGAAAAACCAAGCTATACAGTCAGCCAAGCTGGTTGAATTGAATATATGCACACCATAGTATCATTTTTTTTCCCCCTAGTGGAGTCAACTTTTATATAATATAATAATAATAATAATAAATAGGGTTAATTACAGTAAACCCACCTGTGGTTTGGCCGGTTTTAACATTGCCAACCTGTGGTTTAAAACGTGTCACTTTACCCACCTGGGGTTTAAAACGTTAGCAGCTTTACCCACCTCGCCCAATTCCGTTAGAAAAACAAGTCAAGTATAAAAACAACCTTTTTCAATCGAGTTTTAGGGTTCTAACTCAAAAAAATTGCTCTGATTCGATTCTCTTCAACCCAATCTCAGATTTTTGAGCAGTATTGGGATTTTTTATGGTTACAAGCTTTGGATCTGAAATTTAAGAAATTTTTTAACACCAACACCAACAAGAAATTGAAGATTTTTACACCATTACCATTTGTTCAGCCATGGCACCGCAACAATCAAAACGCAAGCCTGCCACTACTGGCTCAGTTGGGTTTCTTTCAAATTTTGTCATTGATTTTTGTGTTTTTGGTTTATAGGTTTGATGGGTTTTGAGTTTTCTAGAATATTTCTTCAATTTTTTGTTGGTGTTGGAAAATTTTCTTTAATTTCTTCAATTTTCTGGAAATTTAAGGGTGAGAGATTTGAAAGATAAACATGGGTTTTGAAGATAAACATGGATTTTCTGGTTGTTGATTTGTAGTGCTAGAAATGTATTTCAAAGATAAACATGGGTTTTGAAGAGAATTCTCACCCGCCACCCCATCTTCCCACACAGACAAACCCTCATTTCTTCAATTAGCTTCAAAATTCTCAGAAATTTGGGGTCCAAACAATGCTTCAGTAATCATTCGGAGGACACAGAGTTGAAGGACTTGATGGAGTACATGGATTCTTTGAAGAACTACGAGAAAGTAGGCGTGCCCAAAGGCGCAGGTATGGACTCCAATGATGGCTTCGATCTAAGTCGGATGAGACGGCTTATGGTGCGCCTCGGCAATCCTCAGTCTCACTTCAAGGTTCCAAGTCCAACCATGGCCAAGCTCTTAGATCGATCTTCCTCACCCTCTCAGACCGATCTCTCTCACCTCAGATCGGAGCAAACCATGGCCAAGCTCTCAGATCGATCTCCCTCTCCCTCTCGGATCGATCTCTCTCACCACGATTTTCCTTTCCTTGACTTGGGGTTGCTGGTTGTAATGATGAATGAGTATGTAATAGCTACATGAATTGGGAAGAAGAAGAAGGAAGGATTTGAGAAGAAAGAAGGCCAAAAATAAAGAAAGGGGGTACATGTTCTAGTAAGAAGAAAAGACAAAAATGAAAAAAGAAAAAAAGAAGCATATCTTCATATATTTGGGTAATCGATCAAGAGCACCAAAATCCAATCTTGCTAACAGTTTCTGTGAAGAGAGTGGGTTCCTCAAGTGTCCATGAATGAGATGATGAGAGAGAGAACTGATAGAGAGAGAAAGGGAGTACAATAGTAAACCCTAGATGTTCTTCAATTTTTGGAAAAAAAATTGTTTTAATTTGAAGTTTGATCCAAATTTTTTTATATTTTAAGTTTTTACTTGTTTTTATTAATGAAAAGGGGTTAGGTGGGTAACGGCTGCTAACGTTTTAAACCCTAGGTGGGTAAAGTGACACGTTTTAAACCACAGGTTGGCAATGTTAAAACCGGCCAAACTACAGGTGGGTTTACTGTAATTAACCCTAATAATAATAATTGCATTAAAAGATATGGCAAGAGGTTCACAATGGAAAATTGCATTCTTGCCAGTATGAAATGTGGCTATCTGGTATTCTGGTCGATATGTGATTTTGAATTCGAGTGAATGGATATTGCTTAAAACAATATTAAAAAATGCCATATGGCCATATGGGTGAGGGGTAAATGATTAAGATGGTTATAAGATGAGAGTAGTTTCCTATATAGAAAAATGAGAAAAGTAATTATATTCTCTTTTTATTTTTCTACTCGTAGATCTTTAACAATTAAATGAAAAAAAAAAAAAAAAAGTCTCAAGGAAACCAAGCTCAAATTTATTAGTCTTTCAAAAGTTTGGTCATTATAATTATATTCAAATAGAAAAAAAAAAAAATATTATATTCAAACGTTTTAAGATAAGTTTTACCATTTTAGTGGACTTTATAACACTTCTCTACCTAAATATACCATTTTCGTAACGACTTGCACAAGAGTGTTATTAGAATACCCATTCTTTAAGAAAACAATGGCATTATATAAAAATTGAAACATCATCATTATATCTAATTTTAAAATATTTAATGCCTTTTAAGGGGAATTTTTTCTATTGCAAAAATGTATATATGCCTAGGAGCAAGAATTTGATCTAAGTGTTTAATCGAAAAAAAAAAAAATGATCTAAGTGCACTTTTTTATTACCTAAAATAAAAATAAAAAGCTCCCTAATCTTAAAACCCAAAAAATATCCTAACCTTTTTATTAAAAGTTTAAACTTTAAACCCTTAATATTGGCAATTTCTTGTGTGTGGGCCCCAAAAAAAAAAAAGAAAAAAAAAAGTCCTTCTTCCTTTATAATTTCAGGATATATTAAATTAAGTGAGCAACATCCTGCATGTTGACCAAAAGTATTGTTGTCTTCTTTTTAATTTCAGTGTAAATATTTTGTGGTCCCATAGAGATGATTCTTTAATCTTTAAAGTCTTTTCAAGTGGCTGGAATTGCCGAATTGGAACTAACACAATACATTTGAGCTGGATGGCACATTGGCACTCTTTTTTGGGTATGCTTCGAGCTAGCTACCTAAGGCTAGTGGAGTTTTTTTCTTTTTGGTCCTGAATAGGCTAGTGGAATTCATATGTTGTTGGGAATAGCAGGTTTTTAAAATAATCTTTTCATTGGACCTGCCTTTTGGACATGGAATTCAAACAATGTGATGGCAAATGCAAGAAATTTTTTTGTATGAAGGAAATGGATGTTGCTTCTTGGGTTTCTATGAATAGTGATTATGGGATGCATAAGCTTGGTCATGATGCAAATGCTGTTAATCTCTTATTGCAAATGAATAGTATAGTTCAAAGAGAAATCTAGTTTTGGTGTCTCTTGCACACATATTGTTATGCTGGGATGCTTGATCAAGTGCTCCAATATCTGTGTTTATGAATTTTTTTAAATGCCTTAAATATGTTAAGCGCTTCATAGTTCAGTTGACATTGTCTATTATCTTTTATGAAAAAAACCATGGTTCAAATCTCCATTTTCTAACTAACAAATTATCAGTTAAAAAAAAAAATCTTAAATAAATTAAGTAAAAATAAGCACAATTCATAAGTATTGTAGTATGTTAGATCTTAGATGGGCCCAAAAGCCCAATCCAACCCACATTTGAGTCTAATTCAAATAAGTTGAGTCTAACCACTCTTGTATATCTCTCTTTTCCTCTCTCCTTTGTAGCCTATATAAAGGCCAAATGATGGACAAAATAGTATAGAAAAAGACTCTAAGAAATCTCATGGTATTTCCCTCCGTGGGCATAGGTTATATAGCCGAACCATGTAAATCTCCATGTGAACTCTCTCTCTCTTCCTCCTCATCCATGTTAGAACCCATTTTTGCGGTTTTGACCATACATATAAATTGTAAAACCTTTTTAACCCATTACAATTATCAAGATATGACCATGTTAACAATAGCTTGTTCTTGAGAGGTCTAATTCAACTTTCCTTGAGAAAACTGAGAATCATGGAGCTACTGAGATAAAGCCTAGAGTAGAATAACATCTTGATTAAACTCTCGAACTAGTTGCAAACTGAATTTTGGTCTACCAGAAGATATGGACACGCATTATATTTTCAGCCACAAGCTCAAATATCACCAATCTTGAGATTGTTATCATGTACAAATTGGCCACCCTCCAGAAAGCATATGATTCTTCTCATTGTTGACATAATTCAACTCCCAAGGATTATCTTCTGAATTTTGGAGGATGATCTTGACTTGCTTTGAGGAAGGTGGTTCTTACTTCTTAGGAAAGAGAGAGGACTGTTTGTATGTATAAATGACATCCCTTTTGTAAATTAGCTTATAGAATACATCGACACCCTTGAAGTATGGCGAAATTATAACCGTTATATTTGATTTTCAAGAAATGACACTTCGTCCCCAAATCATTAAACTAATTGACACTCCACCCCCTAAAATAATTCAAAAAATGAAACGGAATGTATACAATTGTTTTACATTAAGATCTTGAAAGTTGCCACCATGTCCAATGTTTATGGTGGTGCTTGCTACGTGAGCAAGGCAAATGAAATTATGCCAAAAGTCGAAATTATGTCAAAAGTCTTTTAGTTTAATGATATTATGTGATTCTCTCAATTCGAATCTCTCTTACCTACTTATGGTAAGAAAAAACATATGAAATTCCACAACCTCATAGCCTCTTTAGAGAGACTTAAGAAGGAGTCTTATTTTTATTTTTATTTTTTAGCATTCTTACATTAACCACACCAAGGGTTACACCCCATTTGTAAGCCACCATCCCATTCCCATAATCTCATGTAATGCAACCTATGTAATGTTTATGAACGTTGCATTAGAGTAAAAGCCATCAAGTGAGGCTAGCTTGATTTGCAATTTTTCTCTCTGATTGGTCACAAATTTCATATCCTTGGTAAAAAATCTTTGTGGCCAATAGCCTATATATATATATATTTGTCTAACTCCACGTATTTCTTTCTTCCCTTGGCCAATTAACGTTAAAATCATGGTTGTAAATTGTAAATATACTTCGTTGTGGAAATATAGTTGAAAGGTGGTGGTGGTCCGTGGTCCCTGGATTTCTATTTTCAATAATAGATGGAACATTTGTAATAAATTATAAATAAATTTAAAATCTTTAGCAATACGACTCACCAACTTACATAACCGTTTATGGGACAAGATCCAACTGGCCTGCCGATGCAACCGTTTCGCGCGTCTTGGGAGTTGGGAATAGTTCCCTTGAATAGTTCCTAGGTAAACAAAAACAAAACAAGACCAGCCAAATATATTACATTAACCTTAAATACTGCTACTAAGATTAGAAACAATAATTTTTCATCTGGGATTCTTGAAATTTCTTACATTTTTACGTTTAATCGTTGAACTATTGGTGAAGTTCACATAGAAGCCATAGAAACGGGTTCCAAGAAAACTTTTTGAGCTTTGAAAGAAGGTTGATTCAATTTAAATCTTGCCTTGAAGCTTATATTTTATTGTGGTATGTTCTGCCTTGTTTCTTCAATTTTGGTTTATACTTGGATTGAAACTATTGTGCAATTCTGAAATTAAGTTTCTTCTTTGGATTTTGTGGCTTGCCTTGAATTCATGGTAATGCTATTTTTTGGTTTTTATGTCACATTGGATTGTATGTTTTAATTATATTCATATCACTTATGTTGACCTGTTGGGATCATTTAATATTCCGAGTACAAGGTCTCTTTTTCTTGTTTGGTTTTCTTGGCTAGTTTGTTAAGAATGGGGTTTGCCATTTTGTCTTGTTTTCATTATCTAAAAAGTTGTACAGTTCTATTCATTGCTTAGAATTGTCAAAGAATCCATTTCTTATATTGCAAGCAAAAATGTAAGTGATTTTCCTTTTTAATGTTGAAGTTGCTATTGGGTTGAAGAAGATGAAGATAGGTGAAGGTAGGATAATCATGAGGTCAAAAACCATGGTGACAAAGATGATGGTTGCGATGATGATGGTGATGATGTTGGTTGCAGATGGAGCTTATACAAACGATATCTTTAGTCCTTGCTCTGATGCAAAAGTTCAAAAATTGGATGGGTTTACCTTTGGTCTTGCATTTTCAATCAAAGAATCCTTCTTTTTCAATCAGACTCAACTGTCTCCTTGTGATCAGCGTCTCTCCCTTTCAAACAAACCTGCTCAACTTGCTCTATTTAGGCCCCGTGTCGATGAGATCTCTCTACTTACCATCAATAGCAACACCTTCAATCCGGTATGTAGTTCTTGTGCGCTTATTTGGAAATTTTCTATGATTTCTTTTGCCTATGAGACTCTTTGAACCGCACATGAATTATATTTTCTTTCACGACTATGCATAAGCATTCTCAATTCTATGGTTGTGTTCTTTGATAGGTCATTTAGCTCTTTATGGTCTTTCTCCATTTGTTTCTTGCTTCACCATTATTATGTCTTCTCTTGGGGATGGCTTTAGGACGTACCTCATATCAGACATGTTATATATGTAATTTTCTACGAGTTAAGGTTACTGATGAATAGAATTGCCCAAAAACCATGCAACAAAGAAATTTCATAGATGGAACCGTAAACATCATTGAAGTTCCAAATTTAAGCCATTTTAAAATTCAACTATCCTACTTGTAAAGTCATCAACAAATATAACTCAGTGATAAAGTTCAACTAGTTCCCAAGTGTAATATTCATTTTCATCCATGAGTGGATTTTTGGATTTGACTAGCACTGCATTGGAGCTGTTTGTGCATCACAGTCCATGTCAGTATTTGTTCTTAGGCATTATTTACTTTAGCTACTTGCTCACAGGAGAACAAGCTGATAAGCAGCAAGATTGTAAGATTGAAACAAAATAGAGTAGTGGTGCCTAGGCAAGGACAGCTGTGTAGGCAATACTAGGATGCCTTTTAGTTTGGTTTCTTACACCTGTTCACTGGTGGAATGAGCATAACTAGCACATGGTCAACATAAAAATGTTCTTTTTCAGCCAAAAAAGCAAGAGAGCGGTGACCATTGCAGAGTTTGAATCTATATGAGCATATTTTAGATTCAACGCTGTGAATACTTGGATGGGATTTGTTTAAGGAAGACTAAAGCAAATTTGCCTTGTATTTTTATTTTTATGTTGAAGGTGATTTGCCAACCCTCTTTTTGCTTCTCATATATTCATATTAAGCATTGTACATGATCTAAAAGCATGCATTAGACAACTCCTTTATTTAAATTCACAAACTTGAAATTTTTATTGGATTAATCTTACATTTTTCCTGAAAAGACTGGATCATTTTGATGACTTGCCTTTCTCTTTGATTTCCATATACTGATTAAATCCATATCTATCAATTTAAAGGCTCTCTTCAGGAATATCATTAGCTGTTCCCCATCCATTTTCCACCCTATGTCTCTTTCAACATCAAGAAATGATTTTCGTTCCTCTCTTTCTTTGTGGCTTTATGCCTTCATTGGTGTTAATTTTAACAGTCTTAAATGTACCAATTCTCTTATAAATAGGATGACTTTAATCTATGCCTGAGTGGAAGAAAATATTCTTAGCAAATCTTCAACTTGTGACTACTTAACAAGCCAATTGTGATTTGAATGCCATAATTGTTCAAACATCGAATAATTGACTG
This sequence comes from Fagus sylvatica, assembly GCA_907173295.1. Lineage (NCBI taxonomy): Eukaryota > Viridiplantae > Streptophyta > Magnoliopsida > Fagales > Fagaceae > Fagus > Fagus sylvatica. Next base: position 15,516,887 of record OU015763.1, read on the forward strand.
TATTTTCCCAGGTTTTGTCTGGTGGGTATATGGTAGCATTTGCTGGACAGAAGTATGCAGCAAGATCAATCCCAATATTGGTTGCTGACACCACTCACACCATAACTAGTTTCACTTTGGTAAACTCTAACATTTACATGGAATTTTCTCTCCCTCTCTCTCTTCCCCTCTCTTGGAATAGCATAAAAATTGTTTTTAAATTATCATACAGGTCCTTGAATTCCAGGAGGGTACTCTTCAAAATCTGTACTGGAATAACTTTGGATGCCATGCATGCCATGGGGACTCTCTTGTTTGTCTCGACCATCAACACTGTGCAGTTCCAACCTCTAAATGTAAAAGCAATGGTGGGTCTGCTGATTGCAATTTAAGCATACAATTGGCATTTTCTGGTACAGATAAGAATCTTGATGCACTTAATTCATGGTATGAGGTGAAGAATCTTCGGCAGTACTCCCTCCATGGTCTATTCTCAAATATTCGTGATTCTATCACTGGCCAAGACGGCAAGCACTTTTAAGCCTATATGTCAAGGTAATATGTAACAACCATTATTTATGATGATTTCAATTGATAAAATTATAAATTGTAGTGTTAACTAGTGACCTAATAGGCCAAAGTTTATTCTATGTACAAGTAAATTTGAGTCTTCTCCTCCAAAAAGCAATGCAATTGAGTTTTCTTTTGGAAGTTCTCCATGTGACATTGTTTTGATAAATAACCATTTTGATTCTCTCCATGTGTTCCTAATTTGTACTAGCAATGCAGGTTAATGGTGATTTTTAAGCATTGGGGTCTCAATGCATTAATTGATCACAGAATGATCCTGCATTGTTGCATTAATCATGATTAATTGGATGCTGAAAGATTCAAACACCTCGTTAGGAAAAAAAGGAAAAAGGGGACAAAGAACACAAGATGACCCTAAACTATTCTAGTCTTGGCATGCCTGTACTCCTTGTCCAGGTCACCATTTGCATCTCTCTCTCTCTCTCTCTCTCTCTCTCTCTCTCTCTCTCTCTCTCTCTCTTTGTTGCGAGTAGGAGTTAGTAACAGGAGAAAGCATGAAGTTTTGTTTATTCCTGCAAAGTTTTGAATGTTTTCTAACTAAATTAGACGCGGTTTATTATGAAATTCCATATACTATTATGTATTATGATCCAAGTGAAACAATTGTTGCTTAAAAGAGTAAAATAGATATAATAAAAGAGGTAGCCAACCTTGGCACCATGTTATTGGGACATATTAGTATACATTTGAAGTTCCTCAAGGACCAATGTCAAGGCCTCAATGGCTTGTATTAATATATTTCAATTTTGGCCACATCATGTATTTCTATACATCAAGAAATGTAAAATGAGCACTCCCCTGCATGAAGGAGAATACAAAAGAGTAAAATCCTACATGTAATTGCAACTTAGAACAAATGGAGATATCATCCATCACCACACTTACAACTTCTAGCAACAAGAAGCAAAATTAGCATTGTAGCTACATGAATGTATCCAAAAAAAAAAAAAAGAAAAAAAAAAAAGAGAGAAATAAGATTTACTGGTACTGCCAAGGATTGCCAAAGAAACCCATTTAAATTTTAAGGTAGGGTTTCCTCAGCAAACCACTAACTTCACAAACAAAACTTTATATATTTCTTCATCTATATATGACTGCACAAAATTAGTCCTTGCTTACAAAAAAAAAAAAATCAGCAAGCAGAATCAGTCTTCTCTCAATCTTCCAGCAATGGATTCAGAAGTAGTTTGGTGGAAAGAGTAGGTGTCATGTAAACATTGAATCCGTTCAAGATTCAGAATTGCTAAGACATTCCTCACTGATGTCCTCTTGCTTTTCATTCAGCTCATCATTGATATCCACATCATCTTCTTTGCTATATGCACAATTGATATCAACATGCTTGGTATCTAAACACTGCACTTCATACTCTTCCTTCTCTTCCATCTTAGCATCTTTATAGTCATAAAGTTGAGGCTTTGAGGCGTCATCAGGGCTCTTGTCTGTGTCAAGAAGTTCAGAAGGCTGTGATCCCTCTGAAGAAGCCAAAATTTCAGTACCCGAGCCTTCCAAGTTTGACTGAGAACGACGTGTCTGAATGAGATAATGTGCCACAGACTTGAAGCCCAATTTTAAAACCTGAAAAGTAAACAAAATTTAGCCATTTCTTCTGTTCCATGTGCTATTAAAAGTTAAATCTGGCCAACCTGTTAATCATATACCAAACCAGTTAGCCTGCATCTCAGTAGCAGAGTGCCAGCATCATATCACACACAAGAAATGGAAGATAAAAAAACACAGATACATCCTTTTTAGTGATAGGATAATAGTATCCATCTGAGCAGGCATATGAGGAACTATGATCATTAACTTAACAAATCAAATAGGCCTGTGCTGGAGAAGATTATTGATTGTTTACACAATAAACATCCTCACATATATATACAAGGCTTACGGTGCTAACCTTCCTGTAAAGAGAACCAGTGGGCATCCACCCTTTTCCCTGACGGCAAAGACTGCAGTTGCAAATTTCTCGACAAACAGGGCAAATCCAATTGGGATTTTGATTGGCTTCCATCACATTCTCTCCATATCTGAGCAAGATAAGAGATTTCAAACACAAAACTGCCAACATAAGTCAATGTGACTGATATTCATAGGCTGGACACTAGCTTTAAAGACACACAGTTTTGGTTTAAAAATTCCAAATAATTTATCGGCAATCCAGGTTCCACTTGATATATCTGGAATGCATGCTTAGTGATAGTCATTTATGAACTTCAAGAACATACAAAATATTTTGTTGTAATGTGATCGTGATAAGGTGCTTTGAATTTACTGACCATATTATGTTATCATTGTTGTAAGGGGATAAAAATATGGGAAGGAGTTACTAATCGATGTATGCTTGTCCAAAACCATGTATGGCATGCAAAAAATGGCAAGAACAAAATATTTCAGTTTCCATCACAAACAGAGATGTCAAGAAACACTATCACCAATTGTCATTTATAACTTCCTATGTATGTTTGTCTCATACATTATCTAAAAGATACATGGTCACTCATTAACAGGGGCAGAACTACATAGAGAGTGGGGGACCATAGCCCCCTCGAACACTCTAAAATTACAATTTTTACCCTTAAAATTAACTAAATTTTTCAAAAAATATATAGATGCCCCCCCTAAAAAAACTCTTAATTGTAGTTCCACCCCTGCTCATTAATATAGGTTTGCGGATCAGGATCATAGTAAATATATCTATTAACTGTCATTTTGGTGGTCCCTATAGAATTTCCATAGGCTTTTGCACAGCAAAGTAATATGGAAGTACCATTGCAAGAGGCAAAGAAAAACAGGATGCAATGGCACTTCAATCAGCCCAATGTAATGAAATAAAATACAGTTTACTTTAGTAGAAGTTTGGTGGATCAAATTAGTTACCTCATGTATAAGCAATCCCCACAAAGCTGCCCTTGGACCAAGGAGCATTTTCTGCAATGGGTATGCTGACCAAGAGTTTTCTGTCTGCAAAATAAAAATAAAAATAAAAGGTCATCTCTATGCTTGCATTACCAGGTAATCAGAGAAAGGTAGATCTTATAACAGAAGATACATTGGACAAATTGAACAATCAACCGCTATACGTACAACAATATCACATAGTTCCAGCATAAAGAAGCTTGGGTACATACGATTATCCCTTTTAACATAATATTTGCCAACACATCCAATAAGGAAAACTATCTTAAAGAGTAAAGAGCAGAAAAGGAAACTCATACATCTAGAAAATCAATAGAACCGCATTACCTGCATTGATGGCATGTCTCTCCCTTCACCGGATCATATATGCGCTTCCCGTCCTCTCCAAATCCATCCACAGCAAGTGTCCAACTTGTCTTACAATCTCCCAGAAGCTTATCATGTTCTTCTGTGTAAATTTCAGGCTGTGAACCTTCAGGTATGCGAATCTCATCATTCCTCGAGGAGTCCCCCTTCGTTTTAGTACGAATTTCTGCATAGCTAACTGGAGCCATAATCTTCAACCTAAAACCCCCACCAAAATTTCAAACAAGATTAAAAAGCATATACCCAGATATTTTCACACATTTAGAAATCAAAACAACAAAAACCATTCGTATAAGTTTTATCAATGAAGAAAGGTAGGTCTTCTATCATTTGGGACCAAGGAAAACACAATCCTTTACTTGATTGAGCATACAATTCCTACGCCTTTGAGAAGAGACTCATATCATGCATGGAAAACAAAATGATATAAAGTCCACAAAGCTCTGGTAAATTGCTGATAAGAAGTACAAAAAGAAAATATCAGAATTTTGAATCTGAAATTTCTAGCATTCTTTAGAGGCCAAAACAATAGTGAGTGAGCACAAGGAAGTTCCTTCTCTTTTCTTTTCTTTCCTTTTCTTCCGTGTTCTCATTAACCAATCAAAGATTAAATCACAAAATAAGAAATGCCCAGAAGAGTTGAGGGTGTAACACAAAATTTCCACTCTTTTCTTTCCCTCCATTTTCGCAGTAATCAAACATAAACATACATAAATAAAAGGGCAGCATTGCAGCAATACATAGTGGCATTTTAAAAAAAAAAACATTTTATTATATTTTATTTCAACTTTTACTCAATCTTTAAGAAACCCAACTAAAAAACAATAAATAAAAATAAAACTTTCTTTCACTTTCCGTTCATTTTCTCATTTACCCACCAACCAAACATAGATTCTCAAGCCAATAAAAAAAAAAGGGAAGAGAAAAAAAAAAAACCTAGAAGAGCGCCTTGGGGAGGCGGAGAGTGGCAATGGGTTCAGGGTTTTTTTTTCAGAAGGGTTTCTTGGTGTTGGATTTCGCTTGGAAGGTGCGGTGTTGGATTTGAGCTTGTGAGAGAGATCGAGAATGCCCAGCTTATGCATTCTCTCCATGTTCTCTTTGATCCTCTGGTCCCTGAACTGCTCGTACCCTGAAGTCCCCCCATTGTCGCTCTCGTTCTTCTCGCTGCTGCTTCGTGCTCTCTTTTTCCGAGCCATTACTGTCTCTGACTCTCTCTCTGTGAGTTAGAGTTAGAGTCTGAGAAGTTCATATATAAACGGTCGAGTGAGAGAAATGAAAAGACATACATGATTTATATGGTCCACCAAAATCTTTTGGAGGGATTTTTTTTTTCTTTTTCGATAAACAACTTTGGGCGGGATTTGCTATTTTTGCTTTCGCGGGCAACGAATATGGTGTCGTTAACTCCTTAGAGTATTCTAGTCAGGCTTCTCAAAATTTTAGCTAAATAGGTTCTAAAAAAACCTATAGTTTAATTAAAGCACAATTATATCATATTCTCTATTTTATTTTACTATTCTATTTTTTAATATTTTTATTATTTTTTTCGCAACTCCCAAAATACCTTCCTTTTCCATTTTTCTCCTCCCTCTCCCTCTATTTCTATTGTATACTCTCCCCTCTCCCCTCTCCCTCTTTCTTTTACATTTTCCTCCTCACTCTCCCTCTGTTCTCATTGTATATTCTCTCCCTCTCCCCCCTCCCTCTTTCTTTTACCCATTCTTTTTCTCTTTCCCAATCGGCGACCTTCCATTGCCGGCGTCTGGTGATCAATCCTTTCGTGGTGAGAACGCCACCCACACCCATCGGTGACCACACACTTTGAAAATCGGCCCGTCAGTGAAGAAGAGTCCACAGCCACTAAAATCAGTCTTCGGCGATCGACCCATCAGTGAAGAAGCCTCCCACAACCACCAACACTGGTGATCTATAAGCTTTCCATTATTCTTTAATCTCTTAAGCACACGCCCCTGTTGAACTCCAAAACTCTAAACTGAGAAGATGAGATATTTGTATTTTGTATACGGTTTGGCTAAAAGCCAACTGTTCTTTATCGTTTATTTCCAGTGGAATACTTTGACAGCATCTGGTTGCAAACATTTCCAAAGAGTTTGATGGGTTTTATTTATATGCTGCGAATTATGACTTGAGAAATTCTATGCAGAATACATTGAAGTGAAGTAAATACTGCTCGAGAAAGTGCTAATATATATTGATTTAAGGATAGGTGATGTTTCATAAATGTAAATGGAAGTTATATGTTAAAAGTCCTTAATTTCCACTGGAACCTCACCTAGTCACCTATAAACAACCACAAAAAATTTACAAAGTCACATCTCATTGAGCTGTCAATGTATTATGTATGCCAAATGTATTATGTATCCCAACTTTAACAAAAGAAGTGAACATTGTGCAAGCACACACACAAAAGGAATATCCTGTAGTCATTTACATATTGAATGTCTTATCCTTATCTTTAACACTATTTAATTTTCAAAGAGTAAGATTATCTTCTAGGCTCTATACTTGCTCTTAATTTATTTGAAATATTGTATTACTAATCTAATGTATGATGTTTTGGTTCAATCTTTTTAGAGTATTGTGAAAGAAAGTTTGAAATTGAAGAATAGGTAGTCTGGTCATTCAATGGATCGTCATCTTATATTTGACATAATTGCTAACGACTCCTCATCCTCCTCTGATGATGAGGTGGAAATGATTATACGATTTGCTATTGACGAAGAACGTTTGAATAGCGGTGGAGGATCAAGACCACGTCGACGCCGCACGTTCATTAGGCGTGATTTTGTGCAAGCCACCGAAAGGATTTTTTGTGACTATTTTGCTGAACCACCATTATATCATCTGAATATATTTTGAAGAAGGTTTCGAATGAGTCGTTTTCATTTCCTACGTATTAAGTCTATGCTAGAAGCGACCGAGCCATAATTTGTCCAACGAAGGAATGCTGCTGGAAGGCTCGGGTTGTCTTCCTTTCAAAAGATGACCGCCGCCATAAGAATGCTAGCTTATGGAACAACGGCTGATTTGTGTGACGAATATGTGAGTATTGGAGAAACAACCGCAATGAAATGTCTAAAAAAATTTGTTTAAGCTGTGATTTTAAATTTTTCTGAAGAGTACTTACGGTCACCAACCAATAATGACATTGCCAGATTGCTAGCATTGGGCGAAAGCCGTGGATTTCCTAAGATGTTAGGAAGTATTGATTGCATGCACTGGAAATGGAAGAATTGTCCCACTGCATGGCAAGGTAACTTTACTGGTCATATTCATGAACCAACAATTATTTTGGAAACTGTGGCATCATATGATCTATGAATATGGTATGCATTCTTTGGGTTACCAGGATCTCATAATGACATCAACGTGTTAGAACGTTCTTCCGTATTTAATGAGCTTGCTGAAGGGCGTTCTCCTTTAGTCAATTACTCAATCAACGGTAACAACTATACAATGGGATATTATCTTGTTGATAGCCTATATCCTTCGTGGTCAACATTGTTAAAACAATTCCATCTCCACAAGGACAAAAAAAAAAAATTCATTTCGCTAAAAAACAAGAGGAGGCAAGGAAGGATGTGGAGCATGCGTTTGGAGTGCTTCAATCATGTTTTGCAATTGTTTGTGGACCTGCGCGCTTTTTTCCAAATTGAAACGCTTAAAGACATTATGACGGCCTGCATAATATTACATAACATGAGCGTCATATCGATGAAGTTGAACGTGGTGATTATGAGCAATTCGATGCAACTACCCTTGATCCAGTGTCACACGCTCCTACACTTGAATTTATGGACTTCATTCGACGTCATCATCAAATTAGAGAAAGAGAAACTCATTCACAACTCCAATCAAACCTTGTGGAGCACTTGTGGCAACTACATAGCAATTCCTAGGTTTTTGTAATTTTAAATTTTGTATTCATGTGAAATGCTAGTATTTGAAACAATTGCCACTAGGCTTTTGTAATTTTAAATTTTGTATTCATGTGAAATGCTAGTTGTTAATCATAATTTCATATGACCGGGTTTGAGACACTTACTCGTTGCGGAAGACCCGGATCGTTTTGGTTGGCCTGTTACACTGCTTTTCCTTTTTGATCTTCTGAACCCCTCTATGCTCTCGTGTTCGTCCTTGTTCTCGTGGGTTGAGGTTGGCTACTAGAGTTGCCCTTTTCTTCCACGAACTAAATCCTAAGGGATTATTTGAGAGTTTCACACACTTGTGAATTTGAGAGCTTTTCTCTCTGTATATTATTAACTGTTCTCTCTCTGTATTTGGTTTTTTTCTACGTATCATAAATTATATTCACAAAGAATATAATATGTTAGATAAGAGCACATCCCTTCTTTTAAGGGATTTGATAACTACTATCCCATGATTTGAATTGGATCAAATCATGGATAGTTATTCTTATCACATAACCAAATGGGACCCGCAACCCATAGTGGGCGGATCATGAGCTCGGGTCCATCCCGACCCATTAAATTATAACAGCTCCCATTCGCCCACACAGGGTGAGGCGTCCACCCACATAAGGTGAAGCAATCTCTCAATCTTTACAATAATCTCCTCATACTAGAAAATAGTTCGTGCGACCTCACGAGAAGAACGTACAGTCTTATGAGCAACAATTATCAAATCATCTCTTGACCAATAAAAGTGCATCATTCGAGAGCATCTCGATTATACCCTAGACGGTTTGACTATACCAGATTAAGCACTCTTCATCCCTCATGGTAAGCAGTGCTTTACCCCAAATATGTGATGTACTCATGTCCTATATTGCAAACACATTACAACATAGACGCTGGCCAGCAATGAGTTACATAACATGGTATATTATCAAACAGTCTTCCCTAAGTCCTCATGTTAATTAAATTGGGCTCAACCGCTTTCCCAGACATGCCCCGTCAGACCGAATCACTCATGGTCCTCGGTTTGCATGCTAAAGTAGCGACATTAAACTTCCTCTTCATAACATAGTCTTAGGTCAACAAAGGGTAAAAATAGGATCATTGATCCTTGTGGCTCACACAGTGACGAAGCAGGGATCATTCATCACTCCCACTGTCGGTCGGCATAAAGCACATACAGTATGAATTGTATGCTATGGCGTTATCTCATAAAAATGAGCATGTCACTATGGATGGGTAGAAACGCCATACGAATCTGAGTCTAGTCGCTACGCAAGCGCCTAACCTGAGTTTTAGCCCAGTCACTCTCCAAGTGCCTGCCTGAAAAACTCACATTCGGCTATAATTCAGGCTACATAGAGTCTTGGCATCACTCTATGTTCGACCTATCATGAGGTCTCATCTTAGCTCTATCTAAGGCGACATGTCACTAATATATATATCTTGCTCACCTTCTAGGTGCCAAAGATATAAATGTCTTAATTCGCTATCTTAGCGCTAAATGACATAAATGTCTCATCTTGCTCGCTATCTAAGCGCCAAGGTGAATCACCCGTGTGAGAGGGTCGATTCTTGCCTGGTGACATATTTCAAAGATGTGCTATCAACAATATTTCACATAAGAATAAAGCTGATAAAATGAATACTCATATCATAAAACAATAACAATAATGTCGATACAAAAACAAAGTATCTAAGCATATCATATCCTACGGAGTCCCATACTCTTAGTATGAGAGAAGAACAAATCTCTAGCAATAGGCTTGGTCAAAGGATCAGCCACCATGCTACCAGTAGATATATGCTGTAAGATCACTTCCCCTTGTGAAACCATATCTCGAATGTAGTGGTACCGAAGCTCAATGTGTTTGGCCTTCCCATGGTACTTAGGGTCTTTTGCATACGCTAGGGCTGATGTACTATCAGAATATAGTAATACAGCATCCTCTGCATGAGCTGTAACACCTAAACGTTGCAAAAATCTCCTTAGCCAAACAGCTTCTTGGACAGCTGCTGAACAAGCCACATATTCTGACTCCATGGTAGAGAGTGCAATGCATGACTGTTTCTTACTACACCAAGAAACAGCTCCACCTCCTAGTATGAATGCATAACCTGAGGTGGACTTGCGCTCATCCTTGTCACTGGCCCAATCAGCATCGCTGTAACCTGTCAATCTCAGGTCTCCGCCATGATAACATAGAGCATGATCACTGGTTCCACGAAGGTACCGTAGAATCCTCTTGACCGCTCTCCAATGAGCAGGTCCAGGATTGCTCTGATAGCGACTAACCATGCCAACTGCAAAGCATATGTCTGGACGTGTACACAACATCGCATACATCAGACTCCCAATTGCAGATGTATATGGCACTTTGGACATTTGATTCTTTTCCTCATCATTCTTAGGACACTGGTCTAGGCTGAGAGTGCATCCTTTTTCCATTGGAGTGTCAATGGGTTTGGAGTTATGCATATGAAAACGTTCAAGAATCTTCTTGATGTAAGTCCCTTGGGATAAACTAAGAAGTTTCTTTGAACGGTCTCTGGTAATCTTAACTCCCAGCACAAAATTTGCTTCACCCATGTCCTTCATCTCAAAAGTAGAGGACAACCACTTCTTAGTGGTGACAATGGAATCCATATCATTTCCAGCTAGCAAGATGTCATCAACATATAATGATAAGATTAGAATGCTTCTCTTAGATCGTTTAAGATACACGCAATGGTCTTCTTCAATCATCTCAAAACCAAAAGAGGTAATGGAATCATGAAATCTTAAATACCATTGCCTAGATGACTGTTTGAGACCATAGATGGAACGTTTGAGGCGACACACTTTGCGCTCATGTCCCTTAGCTTCAAAACCCGCTGGTTGAGCCATATAGATCTCTTCATCTAGTTCTCCATTGAGAAATGCAGTCTTAACATCCATTTGGAAAAGCTCTAAATCCTGTTTTGCTACAATGGATAGGATCAGGCGTATAGAGGCAAATCTCACCACTGGGGAGAATGTATCCTCATAGTCAATACCCTCTCGTTGAGTATAGCCTTTCGCCACGAGGCGCGCCTTGTACCTGTCAATTGAACCATCTGCCTTGCGTTTGACCTTTAGAACCCATTTGTTTCCAATGGTCTTGCGCCCAGGCGGAAGATCAACTAACTCCCAGACATTATTCTTGTCCATGGAACTCATCTCTTCCTGCATAGCAGTCATCCACTCATCCCTATCTGGTGAATGGAGCGCTTCACTGAAAGAAGCAGGCTCATCCACATCTTTAGCATCGCATAGGAGAACATTCCCCTCAATCTCAAAATGACGACGAGGAATGTGGCCTCTGCTGCTAACTCGGCGGGCTTGAGAATCTTGATCTAGTGTAATACTGCCACTAGGTTGAAGATCACTCCCACTATCTTCAGCGATTACAGGACGAGGAACTAATCCCCCACCCTCGCTTGAAGATGGTAAGGTGCCTTCATCTACCTCTAACTCATAGAGGTCAAGATCTCTGTTAGCATCGCCAATGCTAGGAAAATCAGTCTCGATGAAATCGATATCGCGCGACTCTATTTCAGTCATTCCTCCATTAGGATGTTCACCATACATGACATATCCTTTCGAGCTATCAGAATATCTTATGAAGATATGCTTCCTAGCTCTAGGGCCCAATTTACCATACTTATGGGCGGTGCTGTGTACAAAACCAGCAGATCCCCAAGGGCGTAAATGCTCCAAATTGGGCTTTTCGCCTTTCCAAAGTTCGTATGGGGTGGAGGAAACTGACTGAGAAGGCACACGGTTAAGTATGTAGGCAGCAGTCAAAAGTGCATCCCCCCAAAAAGATATTGGGAGGTTAGCTTGCGCCATCATAGACCTAACCATGTCTAACAGTGTTCTATTCCTTCTCTCCGCTACACCATTTTGTTGCGGAGTGTTAGGAATAGTAAGTTGTCTGCGTATCCCCTTTTCTTCACATAGATCCTTAAATTGATCAGACAAGTACTCGCGCCCACGGTCAGTTCGAAGAGCTTTTAGGCTCTTTTCATGTTGATTCTCAACCTCTGCTACAAAGCGTTTGAAACAATCCAAAGCTTCATAGCGGTGAGCGATCAACTGAACATAACCATATCGCGTGTAGTCATCAATGAATGTGAGAAAATATGAGGCGCCATGACGTGCCTTTACATTCATAGGTCCGCAAATATCTGAGTGGATTAACTCAAGCGGTTGAGTAGCTCTCACAGCCTTACCAAAAGGCTTTCTACATGCCTTGCCTGCCAAACAAGGCTCACATATAGGTAGGTCGACCTTAGCGAGTGGGCCTAAAAGACCTTCTCTAGCTAACCTGGTCATCCTATCTTTCCCTATGTGCCCCAGTCGGGCATGCCATGTAGATGAACTGATAGTCATATTACAATCAATTACAAAAGTAGATGAGGTAGAAGATTCAAATAAATCAATTTTAAATAAACTTTCACAAATTGACCCATGTCCAAAAATGACATCATCCAACAAAATATCCAGACCATTCAAACTTAAATGAAAATCATATCCTAACTGCAACAATGTAAAAACAGATAAAAGATTATAAAGGACTCCAGGCACATAAAGGACGTCATGGAGAAGTAGTGTGCGCCCTGTGCGCAAGTGAAGTTGGTACGAACCCACTCCTAATGCTTCTTCATAACTTCCATTTCCCATGTACACAACATGGGTCCCAGCTGGAATCTTTCTATAATCTACGAACCCTGCTCGATCTCGAGCTACATGTCTTGTTGCTCCTGTATCTATAATCCAATCAGAAATAGATTTAGCAACAAATACATGTGAGCATACAAAAATGCTACTTGGATAGCATACATAAATGCTACTAAGATCAAGTGGAAGGGATACCTTTTTCGGCTCAGTGCAATCACGAGCGAAGTGTCCCAGTTTGTTGCAGTTGTAGCACTTCATTTTGGATATATTTTTCTTTGCACCGCGTTTGCGCTTGTGCTGATTTGCACCCTTGTTGACTTTGGGAGCATTAGTGCTAGGCCCACCCTGCCTTGCTGCCTTGCCCTTGTCTTTGCGCTTAAACCCATTTGGTTTGCGCTGCCCACTATGGGCGATAAGGGCTGCAGATTTGGTCGCCTCTTGGCGCTCCGCTTCCAATTCCACATGACGAGATATATCAGCAAAGTTTTTGATATTCTCATTATGGGTCATGATTTGTTTCATGCTAATCCATGAATCAGGAAGGGATCGTATTACAGCTTGCACTTGTTGCTCATCAGTAAGGACATTTCCAGCAGCCTTTAAGTCACGAATCATTCCAGACATCATTCTAAGATGTTCAGTCATCGTATGCTTTGGATCCTTACGGTACACCTCAAACTTGAGGACTAGGCTCCTTAGCCTAGTGGTAGATGTACCACCGAAGTCAAACTTGAGTTGGTCCCACATGTCCTTGGCATTTTGGAAAATCTCATACTCTCCAATCAGATCATCATGCATGCTGCTTAGCATAGTAAAGCGCGTGCTTCGATCTTTTTTAAACCAAGACTGGTAGGCTTCCAAATCACGTCTGTGTTGGGCCGTATTCCCATCTTCAGGTCTGGTCATTTTACTGGACAAAGTTTCCAGGAGCTCTTGCTCATTAAGAAGATACTGAATCTTCCTATGCCAGATGTCATAATTGTTGCCAGTTAATTTGTCGCCCCTAGTTAGATCAGCTACTACATTTTTGGCTGCCATTATATCTACATTCAATTCACAAAAGGGTCGACTTATTAGTTATTTTGCACATCTTTATCTTATTTAATCGAAAATCCAATTAATAAATATTATCTTTCTACACATTTGAGATCGAAACTCTGCTAGGCTCGGAATCATCTCCCAAAATGTGTGGAATAAGAATATATTTATTAATTAATTTTCAAGTAAATTTATATATTAGGGGTATAAGGACCTCGCCTAATATTTGCCATTTTATTATATTAACAAAATAATATAATCATGCATAACATTGTATATTAACAGATAATATATAGTCATGCATCATTGGTTTGCGCCATACACCATTCATTGCGCAAGAATCCCATGTGGATTCTTAAATTGACAATTTAACTTATGTTAAGAATATTCCACGTATAATGTTGGCGTGAAACACATCCCCTTACAAGTTTTTCCCTTAAAATAATACAACCTTATAATTTAAATTACATTTCCAAAAATTAATCCCTACTACAAAAGATCTAATTTACATTAAATTAAATGGGAAAATGGGGATGTCACGTTTCACATTATACCTCATGGAATATTCTTAAGCCATACACGCATACAAGAACATAAGCTTAAATAAATTGTCAATTTTGCCCATCCATTAATCCTAGAACTAATATGCTTGCACATCAACAAAAATATTGGTCTTTTAATGGATGGGATGGTCCAAAAAATTCTTTAGGGCAGCAAGCAATAGACAACACATATCATGCTTTCAATCAATACAAAAATATTGTAATAGCTACACTAAAAATTTCCAGATTTTAATCAATTTTCCATAATTTTTAATCACAATAAATATTATAGAAAACTCTAGACTATAATATAAATCTGGAAAAAAAAAATTTATATGAACATAAAAATGTTTCACTGTTTCATAGAATGAATTTATACAATACACTTTACTGTTACTGTTACTTAAACGTAATATTAATATCACTGTATAGTAACATTAATATTATCATGAAAGAGAGTATTTCAATTGGTAAGCATGCATTGTATTGAACACTATGACGTTCTGAGTTCAGAATCTAGTATTCTCTTTTAACTATCTCAATTACATGCAAAATTCAGCCCATAACAGTTCAGCCCATGCATTGATAGTAAGTCCAATAAAACTACAAAGAGAACTTTATTTGGCCACTAAAACGAAATTCGAACTGGCCAGTGGGTTTCGTATAATGCATGCAACAAATCCGGAATCAACCCACACGAAATCAAGCCAATAACGTGAAACCCCATCATAGATCAAAACAAACAGTAAAATACCAATAAATCCGGCGAAATAACAATACAGTAAACATTCGAATTTAGCTGTTCCGAACGTTTCAATTTTCAAGTTTTTGAAAATTATGATTCAACTATTAAATCACTTATATGCTGCACAGTACAAACCTTTTAATTCTTTGGTCCGTTTTACTCAAAAGTTTTATTAGATTATTCCTTTACTCATAGGAACATAACCACATAAAAAGTTTTACATAAAAAACTTTACAATTTTAATAATGGTTTAATCCAATAAAACATAGCATCAAAGAACATCATAGCATCAAAAAAACAGCAAAGCAAGCCAAACTATAGCTCTGATACCAATGTTAATCATAATTTCATATGACCGGGTTTGAGACACTTACTCGTTGCGGAAGACCCGGATCGTTTTGGTTGGCCTGTTACACTGCTTTTCCTTTTTGATCTTCTGAACCCCTCTATGCTCTCGTGTTCGTCCTTGTTCTCGTGGGTTGAGGTTGGCTACTAGAGTTGCCCTTTTCTTCCACGAACTAAATCCTAAGGGATTATTTGAGAGTTTCACACACTTGTGAATTTGAGAGCTTTTCTCTCTGTATATTATTAACTGTTCTCTCTCTGTATTTGGTTTTTTCTACGTATCATAAATTATATTCACAAAGAATATAATATGTTAGATAAGAGCACATCCCTTCTTTTAAGGGATTTGATAACTACTATCCCATGATTTGAATTGGATCAAATCATGGATAGTTATTCTTATCACATAACCAAATGGGACCCGCAACCCATAGTGGGCGGATCATGAGCTCGGGTCCATCCCGACCCATTAAATTATAACACTAGTATTAGAAACAATTGCCACTAGGTTTTTGTAATTTTAAATTTTGTATTCATGTGAACTCCAGAATTCAAAACCAGGAAGAATCCAGTCGACTGGATTGGGCAGTCCAACCGACTGGATTAGTCCAGACCTCGAGATCCAATAGCCTGGATTGGTGTAACAGTCGCCTGTATCAGGCAGAAACTCTTGGGTTGATATTTCAGTCGACTGGGCCAGTTTTAGTTACCTGGATCAAGGATCCAATTGCCTGGATCCCTGATGCAGTCGCCTGCATCCTTCTTTTTTCAACTTTAGGCTAATTTTGGCTTTCTTTAAATAATCAAACTTTTATATTTTAATCCTTTTGAGCAATTTGATTAATTTTCCTTGAAAATATATTAGTCCTATAAATATTATTTATAAAATGAATTTTGGACTAAAGGATTTATTTTTGAAAATCATTTTGAGTTGGATTTTAAAGTTTGAGCCATAAATATGAAATATCATAAACTTTACAAAAACTCAATGATTTGATCTTCAATGATTCCTTTGTCTTGAGTCTTGATGACTTGATCTTCAATGATTTTGTATTTATGTCGACTTTGCATTTGCTTGATATTGATTAACCATGTCAGTCTAATAAAACAGCTAGTCAACATTATTGCAAGATATCATAATGTGTTGTTAGCATTAACCAAGTATTCAATTTTGGTTCAAGTATTTCCAACAACCATTCAATATTTTCTTTCCATTGATTTGGTTTAACCATAACATAATACACAACCAAAATGTACTAATGACATAATACCAATAATAAGTACATACAAAATGTCATCCTTTCTCCCCCTTGGCATCATCAAAAACAAAATGAGAACAAATAACTATATGCCATAATTCCTCAAATGCTCATTGATTTCCTCCATGGATTGAGCCAAACTTTTGAGTAACCATAGATAAGAAGTTGTCAATGAGCTTGTTCCCCGTGAGGTTGCTGCCAGTGGCCAAAGAGTCCAAACGTCCAAACATGAGTTGGAAGTTGTCCTCATTGACACGAGAGGAGCTAGAAGGTGCGGTTGGAGGCTCTTGATCCTCTTGCATTGCCTCTTCATTTCCTTGAGCATCAGCTTCATCCATTTGAGCTTCTTCATCCATTTCTTCTACTACATGAGCATCTTTATTAACCCATGTGTTATTCTTGAATTCAAACTTCATTTATTTCATGGTAGTTTCACCATAAACATCCGTTGAAATTGCCTTTCGCGTCTCTTTTTCAACACCATATGATGAAGAGCTCTAGATAGGAGATGTATTCGTATGAACCACTCTTAGGAAGGATGTTGTGGGTTATGATGTGATGAATGAGTCGGCTTTCTAATGTGAGCTCGGAAATTTTAGGTTTAATGGGTTCTTCAATGCTAGGATTTTCACACATTTGCCTAATTGACTTTAAAGGGTTATACCCTTCGAATTGCATTCAACTATTTGTTGTATAATGTTGAATAGTGGTGCGAGGAACTCCTAAGATAGAGGCTAATGTGGAAAGGGTGAGTGAAATGAATTTACCCTTCACATAGGAGGTGATTTTGTCATGTTTATATTCAAAATGTGTGTAAAAGTGTTTAACAAGAGTGGTGTATCGAATTTGACGCAAAGAAAGGAAATTTTCCCATCTTTGAGCTTCAAAAAGCTCTTTAAGATGAATGTGGTGATTAGCAAAGTAAGGGAAATCAATAATTTTTCCAAAAACTACCGTTTTACGAGCAATGTCGTCATGGAATCTTACCGAATGATCGGAAGAATGGAAGGTGTTGCCTATTGATGGAATTTCATCCCTTTGAGCCCTTGATTTCAGTCTTTTCCTTGGTCCTTAACTCACAGATTTCTTTGGAGCCATTCGGATTCAAGGAGTTAGGGTTTTAAATTGGAGGTTTTTGGAATGTGAGAGTTTTAAGAGTGATTGAATGTGATTGAGGGCTTGGAGTATGCTTAATATTGATTTTCGACTAAAACCCTAAGAGAGAGAGTGAGAAAAATTGAGAGAGAATGAGAGAAGTGAGAGAAAATTCCTCTGTCTTGGTTTTACAAAACCCAGAAAACGCAGATCCAGGCGCCTGGATAAGGTGTCCAGGCGACTAAGTTAGGCAGAAAGTTTTTTAAGCTTAATCCAGGCGACTGGATCACCTGATCCAGACGCCTAGATCTATCTTAAAAACCTTTCTGCCTCACTCAGTTGCCTGGACACACATAGCAGGGTCGCCTAGGTTGGGACATCCAGTCGCCTAGTTCACAATCCAGTTGCCTGGATGTACCTGATAGTTTCTCATTTTCTAATTTTTAATCTCTATCTCTCACTTATTCAATTGCTTACATATACTTGTGCTTGATTTAATATCATATCCATATTGCAAATTGAATTGTGCTCTTATAATTGCTTAATCAAATATTTGCTATTTGAGGATAGTTTTTAATATTAAAAAGAGCACCATGGTTGCATATTGTGTTTTAAGTGGAGAAGTCCCAATGCTTGAAAGTGTACTCCAACCAGGCTAAGTAAAAGTATGATGAGAAAGCCAAAAGCTGCATGAAATTGTGTGAAGGAACTTACTGCAACTTCTTCCTCACTTGCACTGTTGTT
This sequence comes from Fagus sylvatica, assembly GCA_907173295.1. Taxonomy (NCBI): domain Eukaryota; kingdom Viridiplantae; phylum Streptophyta; class Magnoliopsida; order Fagales; family Fagaceae; genus Fagus; species Fagus sylvatica. The sequence goes on from OU015763.1 coordinate 15,535,153, forward strand.
TAATTAAACATAAATAAATAAATTTAATTAGGCAAACATAGGCTAATAAATAAATCTATATGCGGAGAACTGAATAAACATTTATTATTTAAGGAAAAGGATACATAAACCATTCCATCCTAACCACCTAGGCCCAAAACTAGCACCTCAATACAACAATGATCAGAATATTAAAAATGAAATCTATAGAAACAAGTTTATATATAAAGCGGACAACCTCCTTAGATCCATAATCTGAATACCCAAAATCCATTTGAGGCAAATTATTTAAGGAATTAAAAACTATCTTCAAATAAAAGATTTAACAAAGATCACAATACAATATAGATATGATATGAAATAAACAAGTATATATATAAGCAATTAAATATGTAAGAGATAGAGAGAGAGAAAATCCGATGATTGTTAAGGTTCGGCTTCCGTCCATCAAGAAACGACACACAAAGATCAGTTACAAATCTTCCTAATATCAAGCCTAAAACTTCAGCCACAACTTAAGGAGGCAGCAATAAATCATGACAGCCTACATTTCTCTTGTACTTGATGTTTAGAAATGAAGAAAGGGTAGTAATCATTGTTTTCTTCCCATTATCATGTTGTCTTGCATTCTTCTTGATTTTCAATCAATCAAGTTGCTTTCTTTGAAAACTTTTCTTCTTCAAAAATGAATGGTTGTCTTGTATTTGAATCAAAGTTGCTTTCTTTGAAAACTTTTCAAAATCAATTTAAGTTGGTTTTAAAGTAGCTATAAATATCAAATCTTAATAAACTTTACACAACCTAACTCTTACTTCTCATAAATGCTTCTTGAGTTTTGATTTCTTTGTTTGAGATGATGACTTTGCTCTTAAATTTGCAACTGTCAACTTTGATTTGCAACCAATGTTGGTCAATTAAATCAATTCAACATGCTTTAAAACATAAATCATTAGTTCATATGAAAATATCATTAATGAACAACTTAAAATCATGGTTATCATCAAAACTACATGAATGTTCTTAGATTAATTAGCCAATTAATAGGTATTGAAACCTTGAGGCTAACAAATTGCATATAACCTGGAATCAAAGTCAAATACAACCAACATAACCACATGATTATAGAGCATATAATGCTAACTTGCAAAATCAAAATTTGCAAAGTTTGACAAGTTAAAAACATCTAACTTTTAACAAAAAAAATCAAAACTTGCAAATTTTGACAAGTTAGAAATAGTATCTAACTTTCACAACAAAATCAAAAAAACTTTGCAAAGTTAGTCAAGTTAGAGAGCATATGTACTCTTAATTACAAAAACAAAAAACTTGCAAAGCTTCACTAAGTACTCTTAGTTTGCCGCTCAATGATTTCTAGGCGACGTTGACGAATATAGTGTTGTTGCTGAGGATCCAAGCTAGATATATCCATCATTATAATTTCCATTTCTTGTTTTGCTCGTTCCAACTTAACCTTTTCTTGCCTAAGTCGAATCAACTCTTGGTCCTGAGCAGTAGTGTTGTCAATCTCAACTTTCCTAATTTGAATGAGTTCTTCAATTTGAGAACATGCCCTCTTAAGAATTTTTTTTTTTTTCATCAAATTTTAATTTCTTTTGTTCTTGCATGTCACTCAATATCTCTTCAAGATTTGCACACAAGCTATCACTGCCTTTTCGTTTACTTAGTCGAGCATTTTTAGACTTCCTACCAAGTGGTCTCTCTAAGTCTACAAAAGCAGCTTGGGAGGTATCATCTTCCTCTAATTGTATCGGCTCTGAAGCAAAAGGTGTTGCAGCTGATCCTCTTTTTGGTTTTTCCATCGCTCTATGATCCACCCATTTTGGGTTATTCCTCAAGACATTCCAACAATGTTCAAATTGGAATGAGGCATCATATAACTTTCTAAACATTTCCTTTGCTCGACAAATCTGAAAAATTAACAAATGCAAATTGGATTAGTGAATAGATAGTATTGGTGCGTTAAATTTTGACATCACTTAAAAAAAAAAAAAAATACCTTGTCTTGCTCATTCAAACCACTTTCATTTCTCCTTTCAATCTGGGCTAAGCACCCACAAAACTTATTAGTCTTAAGTTGAATCGTTGACCAACGATGCATTAGAGAGTTTGCGGTACGGCTAGTGCAAGATGTCTTCTCTTTCTGGAAATACTCATAAATTTTCTCCCAATCTACAGTGAACTTAACGCCCCGTGTTGGTTTCTTAGTAATAGATTCCAATTGAGTTTCGGATGAAAATTGTTCGGTACATACTTCAGCTTGTGGGGATTCCAAAATAAAATCGATACTCATGTTAGACCCTTTTTCTAGAAGATTTGTGAAGTACACATCTTCTCTCGTTAGTGAATCCATTCCTTGTCAAATAATAAATAATAGTAAGCCTATACGTAAAGCAACAAGATAAACACATAACAAAAATTTATGCATAACAAAATAAGGATAAACACCTAGTGGTTGCTAGCAGGTATATTTTGCTACCTAACTCTATTCACTGAACACTGTTACATATTTATACCCAATTATCCATGGTTCTGCCTATTCACATTTTTTACAGCATCATAAATTTCACAAATGGAAGAAATGAGGAAGAACTAGATGTTAAACACCAAAACAGTACCCAAAGCTTCTATTAAGAATGCAGACTTTGGCTTCTTTATACGAAGGTATAAAAAGAAATAAACTGGAGATGTTAAAATTTATCTAATGTTTTTTTAAAAACCCAGAAACTGATGTTCCCAAAAACAACTCATGTTCTTTAACAATTCAAATTTAACCACTCAAACTAAGATGTTCCCAACAGCAGGAAGAAGCTGAAAAATTCAAACACACTGAATAAAGGATCATGAGAATACAAGAAATGACAATGAACTTATATCAAGCTTTAGCATAATTAAAAATCTGAACTTTATATCTAAACAGACAATTAGTAAGGAAAAATATCAAAAAATAAGAATACCCATCAATATATTATATATAGCAATGATAAACACTACAACCAACAAGATAAAACCATAAACACCATGAGCAAATAACAAATAATCCCATCTCAGAAAAATTAAGTTTTAATAACAAACACACAACCGGGTATCATACCCATCACCACAATGCAGCAAAATTTCACTCTAATCATCAAATAAATGAAGAAATTTGGGGAAAATTGAAGCAAAATACCTCAAGATCGGTTGGAGGGGTTGGTTCTGTTGGTCTTCCTCTCGCTGGTGAGCACCGTTATTCTTGGCGCGAAGTCGAGGGAGAGAGCGTGGCAGACAAAATGAAAGAGAGAGAAAATAAGACTATTTAATTGCTTTGAGGATGAACAGTAGCTCCACGGTTTGGGTGAGTTATTGTTCATCCGCTTGAGAGGTTCAGCCGAATGTTGAGGCTGGTGTGAGGCGTTTTTGTGAGTTTTTTGCTTTTTTGGCTTTTTATACAGTTTGATGCGGTTGGTGGGAATGCTCTTAGAGCACTCTCATCAGACGCACCAAACCATATATTCGGAAAATATATTGGCGAACACCCACAAAACCGAACCACACTAGCCTCATCAATCTGCAAATCGCGTATACAACTTCTACAGTTCCTCCTCCAAACAGAGGAGTAACTGTTCATCCACAAACCCAAATCCTCCCCCTTTTATATTATATTTTCTCTCTCTTCCACCGTTGGTGTTGCCTCTCTCTCTCAATGATTCGCGCCACAAACGGCTCGGGCTTGGGGTTGCCGAAAAATTTGGATTTGATTTTTGGTTGATTTTGTTGATTTGTGGTTTAGATTTTGTTGATTTGTGGCTATGAAAGGACCACAGCGAGGCTGAGAAGGGCTCTGAGGAAACCACGGCGAGGCCAAGAAGGCTCGCGACAAGATGGGTTTATGGGTCGGTGGCCATAGGTAGTCCGATGATGGTTTTGTGGATGAGTGGGTTTTGTGGGTGTGTGAGGCTGTGGGTTTTGATTTGGAGTCGATCTAGTGCTGTGGAGGCTGTGGGTTTTGATCTGGAGCCGATCTGGTGCCGTGGGTGTGGTGCTATTTCCAGAGGAGCCGTGGGTGTTGGGTTGAGTTTTGGTTGCTTTGGGTTGAGTTTTGGTTGCCAGAGGGGCTGTGGGTGAGTGGGTTGAGTTTGGTTGTTAGAGGAGCCCACATGTTGGAGGTTTGTTTCCGTTGGAGGTTTGTTTCTGTGACTGTGAGGAGAATTGGGAAAGTTAGGGGAAAGAAAGGAAAAAAAACGGGTGGAGAGTAAAGAGAAAATAATAATATTTTAATGAAATAGAGAAGAAATTAAAGAGGCTGATGTAGTTAATTAAAGAGGCTGATGTAGTTGTGCTTTAGTTAAACTAGAAAAAGTGGGTGTTTTAGAACCCATTTGGCTAAAATTTTGAGGAGTCTAATATGAATGCTCTTATATGACAACTTTCCTTGTTAAATTCAAAGTTAATACACCGTCAAATTAGGGACATTCATCAATGTTGTCAATTCCTTTCGGTACCCTTTCCGGTTTGTCTATTTCAATGGAATATTTTGGTATTGGTCGGACGTTCTGTTTCTACTTTCTAGATTACCGTTAATATCTATATATTAGTAATATGAATAAATATGCCTAGCCATTTATCAAATTTATAACATATTAATTCAAAACCAAGTATTAATTTTTTTTAACAACATTAGTTTATGATAAAAGAATTTTTTTTTTTTATTAATAAATTTTGATGGTAGATCCAATTTAATATTTTGTTAACTTAATATATATTTTATGATATACTTCACATCTATCCTAATTGTAAAGAACAAAATAAAATAAGAAATATAAACAAAATTACTACTATTTTATAATAAATGATGAGAATTTTATTGAGATATAGACTAATAAAAGATTAAAACTACCATTTGTTTGAGATCTTTTGCTTTCTCAAAATTGAAAAAAACAAAATAAAAAAAAACATAGGCATATTTGCATACCGATTGAAAATGTGCATTCCGGTCGGTATTTGGCCAAAACGGGTGAAATGGTCGGAATGGAACGGAATTTGGGCCAAGGTAGAATGAGGGGATTTCTCGTTCTGGTTTGCTTTCCGGTACTTGAAATTCTGACTGAAATATAACAGAATCAACTACATTAGTTTTCATATGTCTCCGATGGTTAGAAAGTATTGGTTTTTAATGGACAAGATGAAAAACTATAACTTTAAAAATAAAATAAAAAATCATCTTGTCAGCTGATTCAAAATATTATTAAAAAAAATATTTAAAAAGTTACTTTTTCATTGGATGATGGACATAAAAAATAACTTTTTATTGGACTAAGACGATACAATACTTTATTACTATTGCACAGGATCTCAGTCCAAGTCCACTCTTGTGATTTTTTAGATGGACTTTTATTATTTTATTTTTTTCACTGAGGTGACAAATGGATTTGAAATCTCTTCTAGAACTTTGGCTCAATCCCATCTCATTAAGTCGTATTGAAAAATTATTGCACGAGCAATAATGCATGGATGACTGAGATTAAAAGTTGATTTTTTAACTTTTCATCTCGACCATCCAAACAAAAAGTAACTTGTAAATCTTTTGTTAAAATTTGAAAAAACAACTTTCTATCTCAATCAAATAATTGTTAAAATATAATTTGACTTTAGGGAAGTGTGCATACCATTGCTAACCTTCAAATAGCTTCCCTTTCTCTAAGAGCATCACATTGCTATTTTATAATGGTTTTTTCTAAAATTAGGGAAGCCTCTACATGTGCATACTTTCATTGCTAACATTTATTTTTGTAATACTTCATTTTTCTCAATATCTCTCTTTTGTCCTCTATCTCTCTTCTTTTTGTAATTCTTTTAGATTATTTTAATAGAATGTAGTGCTGTATGGTGTATTGTAAAAATGAGTAGTTAAAATAGAAAAAAAGTAATTTTTTCTTTTAGAATTTGAAGCAAGTGATGTAAGCTCTTAGCACACATATTGGGAAGCAAATTATAAGTTCAGGCTTTTGTTAGCTCTTACACTACATTTGGGAAGCAAATATAATGGTTTTTTAACTTCCCTAAAGTTTGATTATTTGGGGCAAAGCCCTACTTTTATACTAAGTAGAGAAAAAAATATTGTAGGCTTATTGTGTGGGCAATTTTTTCAAAATAAGCTGTTACCCAAAACTAAGAGGGGGGGTGATTTAGGTTGAGCAAACTTTTTCGATTTAAATGCGGAATTAAAAACTATTTTCATAGCAAAAACAAATTTAAGAACACAATTCAATTGCAATAAGATATGATAGAAAATCAAATCAAGCATATATAACAATTGAATAAGTAAGAGATAGAGATAGAGAAAATCAAACACATATTTTATCGAGGTTCGGCTTCCCCGCCTACGTCCCCGCCTCAAATCACTTCTCGAGGCTACAATTTGACAATCTTCTTTCGGGTGAAGATCAAAACCTTCAAATCTTCTTTACACGGTGAAGAGTAACCACCGAGTGAAAAATCCTTTTCACTCATTTACCAAGACCCACAAATCTTCCTTACAAGGTGAAGAGTAACCACCCATGAAAAATCCTTTTCACACTTAGGATTTTACCAAAACCCTAACAAAAACACCAATGGTTTCAACAAAGTATTTGTTGTCAAGATAAGGCTCTCTCAAAGAGTAATTTACACAATTGTCACCTAATAGTATATCAAGGATTTATCAATATGGCTCAAAAAGTGTTTAGAGAAATTTTCAATCAAGGATTTTGAATAATATGAAAATATAAGCTTGAGAAGGATGGATTGATTTAAGATGTTATCTTTTCTATCTTTGATTTCTCTTGTTCTTGATGTTTAGAAATGAAGAAAGGGTAGTATTTTAGCCATATGTTGTCTTGATTCTTCTTATTTCAATAATATTTGCTTTCTTTGAACTTTTCTTCTTGATTTTTCAACCATAGTGCATTGAATGGTTGTCTTGCATGAATTTCAATCAAAGAGTCTTTGACTTTAAGAGATTTTTCAATTGTATGTTGTCTTATATTTGAATTTCAACCAATCAAGTTGTCTTTGAAGACTTTAAATTTTTCAATGATATGGTTGTCTTATAGAATTTCAACTTATTTGTCTTTGAAACTTTAAGAGATTTTTCAATTGAATGGTTGTCTTATATTTGAATTTCAACCAATCAAGTTTTTTTGAAGACTTTAAGAGATTTTTCAATTTATGGTTGTCTTATATTTGAATTTCAACCAATCAAGTTGTCTTTGAAAACTTTAAAAGATTTTTCAATTGATATGGTTGTCTTACATTTGAATTTTAACCAATCAATGCTGAAAACTTATTTTTCAATTGATATGGTTGCTTATATTTGAACACAATAGTTGTCTTTGAAAACTTTAAAAGATTTTTCAATTGAATGGTTGTCTTACATTTGAATTTCAACCAATAAGTTTGTCTTTGAAAACTTTAAGGATTTTTCTTTTGTTAAGCCTTAAAGATCAAATCTTAATAAACTTTACAAAACCTAACTCTTACTCTCATATGTCTCGGACATTGTCTTTACTTGATTTCTTTGTCTTGAGTCTTTGACTTTGATCTTCAATGAATTTGCAACTTATCAACTTTGCATTTGCTTGATATGAATTGGCCATCTTGGTCCAATTAAATCAAAGTCAAAATTAAGCTTTAAAACATAAATCATTAGTTCATATGAAAATATCATTAATGAACAACTTAAAATCATGGTTATCATCAAAACTACAAATGTCCTTGGATTAATTAGCCAATTAATAATTATTGAAACCTTGGCTAACAAATGCTATTTTTAATTTTATTTTGCCAAACATAACCCACTGAAACTTAATTTGAAAAATAGGTAAAATATTGCAGGCTTATTGTGTGGGCAATTTTTTCAAAATAATGCTATTTTTAATTTTATTTTGCCAAACATAACCCACTGAAACTTAATTTGAAAAATAGGTAAAATATTGCAGGCTTATTGTGTGGGCAATTTTTTCAGAATAATGCTATTTTTAATTTTATTTTGCCAAACATAACCCACTGAAACTTAATTTGAAAAATGGGTCTCGTTTATATGAAATATAAGATTGACACCAATCTTGTTTTTAATAAAAACAAGATTCAACTTAAACTTTAAAGTTTAAACTGTGCGCCGCAAATTTAAAATTTTAAATGCATCTCATATTTTGTAAAGACAAAATTCATATCAATCTTGTATTTACTAAAAACGAGATTCATATTTCAAATTAAATTCCAGAAGGTCATGATTGGCAAATTAACATTTTAAAAAAAAAAATCATTTGTTTTTGCCAAAAACCCCTATTGTGTGTCAAGAAAAGCATAAAAACAATAATAAAAAATCAATAAGACCAAATTGCCCTCTGTATCTGATTCTTGTCCATCGGATTCCACTTTTTTCTGTTGGTCTTCTAGACTCTTTCCTTCTTCTCCACTATGAACCCATAACCAAACTCTATCTCCTCTTTAATCTTCAGACCCATAAGTAGCTGTTTAATTTTTTTTTTTTTTTTTTTTTGGATCAGTTGATTTTTTTTAATTTATTTATTTGTTCTCTAGAGAGTTTGCAACTTTTGTTGTTTTCTGCAAGAGGTTGGGTACTTTTTTTTTTTTTTTTTTTTTTTTTTTTTTTTTTGGGTTTTGAGTTGGTGAAAAATGAGAGAAAAGTATTTTGATCTCATTGATACAAAATTAACTTGTCTAATAGTTTCTCGGGTCTGCAATCTCTAAAAGTAGAATAAAATATTTATTAAATACTTCTGTAACGCAAAAAAAAAAAAAAAAAAAACAGAATATCAAAACCACAATTGTACGGAAACTCATTCATATTTTTTGATTTTGTAGGTACTATCGACCAAACCTTTGTGCAACCACTCATGTTTTAAATTTTTAAGAAAATGGTGAAGAAAAAAGAATATCACTGATTTGTTTCATAGTGTCTGCAACAATACAAAATCCCTGTCAAATGGGAATGGCTCAAATGAGCAGAAGGTATACACAAAAGATGATTTCTATACACACTCTAACTCTACGTTTTTGTACAGCTGAAATGAGAGAGATCCAAAGCTACTTCCCATATTCCCAGGAAGAAAAGAATTTCCCATATACTTAACCATTTGTGGCTCCAGTTTGTTGATAAAAATGAATACTATATGCAAAGACATTGAATTGGCACCACATGACTTAATACATGATCTTGCCAACCTTGGAAAGCATCTCAATATTTTAAGCTTCATGATCACGGGGAAGATAACCGGACAACTCCACGAGTAAGGTTAGAGAAAAATGCATCCGTTAAATGTCCTATGCAGGTTGTGGAATACTCACCTTCTCATGAACATCTCGAACAAGATTCTGCAGCTCGGGGAAAACTGATACAAGTGATTGTTCTAGTATCCCATATGCTAGTTGCTTCAAACAAATAGTAGACTGCAATTTATAGAAAACCACATTCAACTTATAGGTAATGAACAGAAAGCTGAAACAAAGATTAAGAAATTATAGAAAGACATTAACATCAAGGAGCTTAACCTGAGTGAAATAATAAATGTCTCTTGCACAACGCCTGTACTGCTTTTGCCCAATCAAGCTGACTAAGGCTGTTGGAGCTCCATCTGAAAAATGTGGAGGTTAACGTAATCTCATTATTCATAACTGTAGTCATTTTAGTCCATGTCAAGCTTGCTAACAGTAGTTTGCATGATGCCTGAAAAATGTGGAGGTTAACGTAATCTCATTATTCATAACTGTATTCATTTTAGTCCATGATCACCCAACATTCAAGTATCAGCTAACAGCCTGTTCTGTTAAACCTTACGTTGCATGATGCCTTGGGTCTAAAACATTAAGGATGACTGATCACCCAACATATTTTTAACAGCCTGTTCTGTAAAATGCCACCACTTATTTTGTTCGGTGTTCAATGGTTGGTGCCTAAGAGAAGAGAGGGGATCCCCATTCCAAGTCTCATATTTTTGGGCTAAAGCTTGATAAAGATGCCACCACAGTTGTCCTCTTTCGGTGTTCTAGAGATAATGGTTGTAAATCCAACACACACAAGAAAAGGCACCAGATTTGTGAATCTATGACCTTCTTGATGATAAGCTGGAACACATAAATTCATCCCTCCTACCTTTATACACAGATAATGCAAATTTTCTTGATAAAGATAGTCCTCTTTCCTATTTGCTTACAATGATCCCTCCAACACACACAAGAAAAGGATTTTTTTACCCTCAAATCCCTGAAAAGTAATGCTGGTCAATATATAAGAGCATTTTTGCTATTTTCCAAAATCTCCAAAGTATAGCCACAATTGAAAAGTGTGGTATAAGGGATGCAAATCACCAGACAGTCCTATTTGCTTACAATGCATATATACAACTCAATTTTGAAATCTGAAAAGTAACCCATAAAATCAATATATAAGAGCATTTTTGCTATTTTCCTTGGGATAAATAATAGTTTAGAGAGAAAAATATAACAAATTCGCACATCAAATAATTGGAAAATATTGCCTACACCCATGTTTCTACCCCAAATATTCAGGAGAATAGGCGCATATATACAACTCAGAAACAATTTTGAAACTCTACCCATAACAGGATCCTAGGCTAGAAATTTCTTGGGATAAATAATAGTTTAGAGAGAAAAATTAACAAATTCTTGGTCCCATTGACCAAGACAAATAATTGGAAAATATTGCCTACACCCATGTTTCTACCCCAAATATTGAATAGGACAGAAAACTCTCAGAAACTAGCTTAAACACTTATAACAGGAACTAGAAATTTCTTAAGAGCTAACAAGCAGTCACAGGTTTCATTACTTGGCATCAAATATCCCATTGACCAAGACTAGTATGAATACTAGAAAAACAAAATAGACAGTAAAAGTAAAAGTAAAAAAAAAAAAATCCAAACAAAGGAAATTCCAATTCTCAAAAAAGTAAGAGCTAAAAGCAGTCACAGGTTTCACAGCACAAATATCAAAAAATAAATGGCATAGAAAAACAAAATAAAAGTAAAAGTAAAAGGAAAACTTTTAAAAAAAAAAAAATCCAAACAAATAGAATTTTCTTGACCTCACTTCAAAAAAGCTCTGCGAGCAGCCTCAAAAAGCTAAAGTTGTAAAATTTCACAACTCGAAAGAATGATTTCAAAAAATAAACATTCTTAAAAGGCCACCAAATCGAGTTGTCGTTTCACCAAAAGGTTTTTGATTATTTTCTTGACCTCACTTGCTCTGCGATCGTCATTACTTTGCCTCAAGCTGTTGCATTCCCTAATTTTATGAAAGAATGATCTTACTGCCACCAAATCAGGCCAGAGAACGAGTTGTCGTTTGAAAAGGTTTTTGAAATATAAAATTAGCAAAAGATTTGTTCAGCTTCTTTCATAATTCTTTCATATTACAAAAATTATCATTACTTTGAGCATTCCCAAAATGATGATGGTTATGATTGGTGCCATCAGGCCAGAGAATCCTTACATCTTGAACCCACCGAAATATAAAATCCCTTAGCAAAAGCGATTAATGCACGCTTCTTTCATAATTCTTTCATATTACAAAAATTAGAATATCGCCGGAGCCAAAATGATGATGGTTATGATTGGTTGAATCCTTGCATCTGAACCCACCGAATCCCTTGTCATCAATTGCATCTTCCATTATTAATGCAAATTTGTTTTGTCATCTCGCCGGAGCCAATGTACCTGTCGTCAAGAGCTGTATCAGTCACAGAAATAATTGCTTAGAGATCTTCCATTATTAACTGCAGTCTGATTTGTTTTGTAATCAAACAAAAAAGCATCGTTGCATTTTATCATGTTTAACACAATTCCATTAGTCCAAAAGACAGAAATAACTCTTAGAGACCAAACAGTCTAAGTAATCAAACAAAATATAGCATCGTTGAAAGCTATAGATGATTTTTATACACATGAAGGGTTTAACACAATTCCATTATGGTTTGTCTGGAAACAATATGAAAGATTAGAAAGTGCACACAAGCCTAAATGATAGAGAGAATACCTTATCAAATCTGGAAAAGATCAAGAAAGAACCACAACAACCAACAATCTCCAAAAATAATCAAATTATAAAAGAGAATGATAAGTTGATTTTTAACACAAAGGAATGAAGGGAAACAACAAAATGGTTTGTGTCAGGAGGGCCAATATGAAAGATTTCTTCAGGAATACTACATAAATTCTGGGCTGGAAAAGATCAAGAAAGAACCACAACAACCAACAATCTCCAGGTAAATACAAATTATAAAAGAGAATGATAAATAGAGATAGAGGAAAAGAAAATCAACAAAGGAATGATAATGTCAGGAGGGCCATACCTACATAAATTCTGGGCATAAGGAGCACACAGGTAAATACTAAATAGAGATAGAGGAAAAGAAAATAACATAAAGGCAGTTGATCAACAAACAAACTCCTAAAATTGAAGAACAGGAGGGAACATTCTCTAGCAAGAAATCCTTATTATTAGAAGAGCAAGGTGCACGTGCTCACAACAACTGCATCAATGCCCAAGAGACAAGATGCTAAAATATAAATGACATGTTAAGGTTAATCACAGTTGCACAAGAAGAGATCTAAACGAAAAACGTGGTAATCAACTGGAAACACACACATGCGTGTGCATACACACACAACAAAAAGGATTGCATTCAGGGATGGTTAATAACTGCACAAGAAGAGATCTAAACGAATCATTAATGCAAGAAAGAACATTGAAAAAACAAAAAGGAAAGAAACTCTTTTCTGGAAACACACACATGCGTGTCCATTACACACGCAACAAAAAGGAAATTTCCTGAACACTCTTTTCTATCCATTACACACATTTCCTGAAACATCATCTTACTATAGAGCTTAAGCATCCCTCACGTATACTCAAACAAATTCATTAAATCAGAAAAAGAAACTTGTAACCAAAAAAACATGGGAATAGAGCATAACTTCAATTTGAGAAAAGTTCTGTATTTTTTTTTTTTTTTTTGATAAGTGAGAAAAATTCTGTAAATTGGAAGACAAGGAATTGATAAACACATAAACATGACTTAATTGCAATAACCTTGTTTAAAACACAAAAAAAAAGAAAAAAAAAAGGCATAAATATAGCTCACCTTAGCCAGCCCCTTCTCTTTAGCTGAAATATCTTATCAACTAGGTTCAACAGAGGAACGCTAACATTAGGTGGAGTCCACTGAAAGAAGATCCAATTGCAAACAAACATAGAGTTTCAAATACAAACCAAACATAAAAAATGATAAGAAAAATTAGTTTGCTACATGAACTAAGATAGGTATGTAATACTGAATACGCATGGTATCTTGACAGACAATGGTAACATTTTTTTTTTGATAGATAAAAGTATTTTATTAAGAAAGATCTCCAAGTGCAGAAAGCATGCACTCAAAGAAAAGGATTACAATGTATAAGCAGAATTATCAATAGCTAAAATGGGAAAGAAAATAAACTCAGCTAAACTCATGATACCTCAGGTGGCATTCCAGCCTCCAAATGATCTGAGATTACTGGGAGATTTGCTGCTGGAAATCCACCCTGGTCTATCCCAGATTTCACCACTAAATCATGTCTCTTCTCTGAACCCAAGTTCCTAGGCTCTTCGTTACGTTTGATTACTCGAGGGGGAAAGCTCTTTGAGTTCAATTCATTGTCTGAATGCCATCCGTTGGTGCTACCATTGACTTCCTCATCACCATGATTTTCATTCTTGTCACCTTCTTCATTATCAGAAAAGCTATTTGCAGTTCCAACACTATAATTACTTGAACCATGTCTATAAATCTCATCTGCATTCAAGGACAAGTTTTGGATGGCTGTTGAAGAAGAGGCTTCATAAATGACTGTTGGACCAACTACTTTTCGCATTAAGCCATCTGAAACCCCTTTGAACTGACGCACAATATCATCCACCGCATCATCAACATTGACTGTTTGAATTTTTCAAAATAAGAAAATAAAAAGTAAATGTAGGAGGAAATGATAAGCAAAAGAAAAACGGTCATAGCATCCAAATAAATCAGTTAAATCAAAATTTAATTCATAACAAACAATTAGCATCATTAACAATCACAGTAACCATCCATGTCAGGTTTTTAAGAAATTTGGATATGCAGTACCAAGGTTCTTCATTTTATATAATAAAACATTTTAAGAAGATAAAAAGGAAAAGCCCATGTTCACACAAGAGCTCTTTAAACAAGCGGTGAGAAACAGAAAGAACAGGACTATTCATACAAATAACCAGCTTCACTGTGTGATGAGACATTGATACAATCCGGGATAAGCTGTCTTTAATCATCTGTAAATATAGGTAGCAAAAAATTCTACTTTGAAGAAAAGCAAAGTCCAACGGAAATTAATATTTTGAGCGAACAGACAAACTAATTACAACATTATAAAAATGATGATATACAAATATATATATATATATATATGGAATAGGCCACTTTTACAAATAGATGGACAAATTTCAGTCTTTATAAAAGACGTATGGCAGATGACAAATGGGGGAGAAAGGGGAACAGTAGCATATCGTATCTTAAATCATTATACTGGCTACCAGTTCATTTTTAACATATTTTTTACTGCAACTTATGGATGCTCTTAATGTTAAGAAATTGAGTCGTTTTGATTGGTAGGGGCCTTTCTTGTATACAATTTTTATACTTGCGTTTGATGCTACTTCATCCACTTTTAGTAATGAAAGTCATCTATTTATTCCCATAGTAGGGGGGGGAGAGGGGGGGGTTGGAGAAAGATCGGTGCTCATATTGAGAGCATCTAAACAAAGATGTTTGTTCAGAGAGAGTGCCCAAATACATGATTCACACGACTCTTTTTTAAGGGTGGTTCCTAATTACATGATTAGCAAGACAAAAACTGATAATATTTAATTTTTATTGATGACAACTACTAATTAGGTACCAGAAGACAGGTAGATAGAACCCATATCCAATTTCCAGAAACTGACAAGGGTATCCATCAGCAGCCCATCAACTAGCATATCACCCAATGAACTTGTACAACAAACTAACAACCAAATCAGAGATGTACAGATATTGAACATCAGTAGACTAACTTAAAGGCCACCACATACACAAATAGTTACAACCTAAACACAGAAACAGCTAGGATGATGATAAAGCTAAAGAAAAACTACATACCTGCCAGGGTTCTCATCACTGAGGAAGATTTTCCAAAAGAGTAATTCTTCAACCAAAGAAAGGGTTTTTAGAAGGTTCAGATATCAATCAGCTTACGAAAAGAAAATATAAATAATTGAAAAAAAGAAGAAGAAACAATAGGATGTTCATTCAAATTTGGAATAATAAATTTAAAAAAGAGCACACCTTGGAGGAAACACTCAAAAAATCCCACACTTCATGTAGTTCAGCAACATTAGCTATTGACAAGAGATCCTGGGAAAGATAGCAAAATAAGAGCAACAGGAACAGTTACAAAAGAGAAGTTATACAAAAACAATGCAGCAGGGGCTAAATAATACCTGCAGATATTTATCAAGCTGAATGCAGCGCTGATGAACAAAAGCATCCTCTGTGCTTGACGAGAATATTCTTTTAGGAGGCAACTGTAATGTATAATTAGGAATGTCTTTAAGATGTCGATGTAATCGCTCGAAATTCCTGTATCTGCAGGCCAAAAAAATATAAAATATAAAATTAAAAGAAACACTAAACCCAAAAGAAAATCCAGACCTGGATGGTGATAATCCACTTTTTTTACAATAACAATAAAAAATAAACAGTTTGAACAAAAATAGGTTCAACAAACATAACATGTAAGCATATCTCAAATATGATAGAGATGAGTACAAAACCTTCTTTTCACGAACGAAGTCCTATTTTCTGCATCTGTCACTGCAATCGAATAAACTGCAAAAGATTTTGATCCAAGTTTCTCAAAGTATGCTCCCATAACCTGTAGAGGCATAATTAGACAATGGAAGAATCAAGTTAGACTCAGAGCAAGCATTTATGGTGACAAATTCTACATAGTAATGCCAAGAAATATTCTAATTTACATCCTCCATTTCCTAATTCTACTAGAAGTTCATATTACATATTTGTACATCACATGACATTTACAGCAAAAGAATGCTCACCCGGCACCTGAGCTTGGGAACTTGTTGTCCCTCACTGTGAAACACCACATCAGAAGCACTACCACGATACTCTCCACTATGCCTGCCAAAATCAGGGCTGTAGAACTCTGAAATAATGGGCGCTCCATGTTCTCTTGTACATGTCTTTTCTTTATCAGGTTGGGCTACCAAAGCGGAAGTGCTATTGGATCTCTTAAGCCGAATATAATTTCCATCAGGTGCAAGAGTAATAGTATGCTCCAATTCATTAACAAGATGCCCTCCCTCAAAAGACAATTCCTTGTTAGGATGATCCTGAGAGAACTGTCTCCCAGTTTTGTTCCCATCACTTGATGGAATATCAATACCTAGTCCTTGTGTTAACTGCTTTACAACTCTGTCATCTACTCCTGCAGATATTTCAGGCCTGTTGGCTAATGTTTCCTTTCCCAGACCTTTACTAGGTATAGCATTTTTTGTTCTAGAACCCTTTGTTATAGGATCTTGAAGCGCTGCTTTGATATTCTTGGTGCTCTTTCTTTTTATAATTTCTTCCTTTTGTCCACAAGTTCTCCAGATTTTCAGGAGTAAGAACTTCAGTTCTTCTCTGGGTCACAGCATCCAGCATTCGTGCCCAATCAGCAGACTGGTATTTGAGAGGCTCTTCTGTGTTATAATCCAGGGCTGTTTCTCTCTGATTGTTAATTTTAGCCAATGTCACATCAGTCCCTTGAGTAGAGGATGAATATTTCCTTGAGGTAGGATCATCATCACGTACAGCCCCTGCAGCAAGAGGATGATCATGGGGATGAGCCGCCAGATTAGTCGACTGATAATTACCTACACCTTTAAGGCTGTCATCTTTAATGGCAAGCAAAATGCATTCAATCAACTCATTGATGTACCTGATACCAGAGAATCATTGATCAAAGTGGATTAGATGCTCCACTGAAGGAGAAAGGAATAGAGAACTTTACATATCAGTATACAAACAAACATACATACACACACACACACACACAAGTGTATTCTATATATAAAAGGATAATTGATATACCGAGGAATGAATTCTACACAACTGAAATCTAAATAAAAAACACCACGATGTAAATAATATCATACTGAAATCTGTTTATAGAACTGAATGATTTTAAGACAATCAAAACTTAAAAGAAACAGATTGCTATTCCTATTTTTTTTTGGGGGGGAAGGGGGATCAATACTACTGTAAAATATTGAATAAATAATTCAAGAAACATACCCAGGGCTTGCGAAATTCATAACTGGTTGCATGACCAAGCAAGTTACAAGTTCTCGAGCGATAGATCGAATCAAAGGAGATTGAGCTTCTCGTGGTCTTAGTACCACAGCTAACACTCCACCTATTAGCCGTTGAAGAACCTGTGATAAATATAAAGCATCAAGCAGATTCAACAGATAAAACCCAAAGCAAAATGTCTTTCCATCAGAACACTCCACTCACACCTTGTACTCACTCTCAGGAGATAGCAACGCAGGATGAAGCTCCTTAGAGTCCTTAAGATGGTGTTTCAATCTTTCATCTCTCTCCTCAGAAGACAGTGTTGCCATAACTTCAACACCTATAGCAGCTTGGTTTCTTCTGAAGAGGTCCAAGTGATCCCCTATTAAATCAACCATGTCCCTGAAACATTGGACGGTCATTTAATTCTCACGTTCAACTATCAAGCTATATTATTATCTGGAAAGCTTCTTAAAGACTCACATATTCTTTAGTGATAGCAGAAAAGGAAAGCAAAAGGAAAAAAAAAAATTTACCTTGTTAACAAGTCAACAAGGTTTAACTCTTTAACCCTTCCCGAGATTTCACCAAGAGCATCCATGATTATAGCACGTATCTGCTCAGGGAACTCCCTGTCTGGTGTAATTTCTGAATACCACAGATCTACCACAAAATCCTTCAATATTTTATCAATAAATTCACTCATTGCAGCCTCAACAACAGGAGAATCAATTTTCCTTTTCCATTTTGGTGGGGGAGGCATAGTAGAAAGGCGTGAATCATTCACTGACAACGGTTTCTTCTCCAAATGAGACAAATATGTTGGTGGATGGACTGATTGAACCTTCCAACGGAACTCTACCTCATTAAAAAGAATGCGAAGTGCAGAAACAAACAGAATTGATATGGGTATATTCATCCACATTGATTTACTTGTATCTGCGATGAATAAGAAAGAGTTGATAACAGAGATACAATACATCAACAGCAGAAGAAATGCAAGTTATATGTCAAGTTTAACATCCACATTGTCAAGATGTTAAAGCCAGCAAAAGTATCATTAATAATCACAAGAGAAACTTTGCCAATGAGCTCTAGCTCAACTGGTATTTCCGCCCTCGACCTCAACAAAGAATGGGATGGAAGCTAAGGTCATGGATTCAAGACCCATTAGGTGTGTGCGTGTAGCCTTTTTTTTTTTTTTTTTTTTTTTTGTAAGCTACGCATGCACTAAGTGAGTTTTGAACTCAAACTTACCCTCCACCCATTTTTATGGGAGAAGGAATTGCTTTTCAACAATAGCTCATTGGCAGGTGTGTGACTCTTACCAATGAAAATAAAATAAAATTCATGGGGCAGTGCTGCACTGCTGTTCCAGTGCAAACAAGTTGCACCCTAAACTGCATCCAAACTAAGGACTAACCCATGCTCTCATGAATCCAGTGGACCCCCGAGACTCGCAGCAGCCTGCCATTTGTCAGTTGTCACTGAAAGCTGTGCCCATTCTAATGACAACCATAGTGATCGGGCTATAGTGATTTCAAACCTCCATTTGAGGAAATATATAAGTCACAGACACACAAAATAGGACCCAAGAAACCGGAAAACCCCACTGAACTGAGTCTAAACAGCTTCTTATTTTTATTGTTAAGTTACACATGCATATGGTGGGTCTTGAACCAGTGATCTCATCCTCCACGTTGCTCTTACAAGGACATTAGATGTCATTTGAGCTAGAGATTATTGGCAGAGCCTAAACAAGCATTTGGTTTAGCTGAATTAAGTTTTCCACAATACCCAATTCACTGTTTCCTTTCAGTTTCCACCAATATATGAATATATCAGTAACCAAATTGAGAATTAGCTACTAAATCTTGATTCCAAACACAAAACCGTAAACGAAACTTAAAATGCAATATGAATCACACATTCCCACATCGATTCATAACTACCATATAAAGCTTTTAGAATTATATACATGCAAAGCAAACCCAATTGCATTAAGATCATTCTAAAACCATCAAACAAACAAAAAAAATAGTATAATTACAAGAATTACTCAATGAAATATAATCAAACAGCTTGTGGGCATAACACAAAACCAAAATTAAAAAGCGCTTACGGGTTAAGAAGTAGGAAACGGCAAAGATACACAAAGCCCACCAAACCGTTCGAAGTTTAGCCTCCTCGATCAAATCGTGTACGGTCTCCATCGCCTTCATTTCTGTCAAAACCCTAGAAATGAAAAGAAAAGAAAAGAAAAGAATTCCTCTCCGAATTCTTCACAAAGGGAAAGGAATTTGGGACCCAAATAGAAGAATCGAATTAGTGGGAATTTAGCAATCCGAAATCGTGAGCATGAAAATCAAAATCAGAGACGAGACGAGACGAGTCGGTTTGTGAGCAACTGAATTATGGAGCAACAGAATGATGAAGTGAAACGTGTGTCTTGTTTTTGGTGTTATTAATTTCTTTCTCAGTTGGTCTACGTAGAAACAGAGAAATAGAGAGTATGAAGGTAAAATCGTAGTTGCTCTTCTTATTTACTACTTCTTCTTCCTTTTTTTAATTTTTTATGTTCCCCTGGAGTTTGGGATTGATCGGTCCCCTACGACTTCAGCTCTCCTATTTTTACTCCAACCCTTTGCCACCTCAGCATTTAAAAGACATGCAATTTTTCACAATTCTTCGATTCCCAATTAATTGGGAATTACCACATGAGCTGCTGCTGGTTCAATGGTAGGAATTCGAGTCAAAGTCTTTATTTCGAGTTTTAGGTCTGGGGGTTTGACTCCTAACATGCTCAACTAGTGTGCGGGTGGTTACATGCTATTTTGTAAATTTAGGTTTAAATGGGCTGAGATTATAAACACATTAACGAACCATTTTTTTTTTCTTTATAAAAATAAAAATAAATATTAATTGAGATTTGGTTTTGGTCTAGTGTTCTCGGAAGACCAGAATACAATCACAACAAGTAATCAATATAGAATATATATTTGAATTGTATCCGGTCCAGTGCATTGGGAGTTTAGCACTAAGGCTTATTAATAAATTCATGTCTAAATGATGTATAGTATAAATCATAACTTATCAGTTATTACTTCAATAAATGATAAAAAAATATATTATATATTTAAATCCCTTGACATTGCTGAGAAGAAAATGAAATATTTGCATGGTTAAACATACAAAAATTGGATGATAATTTTTATAATCACAATAACAATCAAGTCTTAGGAGCAAAGTTATTAAACCTGGACTGAACATTAATCTGCTTTAAGAGCCGGGTCATTGGGTCACTGGTTCAACTAGTGGGTCACCGGTCGAACCGCAGGTTCAAATACAAAATTAAAAAAATATATAAAAATATAAAACCAAGTTTGAGAAATCATAAAATAAATAATTAAATTGAAAATAAGTACACTTAAAATAAGTAAAATAAATAAATATGTCTTAAAATTATAGAAATAAAAGCATATCTCAAACTCATAATTTAATAATACTACTAAAATTACATTACATTGATAATTTGTAATACTAAAATGAATAATAAAATATTAAATTGCAACATCCAAATAAATTATAAAAATAGAAAAGTAGACCAAAAGAGTAATTTTGAGTCCTTTATTGTTTTTAATTCATTAGTAATTAGCAAATAATCCAATTTAGAATAATATAAAAATAGAAAAGTAGATCCAAAAGAGTAATTTTCATAAAAATTTCAAATCCAGCCGGGTTACACGGTTTGCTCAAAACCCACTGGGTTTTAGTGGGTTTTTTCGGGTTAATAGTATAACTGGTTTAATTAAAAACCCGGACCGGTTTAGGTGTCGATTTATCGGGTTATCGAGTCAACCCACTGGTCCAGTGCGGGTTTAATAAGACTGCTTAGGAGTTACCGCGATTTTTTATTTATTTATTTATAGAAAGTATTTAAATTATATTGAAAGTCGTAGCAATAATTTGAGATTGTTAACTTAAAAGTCTATACACAAAGATAATTTAATTTTGCTAGATGCATTAATCATGGCATTCCGTGATTAATTAGTTGGATGATAGCACAATTGGGTTTCGTGTTTTGTTTTGATGACAAATGAGTCAGGTGGGATGGGGGTTTTGTGCTTTTGTTAAATATAAAAACTTTCATGTCTCGTGAATAAGTTTCACAATGTTATAGAAAAAGGAAAGAGTTCACCTCCAAATTCATCAAATTCATCAAATGAGTCAGGTGGGATGGGGGTTTTGTGCGTTTGTTAAATATAAAAACTTTGCATGCCTCATGAATAAGTTTCACAAGTGTTATAGAAAAAAGAAAGAGTTTACAACCAAATTGGTTTAGAAGAATCTCCTCTAACTTATTATGTAACGATTCATAAAAATCATTTACGTGTATTATTTAAACAAGTCACTTGACTCGTTAAGGTTAAAAAGTAGACGTAGATAATCATTTGAATCGTCATATAGTAGTTTGAATGAATTTACCTCCTAATTGATTTGGAGGTAAATTCTGTTCAAAGAAAAATACAAGAACATGTTTGGTACACTGTAATGGTTATTATAGTGAAATAAGGAATCAATATTTCAATGAATAAAAAAAAACTGTAATGAAATAACTATTATTATTTATCTGTTTATTACTATTTCATTTGTTTAGTGACAACACATGAATAGAACCCTGAATCTATATTTTATATTTTACTACAACATGATTAATATACAAATCCTCTGTTCAAAATTAATAACTTCATAAATGTTAAAAATAAAATTGATTACACCTTTTATATTGATACACGTGTCTTTTGACAATTAAAAAAATAAAACTATAATAGACTTTAACTATTTTATAGAATTGAGTTTTGATTTTTTTATGATGGTTTTACATATAAGAGTTCAAAAGAATTTTTGTAAAACAAAACTGGGTATTGATTGCTTATTATTCAAGTATTGATAATTTTAAAGAATTTTGGAGATTTGGGTTATGATTTTTATATATATATATATTAGGGAGGGAGAGAGAGAGACTTGATTATTATATGAGTATTGATAATTTTAAAGCATTTTGGAGATTGGGTGTTGATTGTTATATATATATATAAAGAGAGAGAGAGAAATTAAAAGTAAAAATTCTTTGGGGGAGCACAATTAATGAGGTTTTAGGATTTTTTTTTTTTGTAAGAACTAATACGTAAGGCCGTGAATAGATATTACAATGCTTTTGATAAAGAATAACCACTCATTATTTTAAAAAATAGCTATTCATAAGAAATATATAGCTAATGTAAAAAGGAAACACAACCAAACAATTGAATAAGAAGAGAGAATAACTATTGTAAGTTAACTAATACGTAAGTGTCTGTGAATAGATATTACAATTGCTTTTGATACCAATAACACTCATTATTTTAATACTCACAACTATTCGGTTATACTATGCACTAGTAAAAGTCCATTAATGTTATACAACCAAACAATTAGAATAAGAAGAGAGAATAACTATTTCGTTACAGTGTCTGTTACATGTACAAATGAGTATGTGCAACATTCGGTTTAAACTTGCACTAAAAGTTTTTAATTCTTCCCTTTTTGGCTTGACATACAGGTTTTAAAAGCACTTGTTAACGTGTAGATTACAAATGAGTTGTGCACTAAAAGCACTTTAAAAAAAAAGTGTTGAATAATCCCTATAATAAAGGATTGGGAATTAGGGATACTACAAGGATCGATAACTTGAAAAACTTATTCTTTAAACGTGTAGGTACGTCTATTAATCTTGTTTTTAAGTAAAAGATTAAAAAATTTTATTTAGTAATTGTCTCAATTATATAAAGGATTGGGAATTTAGGGATTGCTACTAGGCAGATCAAACTTGAAAAACTTCTTTCTTATAGAGCAATAAAGGTACGTCTAAATCTTGCCACATTTGGTATATACAAACTTTGCAATGATAACTTCAGCCAGCTCAGTATGTAATGTAACTGTCTCAAAGAAACTTATTTTACTTGGCCGAATCTATTTCAGTATCAAGAACTATAATGAAATATTCTAAATATTTTGATAGAGTCCAATAAAGGTCACCACATGGCCACATGTTGGTATATACCACTGGGTTCAATGATCAACTTCAGCCAAGCTCAAAGTTGTAATGTTCTCTGTGTAAGAATGTGGTCAATGGAGAATCTATTTGTAAAGAATATAATGAAATATTCTAAATATTTTTTTCCTTTGAAGCGGAAGATTTCAAATCAATAAAAAAGGGATTCTCGATGTGGTCATACTCCGGCTTATTTAAATTCGAATTTGACATGACGTGGGTCATTCACACAATAGTAGAGATGTCAAGTATTAAACTCACAACCTCGGACTCACAAGCTAATGCTTCCGGAACAGTTTCGTATCACTAAATGATGTCCTTCAATTTACTTGGTTAATGGATATATGATACTATTATTTCATAATATTGACAGAGGTGTAAATTGCAGATGTGCCAGAAGGAGCCGTTATCATACGGGAACATACCGCAATGAGTAACCTGTTTAGCTGCTTGTGGTTCAACACCAAGAGACCAATTGAGGTTTGGCTATGTTGTATACAGGTTAGGGGGTTGTCAAGTTCTTTATGTTTCCAAATTGTGAGTACAACTCCTGTTTGTGCTGCACCCGCACACAAGGGAGCATTCTTCCTGAGTTGAATGGGTAAAGAACATTACTGAGCTTAGTGGGAAAGGTAGTAGAATGAAAGAGAGTAGGGGAGGATTAGGCTTGTGGACTCCTTATCATGGGAACCTTGATTCAGTTGTCCTACCAAATATAGCTAGAACATCAAAAGCAGGCTAACCTCAATTTAATCCACTTGGTCATTGTTATTAACTTCTTCCCAGATTTCTTCTTGATTTAATTCTTTATCTCATCCCTGCAATATTTGAGAAAGAATTTTTTTTTTTTTTTCAAAAGGAAGAAGTTAAGTATTTTGGTAGGATCTTATTAGAAAGTTAACCAAATTGGCAACCTCTTGAGGGGAACAAAGTTGCTTGTACATATATATAGTTGTAAATGAACCAAATTATTTATTAGCAACTCACGTTTATCTAAAAAAAAAAAGGTAAATTTTTTATTAATGTGGTATCAATTACATTCATTATAATGTCAATTTATAAACATTTTATAGTAAAATTGGTAATTGTATATTTTTTGCATTTTTTTGAAAAATAAAATTAATGATTGTCCTTGGGGCACCTATATATAAGGGCACCCCTATATTTGTCCATCGAACCACTGATAGTAGATATATTGATGGATTCAATAGAAGAAATACCTTTAATATGTGATGATAAAGTATAATCTAAAACTCAAAGTGCATACTTCAATTTATAATCTCATCCTCTCACCAGACCTCCAGTGTTTTGGTAAATATTACTATTTAAGAAACATTTTTATTCTTTACCACCTTGCAAAACTATTTGAGGAAATTAGAAACAGTGCAACAAACTTTTAGAAATTGGTAATAACATTGCCGATTTCTTATTAGAAAAAATATCAAATACATGAAATCAACCTTACAAAATTCATAAATAAGTTTTTTTGTTATTTTTTTTTAGCTAAATTGCAAATTACACTCTTTAATTTTGGTCAAATTTCAATTAAATTCCCTATTTTTTGACTGTTTTAATTTAGTACTAACTTTCAATTCAAACTCTTTGTTAAGCTCCGTCCAAATTGTAACATTGGACCTCTCCAAAATGATCATGTTGTTTTGGTGTTTTCCATATTTCAAAATTATATATATGATTTTTTTAAATAAAATAAAATAATAATAATAATGTTTTCCATATCAAACCTAATAAAAAGTCATTCTTCCATGTTAAACCAGATAAATAAATAAATAAATCAAACTCCTCCCACAAAATTTAATTGCTTTTTGATGTAGGAAAACATCCAAACATCAAACCCAGATAAAAACACAAAACACAACCGAACAGTGGCGGCTCTAGGAATTTTTTTCCAGGGTGTTCATTACAAAACTTGAATATAACATCACAAAAAAAATTAATAATAATAATACATAACTCCTGCGGTATAGAAGAACTTAGTCTGCTATTGTAATCATTCTGTTTATCTTGGGTAAAAGATGAATCTTTTGGTATAAGTGAATTCTTTATCATAAATTTTTCCATCATACTAGCAAAAAAATAAAAATAAACTATAAGACATTCAACACGTGATGTGCGGATAAATAGACAAAAAGAATTTAATTTAATTAAGTTATATGACTAATTAAATTATTAATTAAACACTATTATTTTAGTTGTTAATATTAATTACAAAGCCACAAGCCACAAAGTGACAAAATCACAAACAACCACATAAATAAAACCACAAATTAAAGCACAAACCCACACAGTGGACACAGTAAAATTGTGAAACAATCAAACCATTGCATATCAAAACCATCACCAGTTGTTGTTATTTGGGCTTATTTTGTTATTATGGTTGTTGTTTGAGTTAATTTTTTGTTGTTATTTGGGCTTTTTTTTTTTTGGGTTAAGTGGATTGAGTTTATTAGGATCAGGCTCTTCAAAATTTATTTGAGGGTGTTCAAAATTTTATTTAAGGGTGTTCAACATCTATACAACATTTATATAAATTTTTTTCCTTTGCTTTTAAGAATTCAGGGTGTGCATTCACTCGTATATGGCGCCACCACTGCTACCAAATACCCCTCAAATCTTCCACACCAAAACACAAATACCAAATTCAGCATTCCCATATCAAAAACTATGAACATCGAAACCTAAACTCACCCTGATTCATCAAAAAACCAAGGACCCATCATGAAAATGGATAAGCGAATCGGGAAAGAAGAAGAAGAACATACAATTTTTTTTAAACAAAAAAAATCTTAGAAACTCTGTCTAGTTGAGAAGAATAAATTAAAAATCTAAACTTCCAATCTAAAACTTTGAAGCCCTTCTTCAGCAATCTGCAACCATAGAACCTTTGCCTAAACCGAAACCTAACCAAAACCCCTCATTGACATAGCAAAACTCATAGCAAAAACAAGGCCCTTTAAGTCATGCCTAAACAACACCGTCATGAACCCCTCCCCCCCTCACCGGCACCGAAACCCAGCCAAAAAAACCCATAGCCGTGATCCACCTATCAACAGAAAACCTAGGCCCTTCACGTTTATGGTTTTCTAATGGACGAGAGAGAGAGAGAGAGAGAGAGAGAGAGAGAGAGAGAGAGAGAGAGAGAGGCAGAGCCACTAGTTGGTTGAGCTGGGCTATACCATTTTTAGTTTTTAAATTTACACATTTTTATTTTATTTTGACTAAAGTTAACTTTTGGCCCCTTAACTTAGGGGGTGTTTTCATTTTGACCCCCTAACTTAAAAAATTTTCATTTTGGCCCCCTAACTCTGTTTAGTTATCAAATTGCCCCTTCTGTTCATCTCTGTTAAAGGCCTCCTGCTAAGTGCCTAATTGGACAGCTGACGTGTCTTTGACGTGTCCTAATTTTGACACATCATAAAAAAAAAAAAAAAAAAAATTTTTTTTTTTTTTTTTTACAATCATAAATAAATAAATAACACCGTGGGCAAAGCTGTGGAGGCTGAAGAAGTCGAACACATCATTCTTTGGCCAATCTAGTTTACAATCTACAAACTGCTTCAGGGAGTAAACACAAGTAAAGATAGCTCACAATGGCTCATAGGATGACTCTATTCCGTTTGCTTTATGTTCAATGAATTCATTGTTTTGTCCTTGTTCTGGATAGTATAAGCTCTGATGTATGGTCTTCATAATTTTTTTTTGCAGTTGCATATGATTTATATGAATGTGGCCTATACTTACATACTACCACTACTAATTTTCCCTAAAATCGCGTTAAACCTGGTCTTCTTCTCTGCACAGATCGCTTGCTGGAGCCTGGACCCAAACCTTAATTCCTAAATCGCTTCGATCTGTGTTCTAACTCCCACATTTCGAGAATTTCCAGGTATTTTCTTCTTTTATTATATTATTCCTGTAGACAATCAAAAGTTGTTTTTTTTTTTTGGGAGTTTTGGTCTTTTAGGGTAAAAGAAGATTGGAAGCATAGCACAACTTCAGTTTCAGCTTCGTTGCTCTGGTAATAATCCCAAGCAATATCGCTGCAACAATGGTTCTAATAATAATCGATTTAATACTGCCCTACCTATTGCTAGTTCGTTTCCCTCTTCTTCATCATCATCATCTCTTTTCCCAGTAATTATCAAAAGTGCTCTCTAAATCTAACCCCAAACAAGCTGTTGCATGGTAAATCCAAACTTCCATTAGTCGGAGAATGATGTGTTCGGCTTCTTCAGCCTCCACAGCTTCACCCACGGAACGATTGTAAAAAACAATGTTCTTCGGTGTAATTTATTTATTTATGATTGTAAAAAACATTTTTTTTTTTTTTGATGACATGTCAAAATTAGGCTACATTAGATGACACGTTAGCTATCCAACTAGGCACTTAACGGAGGCCTTTAACAGAAATGAACAGAAGGGGCAATTTGAAAACTAAACAGAGTTAGGGGACCAAAATGAAAACTTTTGAAGTTAGAGAACCAAAATGAAAATACCTCATAAGTTAGGGGGCCAAAAGTTGACTTTAGTATTTTACTTTTTAAATTTAGCTCAGTCCAAATTAAATCATTAGCTCTCTTCTTATTTAGCCCAATTGTTCAGCTCTCTAAAATAAAATTAGCCAAAATTCCAATAACCCAAAAGAAACAAAGCACGTGAGTCTTAAAGCCTACAAAACACTTGATAAAAAAAATTGCTAATGTAAAACAAAGCATGTGGTATTACTTTTCAAATTCCAATTTTTTTTTTTTTTGGTTAATGGCCCAATTGGTCCATTGGTGCACTCCCCATTCCCAACCCAGTTGGGCGTAGATTCGATCTCTTTCCTCTCATATATATACTATGTGTGTGTTTAGAGTAAGATTTCTGTCTTAGATTAGAAAAAAAAAAAAAATAATAATAATAATAATAATAAAAAAAAAAGTCAATGTTAGTCAAGTTATGGCTTTTTAGGTTTTGAATTGCTAATGTCAAATTAGTAGAAAATGTCAAACACCGAAACTAAAAGAAATGGGATTAATGGGTCTTCTGTGTAAATTAACACAATAGTAATGTTTTAGATTAGTCATGGTTGAGCTCATGAAATCACCAATAGCAAGTCAATAAATTATGTAGCTAAAGGGTATCTATGGTATTGGGCATGGAAGTAATCAAAAATATGAGATTCACACCGTAAATGCAATAATTTGGCAAAGGCCGCAATGTGTGGTGCAAAGAAAAGCCGTAGCAGAAGCATATGCTTTCAACTTGGAGATGTTGACCTCTGAGAGCCAGATTGCATGACATGCGAATAAAACCAAGGGTTGTAGTGAATAACGATCACTTAAAAGTTTGACTACGTCACATGAGAGGCCCAAGACTTGGCTGTTGGGAGCAAATTTTGAAGTTGAATGTTATGAAGTTGGGAATAGGTCACTTAATAGGCCAAGTCAAGCCAGTCAATATTTTCCTTATCTGACTCTGACCCCTTCTTTTTAGTTATAGTTGCAACTTGCATAGGATAGGAGTAGTATAAATACGACTAGACAAGCCTCCCAAACTCATAATCTCAACCTTTCCTTCATCTCCTTCACAAACCTCAACCAAAATGGCTTCGTTACAAGCTTCAGCTCTCCTATTACCTTCGTCTTCATCTTGTTGTTCAAGGAAATTCAACGCTGCAATTCATGTCCCTAAACTTCCAAAAGTCTCTTTTTCAGTTCCAAAAATACCAACGAAAGATTTGATTGAGGAATTGAATTTAAGGGTTGGAGTAGAAAAGATCAATGTCACTACCCCACCAATCCATCATAAATCCACAAGTTTTGTAACTACCAAACTCTATGCCATCTTAGAGGCCGTAGCTGACAGAGTAGAGATGCACAACAACATTGGACAACAGCGTGACAATTGGAACACCCTTCTTCTAAACTCCATCAACATGATAATTCTCACTGCTGCAACCATGGCTGGTGTTGCAGCAATTAGTGGCACCGGAATGCCCCTTTTAGCTTTGAAATTATCGTCCACTCTGTTGTATTCAGCAGCCACAGGGATGTTGCTTATAATGAACAAAATTCAGCCTTCGCAGCTTGCTGAGGAACAACGTAATGCTACAAGATTGTTCAAGCAACTCCAAAATCAAATCCAAACTATGCTCGCTCTTAATACTCCAACTCAAGAAGATGTGAAGGACGTGATGGAAAAGGTTTTGGCCCTTGACAAAGCCTACCCACTTCCTTTGCTTGGAGCAATGCTTGACAAATTCCCATCAAAATTTGAGCCAGCCGTTTGGTGGCCTAACAATCAACTCCAAAAGAAAAACAAATCATATGCAGGAAAACAATGTCATATAGAGAACAATGGGTGGAGTGAGGAACTTGAAATGGAAATGCGAGAGGTCATAGAGGTGGTGAAGAGAAAAGATATTGAGGACTACGTAAGGCTAGGCAACTTGGCGTTGAAGATCAACAAGGGTTTAGCCATCTCAGGTCCATTGCTCACAGGCATTGCAGCCGTTGGCTCAGCTTTTGTTGGTAATGGATCATGGGCGGCAATAGTGGCAGTGACTGCTGGGGCATTAGCTAGCACTGTTAATGCTTTTGAGCATGGTGTACAAGTTGGGATGCTGATTGACATGTATAGAAACAGTGGTGGCTTTTTCCGTCATTTGAAAGAATCAATTGAAGCCACCATTGGGGAAAGAGATTTGGAGAAAA
Organism: Fagus sylvatica; assembly: GCA_907173295.1. Taxonomy (NCBI): domain Eukaryota; kingdom Viridiplantae; phylum Streptophyta; class Magnoliopsida; order Fagales; family Fagaceae; genus Fagus; species Fagus sylvatica. Next base: position 15,565,370 of record OU015763.1, read on the forward strand.
GAGAAAACGGAGAGTTATTTGAAATGAAGGTGGCTTTGCAATTGGGTAGAAGCTTGTCACAACTAAGAGAACTTGCCAGAAAATCAGCTTCTTCCCATGTGGATGGAACTGCCATAGATGAATTCGCTAGCAAGCTTTTCTAGTTTAAGATTTTGTGTATAGTCATTCTTCGATTCTTTGATTTGTCAATTGTTTATACAACTTATTCAATATTGTATAGTCCTCTAACATAGAAAGATGTTAATTCTCAAATTTTATATCAGCTACTTGTGCAACGAGTTGGTAAAACCGAAAAAGGATATATTTTAATTTTCTTTGTTTCTTGCATAGTAACTTGAAAGATGTTAATTCTCAAATTACTAATTTCATAATAAACGTAATAAACTAATTGCTACTTGTTGGACAATTTTAATAAAAATAAAAATGTTTTTAAATTTATGTCTCAATTGAAAATTCAAATTTTTACCATGAATTTTCACTCATTGAGTTTTATTTGAAAATTATAAAATTAAACTCGCCTTTTTATACCATTAATCCATATTTATTCTTATTGTAACCTTTAATTAACTTAGCTTATAAACAGGTTCTCCTCCCTCACGAGCATTTATGGAGTACTGAATGATTTTCTCTCTTCCACCTATTCGAAGTTCAACCACTAGTCCATGTAGAAAATTTGTTTTCATTATTTGTGTTCTTCACTCTCTTTGTAAAAACTTAGTATTATATTGTTTATAATCATGTTACCTAGGTACGAAGGATGATATTATTTCAAAGCTTTACTATCTTACTTATCAAAAAAAATAAAAAAAAACAAAGATAGTGCAAACTAGTAAGACAATTATAAGCTAGTGTAGTCCGCTTGTTGTATCCCAAGGACGGGTGCATAAGAAATCCTGCTACATTAATTAGTTAATAAAATATCTTGTAAACGGAGCGTATCATCTCAAGAAGAACAATATGTAGTATATTTGTTATACATATAGTAATATAGAAGTGAGTTTATGTTTGAAGGCATTAGTGACACATTTGGCACTTGGATAATGGCACGTGCACGTGTGATTCTGATGCAGAAAATAACTAACTCAAGGGAGTTATTTCTGATGTAGAAAATAACTAACTTATGAAAGTTATTTTTCTGAAAGGTTATATTGTTCTAAAATTGTGCCAATTAAATTGTCTATAAATTAAAGTGTCTGATTCTTTGTCAAATACACAATTTTGTAAGAAACTCTTTAAGGAAATTAGAGCAATTTGATTTCATTAATTGATGACTTTGTTGTATCCTGGAGGTGAATTGTCATAACCTTGTAACAAAGCTCTTTTAGAGTGAGGGCAATTATCACCTTAAAGAAAGTCATATCACACCTCAAAGTTGCATTTATTTTATAATCTTGACAAATTCCCTAACACAATATTGTCTACGCCTCAACTTGATCACTCTCAATCTTATGGAATTAATTAATGGATAACACATAATATTTTATGTTATGAGTATGTCGAAGGGCCAACAAAGTAATATCTGTTAATTTTTTCTTTATCTTACGATGAAATTCAAATCTTATAAAATGTCATTATTTGCAGGCCAAACTGTATTGTTGGTCTCTAACATTTATACAAGTTTCACTTTTAGTCTCTAATATTTGAAATGCACGCAATTTGTCTCTAACGTTTCAAAATTATGCACCATTGGTCCTTATGTTTGTCTCTATTAGGTTTATGTTTACATGGCTAACAAATTGATAATGTGACAATTCTTTTAATTGATGTGGATTTTTTCCCCCATTTACACCTTGGCATTTTACCGAAATCTGTTACCCATAACCTGATTGCCCACCTGAAATCCCCACAAGATCTAGTTATCCCTCATTTCTCTCTCTCTAACTTGGCTGCCATGGCCACCATGGCCAAAACCCTATGTGCTATCGTGTGCTTTTGTTCTTCCTTTGGCCACCATTATGAGTGTCACTTTGAGGTGTGCTTGTCCTCGCTCTTTCCCTGTGGGTTCTCCTATCTTTGTTATGGGTCAAACTTCGCCCTTTTGTGGGTTTGATCAAGTACCCCTCTGTGGGTTTCAAGTCGTCAAGATCTCAAGCTTCTAATCTGGCCTTCCTCGCGAGCCTCACTCTGAGGTACTTGTCTCCTCTTGTTAGTGGGTCCTCTACCTTTTGTCGTGAGTCACCTATCTCTGTTTTAGGTAATTAGGTCTCTCAAACCCTTTGTGGGTTGCCCAACCCCTCATGGGTCGCCAAGCCTGTCGGTACCGCTTGTATCGTCCTTTTTGTCCTCCTTGTCTAACTTGTATAGTGAATGGAGTTGAATCTTGTTGCCAAGGAGGGATAACTCTTTGTTCACTCCCTTTTTCTTTCATCCTTTGCTTGCACTTTGATCTGGTTTTGGTGGGTTTTTCGTATATGCAATGATGATTTTTTTTTTAAACAATGAGTAACTTTTTTGTGCCACAATTTTGTTCTATGGTTTATGAATAATTGTCATATGGGTTCCAATTTTTTGTGTGGTGTTGGTTGATCGAGTATGACCTGGTTGGTGTTGATGTGGGTGTTGGGGTTCTGTTTTGTTTTTTGATTTTGAGAAAAATTATCAGATTGTGAGACTTGGCCATAGAAGATCTTGGATCTGCTCTAGCCATGGTCGGTGGCCATGGCAGCTGAGTTAGAGAGAGAGAGAGAGAGAGAGAGAGAGAGAGAGAGAGAGAGAGAGAGAGAGAGAGAGAGAGAGAGATAACCAGATCTTATGGGGATTTCGGGTGGGTAATTGTGTTATGGGTAAGGGATTTGGATAAAATGGCAACGCGTAAATGGAAAAAAAAAAAATGTTACATCATCTATCTGTTAGCCACGTGCAAATAAATCTAACAAAGAAGATCAACGATGCATGATTTTGAAACGTTAAATACTAATTACGCTTGTTTCAATCATTAAGTATCAAATGTGCAATATGTGTAAATGTTAAGGATGTAGTTTGACCTTTGTAGAGGTCCATTTTTTCTGCCAACATCAGACTAAGCCCAAAACCCAGACTTTGTCTTAAGAGCCCGAAGCAAATTTGGCCCAGTGATCTGCGGCAACAGGAAAACAAAAGGGAGTGGTTTTAGACCACTAACCAAGCCCAAGGACCAGGCCGGCCCACTTGCCCTAAATCCACATCTGATGCCATAATGTGGAGCTTGTTAAAATGATTCAAAAAAGAGAGGGAAACTCTCTAGAAAATTCCAAAAAATGAGGGAAGAAAGAGACCCATGTGACTCTCTTTTCCCCCTCTTTTCATCACGGAGCTCAAGGCAAATAAAGAAGAGCTCATTTCCAAGGTGAGCAACAGATCTCAAAGCTTCATTATTGCAGAAGAAGCTTGGTCCTCCTCATTGCCCACTGGTTACAGTAGACACCATCATGAAACCATCTGCCGCAGCTTCAGATGTGACAAGAAATGATTAGAAAGACAAAAGAAGAATTAAAGAGGCCGAGAAAGCTACCATGGCCATCGAAGCTAACACCGTCCAGGGGCGGCGACCACCGTAGCCCAGCACTCCGGTGGTCCTTGCTCATCCTCAACATGAAGCTTAGGAAGAACGGTTTGGAGGTAGGGGAATCCATTTTACTGAATTTCTTTGATTTGCCGTGACAAAAAAGGCATTATATCTGTTGGGGAAATAATGCTAAAAACGGTAAGACCAAATTTTAATTAATGCAAAGCGTATATGAGTCAAGTCAGTTCAATTACTTTAACCCACTGTCAAGCATTTATTGCTCATCACCTCCAACACCATAAATGAGCTGAAGATCAGTCGTCTACCGTAGACCAAATCAAGTTTGCAGCAGATGAAAACCATCATTTTGATCTCAAACAGATTTTTGTCAAATCCCGCCCCTTTATTTCTCGGATAAGGCAATGAGTGAAACCACAAGACATTAACACCACTATAAAGAGGGGTGAGAAAGGGGAAGAAGGGGTTGGTTGGTTGGTTTTAAGTCTAAAATTAATTTCTCCATAAGAGCTGACTTCAAAAGCTTAAAAGAAGGAGGAAGGCAACCAAAACTCTGTAGGACACTTCCTGCAGACCTACGGTAGACTGAACACTTTTAGTCTGCCACAGCCAAAAGACTCACTCTCACTCACCAAACACTTACCCAAGTAATGACACTGACTCATGTACGTTTGCACAGTAAATGATTCTTTTCCTACTCCCAAAATCTCCTAAGTTCCATGTTACTATATGTATTGCTTATTTGTTACTACCTTTGCAAGTCATGAAGGGCTAACTCTCTCTCACGACTCATATTCATAGTTTGCGGTACTGGCACCTGAGTTCTATTATTGGTATTATATATTTCATATATGTTGTTGTCACTGGATGTCCTGGTAAAAGCAAAGTTTATGGTCGTTAGTTTGTTTTGATCTGCGGTGCTGATTTTACTTGTCTACCACAACTGTCTCCATAAACATTGTGGCCCGGTAGATCAAGAGGCACTAGGGGGAAGCACCATTAGCCATCGGGTGACCCAATGGGCTTGGTGTAGAGTTTTGGACTCAACATCCCTTCCAAACAGATCAGCCCACATTCGGACCATTCATAAAGCGACACATGGCCTAGTCAAAATTTTGAGCATCCACAACCTTATTTGAAACATAATTTATATTTTTATAAATCATGAAACTTATTTTATTTATCAATTTATGTTCATAGCAACAACACTCAATATATAGCTCAAACTTATTATTGGTTATATCATTTGATTGGCACAAAATTAATTACTAGGTTTACTTATTGTTTGCGAGGCGCATTGGTGTCACAATCGAAACTTCACACTTTTTGTTTTGATAATGCAAATTGAAACTTCACTTAGGATTTATTGAAATATGATCAAAACCATATAGAGATAGAGGATTGTTGATACCCTATTTTACAAACATTAATTTTCACTTTTTTAACTTTAAAGAATAAAGGATAATAATTTCACAAATCCAAAAATTCAAAATTGAACCGCATATTAAAAAATCATGTTTTAATTGGTCAATATTGAATTATGGATGAAAGGGTATTTTTCCAATTCCAAATTGGAGCAAAAACAAAGATTTTATGAAGAAAACAATTTTGATTGGTCTTTCAAAAAATTAAATTTAAATTAATTATAATTAATCTCTATTGGTTGAAACACTCCAATATGGTAAATATTAATGCATGAGATAATTTCCAAGAGGATAAATTCAAATTTAATAATTAAATAATGAATAGTTTTAACTAATAAATATTCCATTATTTTTTATTTAATTATTAAATGGGTAGAGTCCCAAATATGACTGATTGGAGAAGTCCTAAGTCAATTAGAAGTGGAAAGAAAGCAAAACAAGTTGCAATTATCAATTTTTAGCAGTTTGGTTCCCGGGTCAAAACTTGGGTGCCGAACAGACTCAATAGATGTCGATCGGCTCCCAATCTATAATATTCTAATATATTTTAACAAAGTCTCGTTCCAAATCCTTTTAAGAACCATATCCCTTGAATGGTCAGGCTGAGTATTCAATTATGTATTAATCTCTCTCTCTCTCTCTCTCTCTCTTTCTCTCTCTCTCTCTCTCTCTCTCTCTCTCTCTCTCTCTCTCTCTCTCTCTGTAGTGGCAGAGCCACTAGTTGGCTGGGCTGGGCTATACCATTTTTAGTTTTTAAACTTACACATTTTTTATTTTATTTTTTAAATTTAGCTCAGTCCAAATTAAGTCATTAGCTCCCTTCTTAGTTAACCCAAATGTCTACCCCTCTAAAATAAAATCAACCAAAACTCCAATAACCCAAAAGAAACAAAGCTAT
>OU015763.1:15571293-15592141 GCA_907173295.1 Fagus sylvatica
CTGCTCAACTTGCTCTATTTAGGCCCCGTGTCGATGAGATCTCTCTACTTACCATCAATAGCAGACACCTTCAATCCGGTATGTAGTTCTTGTGCGCTTATTTGGAAATTTTCTATGATTTCTTTTGCCTATGAGACTCTTTGAACCGCACATGAATTATATTTTCTTTCACGACTATGCATAAGCATTCTCAATTCTATGGTTGTGTTCTTTGATAGGTCATTTAGCTCTTTATGGTCTTTCTCCATTTGTTTCTTGCTTCACCATTATTATGTCTTCTCTTGGGGATGGCTTTAGGACGTACCTCATATCAGACATGTTATATATGTAATTTTCTACGAGTTAAGGTTACTGATGAATAGAATTGCCCAAAAACCATGCAACAAAGAAATTTCATAGATGGAACCGTAAACATCATTGAAGTTCCAAATTTAAGCCATTTTAAAATTCAACTATCCTACTTGTAAAGTCATCAACAAATATAACTCAGTGATAAAGTTCAACTAGTTCCCAAGTGTAATATTCATTTTCATCCATGAGTGGATTTTTGGATTTGACTAGCACTGCATTGGAGCTGTTTGTGCATCACAGTCCATGTCAGTATTTGTTCCTTAGGCATTATTTACTTTAGCTACTTGCTCACAGGAGAACAAGCTGATAAGCAGCAAGATTGTAAGATTGAAACAAAATAGAGTAGTGGTGCCTAGGCAAGGACAGCTGTGTAGGCAATACTAGGATGCCTTTTAGTTTGGTTTCTTACACCTGTTCACTGGTGGAATGAGCATAACTAGCACATGGTCAACATAAAAATGTTCTTTTTCAGCCAAAAAAGCAAGAGAGCGGTGACCATTGCAGAGTTTGAATCTATATGAGCATATTTTAGATTCAACGCTGTGAATACTTGGATGAGGATTTGTTTAAGGAAGACTGAAAGCAAATTTGCCTTGTATTTTTATTTTTATGTTGAAGGTGATTTGCCAACCCTCTTTTTGCTTCTCATATATTCATATTAAGCATTGTACATGATCTAAAAGCATGCATTAGACAACTCCTTTATTTAAATTCACAAACTTGAAATTTTTATTGGATTAATCTTACATTTTTCCTGAAAAGACTGGATCATTTTGATGACTTGCCTTTCTCTTTGATTTCCATATACTGATTAAATCCATATCTATCAATTTAAAGGCTCTCTTCAGGAATATCATTAGCTGTTCCCCATCCATTTTCCACCCTATGTCTCTTTCAACATCAAGAAATGATTTTCGTTCCTCTCTTTCTTTGTGGCTTTATGCCTTCATTGGTGTTAATTTTAACAGTCTTAAATGTACCAATTCTCTTATAAATAGGATGACTTTAATCTATGCCTGAGTGGAAGAAAATATTCTTAGCAAATCTTCAACTTGTGACTACTTAACAAGCCAATTGTGATTTGAATGCCATAATTGTTCAAACATCGAATAATTGACTGTATTTTCCCAGGTTTTGTCTGGTGGGTATATGGTAGCATTTGCTGGACAGAAGTATGCAGCAAGATCAATCCCAATATTGGTTGCTGACACCACTCACACCATAACTAGTTTCACTTTGGTAAACTCTAACATTTACATGGAATTTTCTCTCCCTCTCTCTCTTCCCCTCTCTTGGAATAGCATAAAAATTGTTTTTAAATTATCATACAGGTCCTTGAATTCCAGGAGGGTACTCTTCAAAATCTGTACTGGAATAACTTTGGATGCCATGCATGCCATGGGGACTCTCTTGTTTGTCTCGACCATCAACACTGTGCAGTTCCAACCTCTAAATGTAAAAGCAATGGTGGGTCTGCTGATTGCAATTTAAGCATACAATTGGCATTTTCTGGTACAGATAAGAATCTTGATGCACTTAATTCATGGTATGAGGTGAAGAATCTTCGGCAGTACTCCCTCCATGGTCTATTCTCAAATATTCGTGATTCTATCACTGGCCAAGACGGCAAGCACTTTTAAGCCTATATGTCAAGGTAATATGTAACAACCATTATTTATGATGATTTCAATTGATAAAATTATAAATTGTAGTGTTAACTAGTGACCTAATAGGCCAAAGTTTATTCTATGTACAAGTAAATTTGAGTCTTCTCCTCCAAAAAGCAATGCAATTGAGTTTTCTTTTGGAAGTTCTCCATGTGACATTGTTTTGATAAATAACCATTTTGATTCTCTCCATGTGTTCCTAATTTGTACTAGCAATGCAGGTTAATGGTGATTTTTAAGCATTGGGGTCTCAATGCATTAATTGATCACAGAATGATCCTGCATTGTTGCATTAATCATGATTAATTGGATGCTGAAAGATTCAAACACCTCGTTAGGAAAAAAGGAAAAAGGGGACAAAGAACACAAGATGACCCTAAACTATTCTAGTCTTGGCATGCCTGTACTCCTTGTCCAGGTCACCATTTGCATCTCTCTCTCTCTCTCTCTCTCTCTCTCTCTCTCTCTTTGTTGCGAGTAGGAGTTAGTAACAGGAGAAAGCATGAAGTTTTGTTTATTCCGCAAAGTTTTGAATGTTTTCTAACTAAATTAGACGCGGTTTATATGAAATTCCATATACTATTATGTATTATGATCCAAGTGAAACAATTGTTGCTTAAAAGAGTAAAATAGATATAATAAAAGAGGTAGCCAACCTTGGCACCATGTTATTGGGACATATTAGTATACATTTGAAGTTCCTCAAGGACCAAGGTCAAGGCCTCAATGGCTTGTATTAATATATTTCAATTTTGGCCACATCATGTATTTCTATACATCAAGAAATGTAAAATGAGCACTCCCCTGCATGAAGGAGAATACAAAAGAGTAAAATCCTACATGTAATTGCAACTTAGAACAAATGGAGATATCATCCATCACCACACTTACAACTTCTAGCAACAAGAAGCAAAATTAGCATTGTAGCTACATGAATGTATCCAAAAAAAAAAAAAAGAAAAAAAAAAAAAGAGAGAAATAAGATTTACTGGTACTGCCAAGGATTGCCAAAGAAACCCATTTAAATTTTAAGGTAGGGTTTCCTCAGCAAACCACTAACTTCACAAACAAAACTTTATATATTTCTTCATCTATATATGACTGCACAAAATTAGTCCTTGCTTACAAAAAAAAAAAAAGGTCCGTCTGTCAGCAAGCAGAATCAGTCTTCTCTCAATCTTCCAGCAATGGATTCAGAAGTAGTTTGGTGGAAAGAGTAGGTGTCATGTAAACATTGAATCCGTTCAAGATTCAGAATTGCTAAGACATTCCTCACTGATGTCCTCTTGCTTTTCATTCAGCTCATCATTGATATCCACATCATCTTCTTTGCTATATGCACAATTGATATCAACATGCTTGGTATCTAAACACTGCACTTCATACTCTTCCTTCTCTTCCATCTTAGCATCTTTATAGTCATAAAGTTGAGGCTTTGAGGCGTCATCAGGGCTCTTGTCTGTGTCAAGAAGTTCAGAAGGCTGTGATCCCTCTGAAGAAGCCAAAATTTCAGTACCCGAGCCTTCCAAGTTTGACTGAGAACGACGTGTCTGAATGAGATAATGTGCCACAGACTTGAAGCCCAATTTTAAAACCTGAAAAGTAAACAAAATTTAGCCATTTCTTCTGTTCCATGTGCTATTAAAAGTTAAATCTGGCCAACCTGTTAATCATATACCAAACCAGTTAGCCTGCATCTCAGTAGCAGAGTGCCAGCATCATATCACACACAAGAAATGGAAGATAAAAAAACACAGATACATCCTTTTTAGTGATAGGATAATAGTATCCATCTGAGCAGGCATATGAGGAACTATGATCATTAACTTAACAAATCAAATAGGCCTGTGCTGGAGAAGATTATTGATTGTTTACACAATAAACATCCTCACATATATATACAAGGCTTACGGTGCTAACCTTCCTGTAAAGAGAACCAGTGGGCATCCACCCTTTTCCCTGACGGCAAAGACTGCAGTTGCAAATTTCTCGACAAACAGGGCAAATCCAATTGGGATTTTGATTGGCTTCCATCACATTCTCTCCATATCTGAGCAAGATAAGAGATTTCAAACACAAAACTGCCAACATAAGTCAATGTGACTGATATTCATAGGCTGGACACTAGCTTTAAAGACACACAGTTTTGGTTTAAAAATTCCAAATAATTTATCGGCAATCCAGGTTCCACTTGATATATCTGGAATGCATGCTTAGTGATAGTCATTTATGAACTTCAAGAACATACAAAATATTTTGTTGTAATGTGATCGTGATAAGGTGCTTTGAATTTACTGACCATATTATGTTATCATTGTTGTAAGGGGATAAAAATATGGGAAGGAGTTACTAATCGATGTATGCTTGTCCAAAACCATGTATGGCATGCAAAAAATGGCAAGAACAAAATATTTCAGTTTCCATCACAAACAGAGATGTCAAGAAACACTATCACCAATTGTCATTTATAACTTCCTATGTATGTTTGTCTCATACATTATCTAAAAGATACATGGTCACTCATTAACAGGGGCAGAACTACATAGAGAGTGGGGGACCATAGCCCCCTCGAACACTCTAAAATTACAATTTTTACCCTTAAAATTAACTAAATTTTTCAAAAAATATATAGATGCCCCCCCTAAAAAAACTCTTAATTGTAGTTCCACCCCTGCTCATTAATATAGGTTTGCGGATCAGGATCATAGTAAATATATCTATTAACTGTCATTTTGGTGGTCCCTATAGAATTTCCATAGGCTTTTGCACAGCAAAGTAATATGGAAGTACCATTGCAAGAGGCAAAGAAAAACAGGATGCAATGGCACTTCAATCAGCCCAATGTAATGAAATAAAATACAGTTTACTTTAGTAGAAGTTTGGTGGATCAAATTAGTTACCTCATGTATAAGCAATCCCCACAAAGCTGCCCTTGGACCAAGGAGCATTTTCTGCAATGGGTATGCTGACCAAGAGTTTTCTGTCTGCAAAATAAAAATAAAAATAAAAGGTCATCTCTATGCTTGCATTACCAGGTAATCAGAGAAAGGTAGATCTTATAACAGAAGATACATTGGACAAATTGAACAATCAACCGCTATACGTACAACAATATCACATAGTTCCAGCATAAAGAAGCTTGGGTACATACGATTATCCCTTTTAACATAATATTTGCCAACACATCCAATAAGGAAAACTATCTTAAAGAGTAAAGAGCAGAAAAGGAAACTCATACATCTAGAAAATCAATAGAACCGCATTACCTGCATTGATGGCATGTCTCTCCCTTCACCGGATCATATATGCGCTTCCCGTCCTCTCCAAATCCATCCACAGCAAGTGTCCAACTTGTCTTACAATCTCCCAGAAGCTTATCATGTTCTTCTGTGTAAATTTCAGGCTGTGAACCTTCAGGTATGCGAATCTCATCATTCCTCGAGGAGTCCCCCTTCGTTTTAGTACGAATTTCTGCATAGCTAACTGGAGCCATAATCTTCAACCTAAAACCCCCACCAAAATTTCAAACAAGATTAAAAAGCATATACCCAGATATTTTCACACATTTAGAAATCAAAACAACAAAAACCATTCGTATAAGTTTTATCAATGAAGAAAGGTAGGTCTTCTATCATTTGGGACCAAGGAAAACACAATCCTTTACTTGATTGAGCATACAATTCCTACGCCTTTGAGAAGAGACTCATATCATGCATGGAAAACAAAATGATATAAAGTCCACAAAGCTCTGGTAAATTGCTGATAAGAAGTACAAAAAGAAAATATCAGAATTTTGAATCTGAAATTTCTAGCATTCTTTAGAGGCCAAAACAATAGTGAGTGAGCACAAGGAAGTTCCTTCTCTTTTCTTTTCTTTCCTTTTCTTCCGTGTTCTCATTAACCAATCAAAGATTAAATCACAAAATAAGAAATGCCCAGAAGAGTTGAGGGTGTAACACAAAATTTCCACTCTTTTCTTTCCCTCCATTTTCGCAGTAATCAAACATAAACATACATAAATAAAAGGGCAGCATTGCAGCAATACATAGTGGCATTTTAAAAAAAAAAACATTTTATTATATTTTATTTCAACTTTTACTCAATCTTTAAGAAACCCAACTAAAAAACAATAAATAAAAATAAAACTTTCTTTCACTTTCCGTTCATTTTCTCATTTACCCACCAACCAAACATAGATTCTCAAGCCAATAAAAAAAAAAGGGAAGAGAAAAAAAAAAAAAACCTAGAAGAGCGCCTTGGGGAGGCGGAGAGTGGCAATGGGTTCAGGGTTTTTTTTTCAGAAGGGTTTCTTGGTGTTGGATTTCGCTTGGAAGGTGCGGTGTTGGATTTGAGCTTGTGAGAGAGATCGAGAATGCCCAGCTTATGCATTCTCTCCATGTTCTCTTTGATCCTCTGGTCCCTGAACTGCTCGTACCCTGAAGTCCCCCCATTGTCGCTCTCGTTCTTCTCGCTGCTGCTTCGTGCTCTCTTTTTCCGAGCCATTACTGTCTCTGACTCTCTCTCTGTGAGTTAGAGTGAGAGTCTGAGAAGTTCATATATAAACGGTCGAGTGAGAGAAATGAAAAGACATGCATGATTTATAGGTCCACCAAAATCTTTTGGAGGGATTTTTTTTTTCTTTTTCGATAAACAACTTTGGGCGGGATTTGCTATTTTTGCTTTCGCGGGAAACGAATATGGTGTCGTTAACTCCTTAAGAGTATTCTAGTCAGGCTTTTCAAAATTTTAGCTAAGTTCTAAAAAAACTTATAGTTTAATTAAAGCACAATTATATCATATTCTCTATTTTATTTTACTATTCTATTTTTTAATATTTTTTTTTTATTTTTTTCGCAACTCCCAAAATACTTCCTTTTCTCATTTTTCTCCTCCCTCTCCTTCTGTTTCTGTTGTATATTCTCCCCCTCCCCTCTCCCTCTTTCTTTTACATTTTCCTCCTCACTCTCCCTCTGTTCCCATTGTATATTCTCTCCCTCTCCCCCCTCCCTCTTTCTTTTACCCATTCTTTTTCTCTTTCTCGATCAGCGACCTTCCATTGCCGGCATCTGGCGATCAATCCTTTCGTGGTGAGAATGCCACCCACACCCATCGGTGACCACACACTTTGAAAATCAACCCGTCAGTGAAGAAGAGTCCACAGCCACTAAAATCAGTCTTCGGCGATCAACCCATCAGTGAAGAAGCCTCCCAGAACCACCAACACTGGTGATCTATAAGCTTTCTATTATTCTTTAATCTCTTAAGCACACGCCCCTGTTGAACTCCAAAACTCTAAACTGAGAAGATGAGATATTTGTATTTTGTATACGGTTTGGTTAAAAGCCAACTGTGCTTTATCGTTTATTTCCAGTGGAATACTTTGACAGCATCTGGTTGCAAACATTTCCAAAGAGTTTGATGGGTTTTATTTATATGCTGCGAATTATGACTTGAGAAATTCTATGCAGAATACATTGAAGTGAAGTAAATACTGCTCGAGGAAAGTGCTAATATATATTGATTTAAGGATAGGTGATGTTTCATAAATGTAAATGGAAGTTATATGTTAAAAGTCCTTAATTTCCACTGGAACCTCACCTAGTCACCTATAAACAACCACAAAAAATTTACAAAGTCACATCTCATTGAGCTGTCAATGTATTATGTATGCCAAATGTATTATGTATCCCAACTTTAACAAAAGAAGTGAACATTGTGCAAGCACACACACAAAAGGAATATCCTGTAGTCATTTACATATTGAATGTCTCATCCTTATCTTTAACACTATTTAATTTTCAAAGAACAAGATTATCTTCTAGGCTCTATACTTGCTCTTAATTTATTTGAAATATTGTATTACTAATCTAATGTATGATGTTTTGGTTCAATCTTTTCAGAGTATTGTGAAAGAAAGTTTGAAATTGAAGAATAGGTAGTCTGGTCATTCAATGGATCGTCATCCTATATTTGACATAATTGCTAACGACTCCTCATCCTCCTCTGATGATGAGGTGGAGATGATTATACGATTTGCTATTGAAGAAGAACGTTTGAATAGCGGTGGAGGATCAAGACCACGTCGACGCCGCACGTTCATTAGGCGTGATTTTGTGCAAGCCACCGAAAGGATTTTCCGTGACTATTTTGCTGAACCACCATTATATCATCTGAATATATTTCGAAGAAGGTTTCGAATGAGTCGTTTTCATTTCTTACGTATTAAATCTATGCTAGAAGCGACCGAGCCATACTTTGTCCAACGAAGGAATGCTGCTGGAAGGCTCGGGTTGTCTTCCTTTCAAAAGATGACCGCCGCCATAAGAATGCTAGCTTATGGAACAACGGCTGATTTGTGTGACGAATATGTGAGTATTGGAGAAACAACCGCAATGAAATGTCTAAAAAAATTTGTTAAAGCTGTGGTTTTAAATTTTTCTGAAGAGTACTTACGGTCACCAACCAATAATGACATTGCCAGATTGCTAGCATTGGGCGAAAGCCGTGGATTTCCTAAGATGTTAGGAAGTGTTGATTGCATGCACTGGAAATGGAAGAATTGTCCCACTGCATGGCAAGGTAACTTTACTAGTCATATTCATGAACCAACAATTATTTTGGAAGCTGTGGCATCATATGATCTATGAATATGGCATGCATTCTTTGGGTTACCAGGATCTCATAACGACATCAACGTGTTAGAACGTTCTTCCGTATTTAATGAGCTTGCTGAAGGGCGTGCTCCTTTAGTCAATTACTCAATCAACGGTAACAACTATATAATGGGATATTATCTTGTTGATAGGCCTATATCCTTCGTGGTCAACATTTGTTAAAACAATTCCATCTCCACAAGGACAAAAAAAAAAAAGTCATTTCGCTAAAAAACAAAATGAGGCAAGGAAGGATGTGGAGCGTGCATTTGGAGTGCTTCAATCATGTTTTGCAATTGTTTGTGGACCTGCACGTTTTTTTCCAAATTGAAACGCTTAAAGACATTATGACGGCTTGCATAATATTACATAACATGAGCGTCATATCAATGAAGTTGAACGTGGTGATTATGAGCAATTCAATGCAACTACCCTTGATCCAGTGTCATACGCTCCTACACTTGAATTTATGGACTTCATTCGATGTCATCGTCAAATTAGAGACAGAGAAACTCATTCACAACTCCAATCAAACCTTGTGGAGCACTTGTGGCAACTACATAGCAATTCCTAGGCTTTTGTAACTTTAAATTTTGTATTCATGTGAAATGCTAGTATTTGAAACAATTGTCACTAGGCTTTTGTAATTTTAAATTTTGTATTCATGTGAAATGCTAGTATTTGAAAAAATTGCCACTATGCTTTTGTAATTTTAAATTTTGTATTCATGTGAACTCCAGAATTCAAAACCAGGAAGAATCCAGTCGACTGGATTGGGTAGTCCAAGCGATTGGATTAGTCTAGACCTCGAGATCCAATCGCCTGGATTGGTGTACTAGTCGCCTGGATCAGGCAGAAACTCTTGGGTTGATGTTTCAGTCGACTGGGCCAGTTTTAGTTACCTGGATTAAGGATCCAGTTGCCTGGATCCCTGATGCAGTCGCCTGCATCCTTCTTTTTTCAACCTTAGGCTAATTTTGGCTTTCTTTAAATAATCAAACTTTTATATTTTAATCCTTTTGAGCAGTTTGATTAATTTTCCTTGAAAATACATTAGTCCTATAAATATTATTTATAAAATGAATTTTGGACTAAAGGATTTATTTTTGAAAATCATTTTGAGTTGGATTTTAAAGTTTGAGCCATAAAGATGAAATATCATAAACTTTACAAAAACTCAATGATTTGATCTTCAATGATTCCTTTGTCTTGAGTCTTGATGACTTGATCTTCAATGATTTTGTATTTATGTCGACTTTGCATTTGCTTGATATTGATTAACCATGTCAGTCTAATAAAACAGCTAGTCAACATTATTGCAAGATATCATAATGTGTTGTTAGCATTAACCAAGTATTCAATTTTGGTTCAAGTATTTCCAACAACCATTCAATATTTTCTTTCCATTGATTTGGTTTAACCATAACATAATACACAACCAAAATGTACTAATGACATAATACCAATAATAAGTACATACAAAATGTCATCCTTTCTCCCCCTTGGCATCATCAAAAACAAAATGAGAACAAATAACTATATGCCATAATTCCTCAAATGCTCATTGATTTCCTCCATGGATTGAGCCAAACTTTTGAGTAACCATAGATAAGAAGTTGTCAAAGCTTGTCGTGAGGTTCCCCATGCTAGTGGCCAAAGAGTCCAAACGTCCAAACATGAGTTGGAAGTTGTCCTCATTGACACGAGAGGAGCTAGAAGGTGCGGTTGGAGGCTCTTGATCCTCTTGCATTGCCTCTTCATTTCCTTGAGCATTAGCTTCATCCATTTGAGCTTTTTCATCCATTTCTTCTACTACATGAGCATCTTTCTTAACCCATGTGTTATTCTTGAATTCAAACTTTATTTATTTCATGGTAGTTTCACCATAAACATCCGTTGAAATTGCCTTTCGCGTCTCTTTTTCAACACCATATGATGAAGAGGTCTAGATAGGAGATGTATTCGTATGAACCACTCTTAGGAAGGATGTTGTGGGTTATGATGTGATGAATGAGTCGGCTTTCTAATGTGAGCTTGGAAATTTTAGGTCTAATGGGTTCTTCAATGCTAGGATTTCAACACATTTGCCTAATTGACTTTAAAGGGTTATACCCTTCGAATTGCATCCAACTATTTGTAGTATAACGTTGAATAGTGGTGCGAGGAACTCCTAAGATAGAGGCTAATGTGAAAAAGGGTGAGTGAAATGAATTTACCCTTCACATAGGAGGTGATTTTGTCATGTTTATATTCAAAATGTGTGTAAAAGTGTCTAACAAGAGTGGTGTATCGAATTTGACGCAAAGAAAGGAAATTTTCCCATCTTTGAGCTTCAAAAAACTCTTTAAGATGAATGTGGTGATTAGCAAAGTAAGGGAAATCAACAATTTTTCCAAAAACTACCGTTTTACGAGCAATGTCGTCATGGAATCTTACCGAATGATTGGAAGAATTTAAGGTGTTGTCTATTGATGGAGTTTCATCCCTTTGAGCCCTTGATTTCAACCTTTTTCTTGGTCCTTCACTCACGGATTTCTTTGGAGCCATTCGGATTCAAGGAGTTAGGGTTTTAAATTGGAGGTTTTCGGAATGTGAGAGTTTTAAGAGTGATTGAATGTGATTGAGGGCTTGAAGTATGCTTAATATTGATTTTCGACTAAAACCCTAGGAGAGAAAGTGAGAAAAATTGAGAGCGAATGAGATAAGTGAGAGAAAATTCCTCTGTCTTGGTTTTACAAAACCCAAAAAACGCAGATCCAGGCGCCTGGATAAGGTGTCCAGGCGACTAAGTTAGGTAGAAAGTTTTTTAAGCTTAATTTAGGCGATTGGATCACCTGATCCAGTCGCCTGGATCTATCTTAAAAACCTTTCTGCCTCACTCAGTTGCCTGGACGCACACATAGCAGGGTCGCTTAGGTTGGGACATCCAGTCGCCTAGTTCACAATCCAGTTGCCTGGATGTACCTGATAGTTTCTCATTTTCTAATTTTTAATCTCTATCTCTCACTTATTCAATTGCTTACATATACTTGTGCTTGATTTAATATCATATCCATATTGCAAATTGAATTGTGCTCTTATAATTGCTTAATCAAATATTTGCTATTTGAGGATAGTTTTTAATATTAAAAAGAGCACCATGGTTGCATATTGTGTTTTAAGTGGAGAAGTCCCAATGCTTGAAAGTGTACTCCAACCAGGCTAAGTAAAAGTATGATGAGAAAGCCAAAAGCTGCATGAAATTGTGTGAAGGAACTTACTGCAACTTCTTCCTCACTTGCACTGTTGTTTAATTAAACATAAATAAATAAATCTATACAACTTAGGCATCCAATCACCTAGGCTAGCACCTCAATTGATCAAATCTATAGTGCGGAGAATCTGAATAAATCCATTTATTATTTAAGGAAAAGAGATACATAAACCATTCCAATCCATAACGACACACAAATATCAGCTAATATCAAGCCCAAAACTTCAGCCACAACTTAAGGAGGCAGCAATAAATCATGACAGCTACAACAATCAGATTACAGAATATTAAAAATGAACATCAAAGCTAGTAGAAACAAGTTTATATATAAAGCTGATGACAACCTCCTTATGATCCATAATGCTATTTAACAGAACTTAATTGTGTTACCCAAATATCAACCTAAGAAGGGGGGTGATTTAGGTTGAGGCAAACTTTTTCGATTTAAATGCGGAATTAAAAACTATCTTCAAATAGCAAATGTTGATTTAACAAATGTTTGATCACAATTCAATTGCAATATAGATATGATATGAAATCAAGCACAAGTATATATATAAGCAATTAAATATGTAAGAGATAGAGAGAGAGAAAATCAAACACGATGATTGTTATCGAGGTTCGGCTTCCGTGCCTACGTCCCCGCCTCAAGAACACTTCTTGAGGATTCCCAAATCCACTATTTGATAATCTTCTTCCGGGTGAAGATCAAACCGTTACAAATCTTCCTTACACAGTGAAGAGTAACCACCGAGTGAAAAATCATTTTCACTCCTTAGGATTTATACCAAAACCCTAACAAAATACTCACAGGTTTCAACAAAGTATTTGTTGTACAAGATAAGGCTCTCTCAAAGAGTAATTGTACACAATATGCTCACTCTAATAGTATATCAAAGATTTGATCAATATGACTCAAAAAGTGTTTAGAGAAATTTGATTTTTCAATCAAGGATTTTGAATGATATGAAAATATAAACTTGAGAAGGATGGATTGATGTATAAGATGTTATCTTTTCTATCTTTGATTTCTCTTGTATGCTTGATGTTTAGAAATGAAGAAAGGGTAGTATTTATAGCCATAATTGTTTTCTTCCCATTATCATGTTGTCTTGCATTCTTCTTGATTTTCAATCAATCAAGTTGCTTTCTTTGAAAACTTTTCTTCTTCAACCATAATTGATATGGTTGTCTTGTATTTGAATTTCAATCAAGTTGCTTTCTTTGAAAACTTTTCAAAATCAATTTAAGTTGGTTTTAAAGTTGAGCTATAAATATCAAATCTTAATAAACTTTACACAACCTAACTCTTACTTCTCATATGTCTCGGAGCATGCTTCTTGAGTTTTGATTTCTTTGTCTTGAGATTTGATGACTTTGCTCTTCAATGGATTTGCAACTTGTCAACTTTGCATTTGCTTGATATTTGAAATAGCTCAATGTTGGTCCAATTAAATCAATAGTCAACATTAAGCTTTAAAACATAAATCATTAGTTCATATGAAAATATCATTAATGAACAATTTAAAATCATTGTTATCATCAAAACTACATGAATGTTCTTAGATTAATTAGCCAATTAATAGGTATTGAAACCTTGAGGCTAACAAATTGCATATAACCTGGAATCAAAGTCAAATACAACCAACATAACTACATGATTATAGAGCATATAATACTAACTTGCAAAATCAAAATTTGCAAAGTTTGACAAGTTAAAAACATCAAACTTTTAACAAAAAAAATCAAAATTTGCAAATTTTGACAAGTTAGAAATAGTATCTAACTTTCACAACAAAATCAAAAAAACTTTGCAAAGTTAGTCAAGTTAGAGAGCATATGTACTCTTAATTACAAAAACAAAAAACTTGCAAAGCTTCACTAAGTACTCTTAGTTTGCCGCTCAATGATTTCTAGGCGACGTTGACGAATATAGTGTTGTTGCTGAGGATCCAAGCTAGATATATCCATCATTATAATTTCCATTTCTTGTTTTGCTCGTTCCAACTTAACCTTTTCTTGCCTAAGTCGAATCAACTCTTGGTCCTGAGCAGTAGTGTTGTCAACCTCAACTTTCCTAATTTGAATGAGTTCTTCAATTTGAGAACATGCCCTCTTAAGAATTTTTTTTTTTTTCATCAAATTTTAATTTCTTTTGTTCTTGCATGTCACTCAATATCCCTTCAAGATTTGCACACAAGCTATCACTGCTCTTTCGTTTACTTAGTCGAGCCTTTTCAGACTTCCTACCAAGTGGTCTCTCTAAGTCTACAAAAGCAGCTTGGGAGGTATCATCTTCCTCTAATTGTATCGGCTCTGAAGCAAAAGGTGTTGCAGCTGATCTTCTTTTTGGTTTTTCCATCGCTCTATGATCCACCCATTTTGGGTTATTCCTCAAGACATTCCAACAATGTTCAAATTGGAATGAGGCATCATATAACTTTCTAAACATTTCCTTTGCTCGACAAATCTGAAAAATTAACAAATGCAAATTGGATTAGTGAATAGATAGTATTGGTGCGTTAAATTTTGACATCACTTAAAAAAAAAAATTTACCTTGTCTTGCTCATTCAAACCACTTTCATTTCTCCTTTCAATCTGGGCTAAGCACCTACAAACTTATTAGTCTTAAGTTGAATCGTTGACCAACATTGCATTAGAGAGTTTGCGGTACGGCTAGTGTAAGATGTCTTCTCTTTCTGGAAATACTCATAAATTTTCTCCCAATCTACAGTGAACTTAACGCCCCGTGTTGGTTTCTTAGCAATAGATTCCAATTGAGTTTCGGATGAAAATTGTTCGGTACATACTTCAGCTTGTGGGGATTCCAAAATAAAATCGATACTCATGTTAGACCTTTTTTCTAGAAGATTTGTGAAGTACATATCTTCTCTCGTTAGTGAATCCATTTCTTGTCAAATAATAAATAATAGTAAGCCTATATATAAAGCAACAAGATAAATACATAACAAAAATTTATGTATAACAAAATAAGGATAAACACCTAGTGGTTGCTAGCAGGTATATTTTGCTACCTAACTCTATTCACTGAACACTGTTACATATTTATACCCAATTATCCATGGTTCTGCCTATTCACATTTTTTACAGCATCATAAATTTACAAATGAAAGAAATGAGGAAGAACTAGATGTTAAACACCAAAACAGTACCCAAACTTCTATTAAGAATGCAGACTTTGGCTTCTTTATACGAAGGTATAAAAAGAAATAAACTGGAGATGTTAAAATTTATCTAATGTTTTTTTAAAAAACCAGAAACTGATGTTCCCAAAAACAACTCATGTTCTTTAACAATTCAAATTTAACCACTCAAACTAAGATGTTCCCAACAGCAGGAAGAAGCTGAAAAATTCAAACACACTGAATAAAGGATCATGAGAATACAAGAAATGACAATGAACTTATATCAAGCTTTAGCATAATTAAAAATCTGAACTTTATATCTAAACAGACAATCAGTAAGGAAAAATATAAAAAATAAGAATACCCATCAATATATTATATATAGCAATGATAAACACTACAACCAACAAGATAAAACCATAAACACCATGAGCAAATAACAAATAATCCCATCTCAGAAAAATTATCTCAAGTTTTAATAACAAACACACAACCGGGTATCATACCCATCACCACAATGCAGCAAAATTTCACTCTAATCATCAAATAAATGAAGAAATTTGGGGAAATTGAAGCAAAATACCTCAAGATTGGTTGGAAGGGTTGGTTCTATTGGTCTTCCTGTCGCTGGTGAGCACCGTTATTCTTGGCGCGAAGTCGAGGGAGAGAACGCGGCAGACAAAATGAAAGAGAGAGAAAATAAGACTATTTAATTGCTTTGAGGATGAACAGTAGCTCCACGGTTTGGGTGAGTTACTATTCATCCGCTTGAGAGGTTCAGCCGAATGTTGAGGCTGGTGTGAGGCGTTTTTGCTCTTTTTTGGCTTTTTATACAGTTTGATGCGGCTGGTGGGAATGCTCTTAGAGCACTCTCATCAGACGCACCAAACCATATATTCGGAAAATATATTGGCGAACACCCACAAAACCGAACCACACCAACCTCGTCAATCTGCAAATCGTGTATACAACTTCTACAGTTCCTCCTCCAAACAGAGGAGCAACTGTTCATCCACAAACCCAAATGCTCCCCCTTTTATATTATATTTTCTCTCTCTTCCACCGTTGGTGTTGCCTCTCTCTCTCAATGATTCGCGCCACAAACGGTTCGGGCTTGGGGTTGCCGAAAAATTTGGATTTGATTTTTGGTTGATTTGTGGCTATGAAGGGACCACGGCAAGGCCGAGAAGGGCTCTGAGGAAACCACGGCGAGGCCAAGAAGGCTCGCGACAAGATGGGTTTATGGGTCGGTGGCCATAGGTAGTCCGATGATGGTTTTGTGGATGAGTGGGTTTTGTGGGTGTGTGGAGGCTGTGGGTTTTGATTTGGAGTCGATCTAGTGCTGTGGAGGCTGTGGGTTTTGATCTGGAGCCGATCTGGTGCCGTGGGTGTGGTGCTATTTCCAGAGGAGCCGTGGGTGTTGGGTTGAGTTTTGGTTGCTTTGGGTTGAGTTTTGGTTGCCAGAGGGGCTGTGGGTGAGTGGGTTGAGTTTGGTTGTTAGAGGAGCCCACATGTTGGAGGTTTGTTTCCGTTGGAGGTTTGTTTCTGTGACTGTGAGGAGAATTGGGAAAGTTAGGGGAAAGAAAGGAAAAAAAACGGGTGGAGAGTAAAGAGAAAATAATAATATTTTAATGAAATAGAGAAGAAATTAAAGAGGCTGATGTAGTTAATTAAAGAGGCTGATGTAGTTGTGCTTTAATTAAACTAGAAAAAGTGGGTGTTTTAGAACCCATTTGGCTAAAATTTTGAGGAGTCTAATATGAATGCTCTTATATGACAACTTTCCTTGTTAAATTCAAAGTTAATACACCGTCAAATTAGGGACATTCATCAATGTTGTCAATTCCTTTCGGTACCCTTTCCGGTTTGTCTATTTCAATGGAATATTTTGGTATTGGTCGGACGTTCTGTTTCTACTTTCTAGATTACCGTTAATATCTATATATTAGTAATATGAATAAATATGCCTAGCCATTTATCAAATTTATAACATTTAATTCAAAACCAAGTATTAATTTTTTTTAACAACATTAGTTTATGATAAAAGAATTTTTTTTTATTAATAAATTTTGATAGTAGATCCAATTTAATATTTTGTTAACTTAATATATATTTTATGATATACTTTATATCTATCCTAATTGTAAAGAACAAAATAAAATAAGAAATATAAACAAAATTACAACTATTTTATAAAATACTATTACATAATAAATGATGAGAATTTCATTGAGATATAGACTAATAAAAGATTAAAACTACCATTTGTTTGAGATCTTTTGCTTTCTCAAAATTGAAAAAAACAAAATAAAAAAAAACATAGGCATATTTGCATACCGATTGAAAATGTGCATTCCGGTCGGTATTTGGCCAAAACGGGTGAAATGGTCGGAATGGAACGGAATTTGGGCCAAGGTAGAATGAGGGGATTTCTCGTTCTGGTTTGCTTTCCGGTACTAGAAATTCTGACTGAAATATAACAGAATCAACTACATTAGTATTCATATGTCTCCGATGGTATTGGTTTTTAATGGACAAGATGAAAAACTATAACTTTAAAAATAAAATAAAAAATCATCTCGTCAGCTGATTCAAAATATTATTAAAAAAAAATATTTACCAAGTTACTTTTTCATTGGATGATGGACATAAAAAATAACTTTTTATTGGACTAAGACGATACAATACTTTATTACTATTGCACAGGATCTTAGTCCAAGTCCACTCGAGTGATTTTTTAGATGGACTTTTATTATTTTATTTTTTTCATTGAGGTGACAAATGGATTTGAAATCTCTTCTAGAACTTTGGCTCAATCCCATCTCATTAAGTCGTATTGAAAAACTATTGCACGAGCAATAATACATGGATGACTGAGATTAAAAGTTGATTTTTTAACTTTTCATCTCGACCATCCAAACAAAAAGTAACTTGTAAATCTTTTGTTAAAATTTGAAAAAACAACTTTCTATCTCAATCCAAATAATTGTTAAAATATAATTTGACTTTAGGGAAGTGTGCATACCATTGCTAACCTTCAAATAGCTTCCCTTTCTCTAAGAGCATTCACATTAGCTATTTTATAATGGTTTTTTCTTAAAATTACAGCAAATGAAGCTCAAAACAGCCTCTACATCGAATTAGCTATCCACTTTCATATTTTAAAAAATGCTACAATAACTCTTCATTTGTAGCACTTTCATTTATTTTTGTAATACTTCATTTTTCTCACCTACTCATCTCTCTTTTGTCCTCTATCTCTCTTTCTCGCTTTTTGTAATTCTTTTAGATTATTTTAATAGAATGTAGTGCAAAATGAAGAGTGTACTGTATGGTGTATTGTAAAAATGAGTAGTTAAAATAGAAAAAAAGTAATTTTTTCTTTTAGAATTTGAAGCAAGTGATGTGAATGCTCTTACGCACACATATTGGGAAGCAAATTATAAGTTCAAGGCTTTTGTTAATGCTCTTACACATACATATTGGGAAGCAAATGATAAGTTCAAGGCTTTTGTTAACGGATTCCCTAAAGTTTGATTAATTTGGGGCAAATGCCCTACTTTTATACTAAGTAGAGAAAAAAATATTGTAGGCTTATTGTGTGGGCAATTTTTTCAAAATAATGCTGTTACCCAAATATCAACCTAAGAGGGGGGGTGATTTAGGTTGAGGCAAACTTTTTCGATTTAAATGCGGAATTAAAAACTATTTTCAATTAGCAAAAACAAATTTAAGAACACAATTCAATTGCAATAAGATATGATAGAAAATCAAATACAAGCATATATAAGCAATTGAATAAGTAAGAGATAGAGATAGAGAAAATCAAACACAGTGATTGTTATCGAGGTTCGGCTTCCCCGCCTACGTCCCCGCCTCAAGATCACTTCTCGAGGATTCCCAAATTCACTAATTTGACAATCTTCTTTCGGGTGAAGATCAAAACCGTTACAAATCTTCTTTACACGGTGAAGAGTAACCACCGAGTGAAAAATCCTTTTCACTCTTAGAATTTATACCAAGACCCACAAATCTTCCTTACAAGGTGAAGAGTAACCACCCAGTGAAAAATCCTTTTCACTACTTAGGATTTATACCAAAACCCTAACAAAAACACTCAATGGTTTCAACAAAGTATTTGTTGTACAAGATAAGGCTCTCTCAAAGAGTAATTGTACACAATATGCTCACTCTAATAGTATATCAAGGATTTGATCAATATGGCTCAAAAAGTGTTTAGAGAAATTTTCAATCAAGGATTTTGAATAATATGAAAATATAAGCTTGAGAAGGATGGATTGATGTATAAGATGTTATCTTTTCTATCTTTGATTTCTCTTGTATGCTTGATGTTTAGAAATGAAGAAAGGGTAGTATTTATAGCCATCATGTTGTCTTGCATTCTTCTTGATTTTCAATCAATCAATTTGCTTTCTTTGAAAACTTTTCTTCTTAAGATTTTTCAACCATAATTGATATGGTTGTCTTGCATGTGAATTTCAATCAATCAAGTTTGTCTTTGAAGACTTTAAGAGATTTTTCAATTGATATTGTTGTCTTATATTTGAATTTCAACCAATCAAGTTGTCTTTGAAGACTTTAAAAGATTTTTCAATTGATATGGTTGTCTTATATTTGAATTTCAACTAATCAAATTTGTCTTTGAAGACTTTAAGAGATTTTTCAATTGATATGGTTGTCTTATATTTGAATTTCAACCAATCAAGTTTGTCTTTGAAGACTTTAA
The DNA here is from genome assembly GCA_907173295.1 of Fagus sylvatica. NCBI lineage: Eukaryota > Viridiplantae > Streptophyta > Magnoliopsida > Fagales > Fagaceae > Fagus > Fagus sylvatica. The sequence continues at coordinate 15,591,112 of OU015763.1, forward strand.
GAGATTTTTCAATTGATATGGTTGTCTTATATTTGAATTTCAACCAATCAAGTTGTCTTTGAAAACTTTAAAAGATTTTTCAATTGATATGGTTGTCTTACATTTGAATTTCAACCAATCAAGTTTGTCTTTGAAAACTTTAAGAGATTTTTCAATTGATATGGTTGTCTTATATTTGAATTTCAACCAATCAAGTTGTCTTTGAAAACTTTAAAAGATTTTTCAATTGATATGGTTGTCTTACATTTGAATTTCAACCAATCAAGTTTGTCTTTGAAAACTTTAAGAGATTTTTCAATTGAAGTTGGTTTTAAAGTTAAGCCTTAAAGATCAAATCTTAATAAACTTTACAAAACCTAACTCTTACTTCTCATATGTCTCGGATCATTGTCTTTGAGCTTGATTTCTTTGTCTTGAGTCTTGATGACTTTGATCTTCAATGAATTTGCAACTTATCAACTTTGCATTTGCTTGATATTTGAATTGGCCATCTTGGTCCAATTAAATCAATAGTCAAAATTAAGCTTTAAAACATAAATCATTAGTTCATATGAAAATATCATTAATGAACAACTTAAAATCATGGTTATCATCAAAACTACATGAATGTCCTTGGATTAATTAGCCAATTAATAATTATTGAAACCTTGAGGCTAACAAATGCTATTTTTAATTTTATTTTGCCAAACATAACCCACTGAAACTTAATTTGAAAAATAGGTAAAATATTGCAGGCTTATTGTGTGGGCAATTTTTTCAAAATAATGCTATTTTTAATTTTATTTTGCCAAACATAACCCACTGAAACTTAATTTGAAAAATAGGTAAAATATTGCAGGCTTATTGTGTGGGCAATTTTTTCAAAATAATGCTATTTTTAATTTTATTTTGCCAAACATAACCCACTGAAACTTAATTTGAAAAATGGGTCTCGTTTATATGAAATATAAGATTGACACCAATCTTGTTTTTAATAAAAACAAGATTCAACTTAAACTTTAAAGTTTAAACTGTGCGCCGCAAATTTAAA
>OU015763.1:15592241-15662241 GCA_907173295.1 Fagus sylvatica
GTCAGAGTCAGATATGGAAAATATCGACTGGCTTGACTTGGCCTATTAAGTGACCTATTCCCAACTTCATAACATTCAACTTCAAAATTTGCTCCCAACAGCCAAGTCTTGGGCCTCTCATGTGACGTAGTCAAACTTTTAAGTGATCGTTATTCACTACAACCCTTGGTTTTATTCGCATGTCATGCAATCTGGCTCTCAGAGGTCAACATCTCCAAGTTGAAAGCATATGCTTCTGCTACGGCTTTTCTTTGCACCACACATTGCGGCCTTTGCCAAATTATTGCATTTACGGTGTGAATCTCATATTGTTGATTACTTCCCTGCCCAATACCATAGATACCCTTTAGCTACATAATTTATTGACTTGCTATTGGTGATTTCATGAGCTCAACCATGACTAATCTAAAACATTACTATTGTGTTAATTTACACAGAAGACCCATTAATCCCATTTCTTTTAGTTTCGGTGTTTGACATTTTCTACTAATTTGACATTAGCAATTCAAAACCTAAAAAGCCATAACTTGACTAACATTGACTTTTTTTTTTTTTGCTTTTTCTAATCTAAGACAGAAATCTTACTCTAAACACACACATAGTATATATATGAGAGGAAAGAGATCGAATCTACGCCAACTAGGTTGGGAATGGGGAGTGCCCCAATGGGCCAATTGGGCCATTAACCAAAAAAAAAAAAAAAAAGTAATACCACGTGCTTTGTTTTACATTAGCAATTTTTTTTTATCAAGTGTTTTGTAGGCTAAACTCACGTGCTTTGTTTTTTTTGGGTTATTGGAATTTTGGCTAATTTCATTTTAGAGGGCTAAACAATTGGGCTAAATAAGAAGGGAGCTAATGACTTAATTTGGATTGAGCTAAATTTAAAAAATAAAATAAAAATGTGTAAATTTAAAAACTAAAAATGGTATAGCCCAGCTCAACCAACTAGTGGCTTTGCCACTCTCTCTCTCTCTCTCTCTCTCTCTCTCTCTCTCACATCCATTAGAAAACCATAAACGTGATGGGCCTAGGTTTTCCGTTGATAGGTGGATCACAGCTATGGGTTTTTTTGGCTGGGTTTCGATGCCAGTGAGGGGGGGAGGGGTTATTCATGACGGTGTTGTTTAGGCATGACTTAAAGGGCCTTGTTTTTTGCTATGAGTTTTGCTCTGTCAATCAGGGGTTTTGGTTAGGTTTTGGTGTAGGCAAAGGTTCTATGGTTGCAGATTACTAAAGAAGGGCTTCAAAAATTTCAATTGGAAGTTTAGATTTTTAATTTATTCTTCTCAACTAGACATAGTTTCTAAGATTTTTTTTGTTTATAAAAAATTGTATGTTCTTCTTCTTCTTTCTCAATTCGCTTATCCATTTTTATGATGGGTCCTTGGTTTTTTGATGAATCAAGGTGAGTTTGGGTTTCGATGTTCACAATTTTTGATATGGGAATGCTGAATTTGGTATTTGTGTTTTGGTGTGGGAGATTTAGATCATAGATACCCTTTTAGATCATTTATTGACTTGCTGTTGGTGATTTCATGGGCTCTGCCATTGACTAATCTAAAACACTACTATTGATTTAATTTACACATAAGACCAATTAATCCCATTTCTTTTAGTTTCGGTGTTGACATTATCTACTAAAGAGGTTGAATTGACCTAAAAAGGAGGTTTGTAATTAGAAAATGGTTACTCTAACCTAGGGACGGGGAAGGTGATTCACAAGGGTTTCCTAACCCCCAGAACTAATTATGGAGGTTAAATTGACCCTAGTTTAAGAGAATGTCTAACCTAAGGATCAAAGCGGAGTCAGTATTAACCTTACGATTATCGAAAATTGCAGCTTGAAAGGAGACCCTAGCCTATTGGAGGATTGCTAAGTCAATCTAGCTAATACTAAGCAAGACTCACAAAAACTATAAATTTATAATGTCTTTAAAAAAGGGTATTTTAGAAATTTGACTAAAATATGATGTCATTCAACCACCATGTTATACTGTAACAAACTATAGAATACAGATTCAGGGTTTTATTCATGTATTGTCACCAAACTGATGAATAGTAATAGTTATTCCATTACAGCTTATTCTATTCCTTTTAATATTTATTCCTATTACATTGTAATAACTATTACTATATACCAAACGAGCCCCAAGTGTTTTGTAGGCTTTAAGACTCATAGCTTTGTTTCTTTTGGGTTATTGGAGTTTTGGTTGATTATATTTTAGAGGGGTAGACATTTGGGTTAACTAAGAAGGGAGCTAATGACTTAATTTGGACTGAGCTAAATTTAAAAAATAAAATAAAAAATGTGTAAATTTAAAAACTAAAAATGGTATAGCCCAGCCCAACCAACTAGTGGCTCTACCACTACAAAGAGAAAGAGAGAGAGAGAGAGATACATAATTCAATACTTAACCTGACCATTCAAGGGATATTGTTCTTAAAAGGATTTGGAGCGAGACTTTGTTAAAATATATTAGAATATTATAGATTGGGAGCCGATCGACATCTATTGAGTTTGTTTAGCACCCAGGTTTTGATTCGGGAACCAAACTGCTAAAAATTGATAATTGCAACATATTTTGCTTTCTTTCCATCTAATTGACTTAGGACTTCTCCAATCAGTTATATTCGGGACTCTACCCATTTAATAATTAAATAAAAAATAATGGAATATTTATTAGTTAAAACTATTCATTATTTAATTATTAAATTTGAAATTATCCTCTTGGAAATTATCTCATGCATTAATATTCACCATATTGGAGTGTTTCAACCAATAGAGATTAATTATAATTAATTTAAATTTAATTTTTTGAAAGACCAATCAAAATTGTTTTCTTCATAAAATCTTTGTTTTTGCTCCAATTTGGAATTGGAAAAATACCCTTTCATCCGTAATTCAATATTGACCAATTAAAACATGATTTTTTAATATGCGGTTCAATTTTGAATTTTCGGATTTGTGAAATTATTATCCTTTATTCTTTAAAGTTAAAAAAGTGAAAATTAATGGTTGTAAAATAGGGTATCAACAATCCTCTATCTCTATATGGTTTTGATCATATTTCAATAAATCCTAAGTGAAGTTTCAATTTGCATTATCAAAAAAGAAAGTGTGAAGTTTCGATTGTGACACCAATTCGCCTTGCAAACAATAAGTAAACCTAGTAATTAATTTTGTGCCAATCAAATGATATAACCAATAATAAGTTTGAGCTGTATATTGAGTGTTGTTGCTATGAACATAAATTGATAAATAAAATAAATTTCATAATTTATAAAAATATAAATTATGTTTCAAATAAGGTCAAACTACATCCTTAACATTTACACATATTGCACGTTTGATACTTAATGATTGAAATGATCTAACGTAAACATCATCGTTTCTTTTTAGATTTATTTGCACGTGGCTAACAGATTGATGATGCGTTGCCATTTTATCCAAATCTCTTACCCATAACACAATTACCCACCCAAAATCCCATAAGATCTAGTTATCTCTCTCTCTCTCTCTAACTCAACTGCCATGGCCACCCACCATGGCTAGAGCAGATCCAAGATCTTCTATGGCCAAGTCTCACAATCTGACCATTTTTCTCAAAATCAAAAAACAAAATAGAACCCCAACACCCACATCAACACCAACTAGGTCATACTCGATCAACCAACACCACACAAAAAATTGGAACCCATATGACAATTATTCATAAACCATAGAACAAAAACAAAAAAAAAAGTTACTCATTGTTTAAAAAAAAAAATCATCATTGCATATACGAAAAACCCACCAAAACCAGATCAAAGGAGATACCCAAGGAAAAGAGATAGAAAGAAAAGACAGGGAGTGGTAGAGGAAAGGAGAAAACCCCTCAAAGGGTGAGACCGCCTTGGAGGTGAGGCCGGAGAATAGAGAGACAAGTACATCTTGAGCTGAAAGGCCCACTAGAGCTTGAGATCAAACCACAACAAGGGCGAACACAGAGGAGGAAGGCCGGATTAGAAGCTTGAGAACCTTGAAACCCACAGAGGGACTTGAAAACCAACAAAAGGGCGAAGTTTGAACCATAATGAAGATAGGAGAACCCACGGGGAAAGAGCGGGGACAAGCACACCTCAAAGTGATACTTATAATGGTGGCCAAAGGAAGAACTCGAGCACACGATAGTATCAGAATGGTGGAATTTAATTCACTTTGCATATACCATTTACATCAGTTTAAATACACATACAGGATAACAAACATTTGATTTGAAATCCTAAAGTATAGAGCAGTTCTAAACTGCTTCCTAACTCTAAGGAGCAACTAGTTTGAATGACTTAAAAATAGCAAGAGTAAGATTACAATCTGTACAGCTGTTCACAACTACAATCTGTTGCAATCCGTTGAGTGATGATATGCCCTCTCAAGATGGAGCTCGGGATAGGAGTCCAATCTTGGATTTGAGATCTTGAAAACGGATACGGTGAAGAGGCTTGGTGAGTGCATCTGCAAGTTGATCTGCTGAGGATACATGCACAACACGAAGGATACCATTTTGTACTTGATCTCTGATGAAGTGATAATCGATGGCAACATGTTTCATCCTGGAGTGAAACACAGGATTGGAGCAGAGTTGGGTAGCACCAACATTGTCACAGTATAGGACTGGACAGTATGGGAGTTGAACTCCAAGATCAGTTAGAAGATAGCAAAGCCAGTTGAGCTCAGCTGCTGCATTTGCTACTGATCTATATTCCGCTTCGAAATGCCCCTCAAGAACTGCGATTGCTGGTTAATTCCCCTCCATTTCTGCCTCTCTCCTTAAACTTTCCGGATCTATATTCGCTCAGTTCAAAGATTGCAAGCTGCTCAGAACCCATGAGAACTGGCCATTTGCGCAACTAGGCCCACATGGCCACAAAACCGAGATGTGCTTATTACTATCATCCAGACGCCATAGGCATCACATCGGGATTTGACCAGAAACTTAAGAAGATAATTCGAAGTTCTTTGTGTGAACAACCCAGCTACCTAAAGGTTTGGCTAATCGTTACTCCTATGCTATATTCTTTTTAACGTGCACGGGTTCCACAAATGCCTAGGTTGCCCTCCTAGAGTTAAGGAAAGCCAGTTTTAGGAAAGCTGCTTCAAGGGCGGTGTTATATACGTTAATATTGGTAAGTTATTGTCAAATCAAAATGGCATTTCTTGGTTTATCCTGTGATGGTGGGTAATTCTTTAAAACTATTTTAATTGTAATTGAGTGTATATTGGCCAGAAAAGGTGAACCTATTTACAATCCACCCCCTTATTCTGAATAGTTATCAGAGCACAAGCTGCATTTCATCTGTGTAATTGTGTTTCCTTTTCCAAGCACTCACATGGATACGATGCATTGCTGACCCCGTTAATTATGCGAACCATTCGCTATATTCACCAAAATGACGCACACCCACAAACTCTATAAATCGATAGCATCCATATGGTTGCAATTCGCTGCTCTCCACTGCTCGTGTGGGAGTGAAGCTGCATGACTGGGCCTATCAAAGCCTTGCCTCGACTCTTCTTTACCCCCAATTTATACCTTTCTGGGCAACATACTACAGTCTCCCAAACTTAATTTCATTGGGCCCCTATTGACCACCCGTTGGCTTGGCTCGGGTTACTCTATGATGGCTATCATCCAAACCTTCTTCTTGGCTATATTGATGGCTCCAAACCATGTCCACCAGCTACCTTGACCCAAGAGAATGCCACCAGACCAAATCCCGAATACATTCTATGGATCCGACAGGACCAACTGATTCTTAATGCTGTTATTGGCTCCATTTTACCCACCATTATTCCTTTCATAGCTCAAGCCACCACCTCTAGACAAGCCTGGACAATTCTAGCCAATACCTATGCAAAACCCTCTCGTGGCCGCATTAAACAAATCAAAAACCAACTCAAAAACACCACCAAAGGCTCCCTTAGCGTCACTGAGTTTATGCAGACTATCAAAACTCGAGCAGATGATCTTGCTCTTCTTGGCGCCTCCCTTGATGAAGAAGAAATCACGGACAAAATCCTCGATGGTCTCGGCGATGAGTACAAAGAACTAGTTCGTGCTGTACAGGCAAGAGATACCTCCATCACCTTTGAAGAACTACATGAAAAACTCCTCAACTTTGAGGTGTCCCTTCAAAGTACTCACTTGAGCCACATCATTTTCAGCCACTGCAAATCCCACATATCGAACCAACAACAAAAGCTGGCGTCCTTCTCAACCACAAGGCACCACCACAACCAACTGGCGCCCATCATACAACTCCCCCAACCGCTCCCCTGCTGGAACAACTACAGGATCCCGTAATCCTCCCAGGCCATACTTGGTCACTGCCAAATCTGCAGAATTCAAGGTCACACAGCCAAAAGGTGTCCTTCATTTCGCCTTGTACCAGTACAAAATTCCCCTACATCCAACTCTCCACAGCAGGGCACACCATGGCAACCACAAGCTCACCTTGCCACCCATCCATACCCACCTGGCTTACAGTGGTGGACAGTCTCACCATGTCACCTCAGATCTCGACAATCTCTCCCTGCATACTCCATACATTGGCACTGATGACATCATGATCGGAGATGGCTCCAATCTTCCCATCACCCACACTGGTTCCACTTCTCTCAAAACTTCTCAACATACATTTACATTAGACAATGTTCTCTGTGTACCTTCTATGGAAAAAAACCTAATCTCTATTTCACAATTTTGCACTTCTAACCATGTTTCCATAGAATTCTTACCATCCATTTTTTTTGTGAAGGCACTTCATACAGGGACAATACTGCTGCAGGGACAAACTAAAGATGGTGTATATGAGTGGCCCACTTCCTCACCTTTCACTGCCTTCTCCACAATAAAGACCACATCCTTCGACTGGCACCATCGCTTAGGACATCCTGCCTTCTCAATTCTCAAACACATTGTCTCTAGCAATCACTTAGGCTCATCTTCCTCTTTATCTTCGGATTTCTCATGTAATGCTTGTCTTTGCAATAAAAGCCACAAAATGTCATTCTCCAAACTCTACAATTGTCTCAAATAATCCACTTGAAATCATATACTCCGATGTGTGGACCTCTCCAATTTTCTCTACTAATGGCTTTAAATATTATGTTATCTTCATTGATCATTTTACTAAATATATTTGGTTTTACCCACTCAAAAACAAATCTGATGTAAAAGAAGTTTTCATAAAATTCAAAGCCATTGTAGAAAAACACTTCAATTCCACCATTAAAACTCTCTACTCTGACAATGGTGGAGAATATATCTTTCACTAGCTGACTTTCCTTTCCACCAATGGTATTTTTCACATCTCACCACTCCCCCTCACACACCTGAACACAATGGTTACTCTGAAAGAAGGCACCTTCACATCGTTGAGACTGGTTTAGCTCTCCTCACTCATGCTTCTTTACCCCGCTCCTACTGGACTTATGCCTTTGCCACAGCCGTCTACCTCATCAATAGAATGCCAACACCCACTTAAATCTATCATCACCCTACCACAAAATATATTTCAGACCACCCCAAACTACTCTCTAAATTAAGAGTCTTCTTCTGGCTGCTTATGCTACCCCCTTGGCTTCGACCTTATACCTCACACAAACTTGAATCACACGGTCCAAGCCATGTGTTTTCCTTGGGTACTCTCTCACTCAAGTGCCTACTACTGCCTTGACCCTTCAACTCCAGAATCTATGTCTCAAGACATGTCAAGTTTGTTGAGTCTCAGTTTCCCTACTCTTCAGTCTCGGGTCCATCCTCCATTCCACATTCCAACCCCATAAACACTTGGATACCAGCACCAATCAAAGTCATGTCATCCACTTCACAGCCGCCACTCAATATGCCATCTGAAGGTTTCACTCCTCAGCAGACTCAAAGTGCAGCTTCGACATCCATCCCAATACAGCCTCCATCCACAAACACAGCCCAAAACACCCAAACAACCACACCTTCCTTGACATCCTCAACCAATACAACCCCACCACTACATAATCCACCCGAAACTACTACCCTTCCCACTCACACAATGACCACCCGAGCCAAGAACAACATCCATAAACCCATCACTAAGATGAACCTTCATACCCAACTCTCCAAGTCCAATGGCCTTGAACCCACCACAGTCACTAAAGCCCTTCTAGATCCTAAGTGGCGTAAAGCCATGTCTGATGAGTGTGATGCCTTGGTCAAAAATGGAACATGGGAACTTGTTCCACCTAATTCTACACAGAATATAGTTGGATGTAAATGGATTTTTAGAATCAAACGTAACTCTGATGGCTCTATTGACAGGTTCAAAGCACGTTTGGTTGCTAAGGGATTTCATCAAAGACCGGGTGTCGACTATCTTGACACATTCAGCCCTGTAGTAAAACCAACAACAGTTCGTGTTGTTCTCAGCCTTGCTGTATCTCGGGGTTGGTCCTTACGCCAGCTTGATGTCAACAATGCCTTCCTCCAAGGCCATCTCTCCGAGACTGTCCACATGCAACAACCACCAGGTTTTGTTGATCAAGATCATCCATCCTATGTCTGCAAACTTCGAAAGGCAATCTATGGCCTCAAACAAGCACCTAGAGCATGGTATCATGAACTTCGCACTTTCCTTCTTAGCTCTGGTTTCAAGAATTCTCATGCAGACACATCATTATTTGTTCTCACTACTGCTGCCCAGAAAATGTATATCCTTGTGTACGTGGATGACTTAATAATTACGGGTGACAACAATAAGATGATCGACTCCTTTGTTGATGGTCTTGCCCATCGGTTTTCAATCAAGGATCTTGGACAGCTATCTTATTTTTTGGGTGTGGAGGTAGTGCAAACAGCAAGATTTTATTATAAGCTAGTGTATCCGCTCGTACTCAATGACAGATGCATAAGAAACCTGCTACTCCAATTCCAACCAGCCCACTTGTAAACGGAGCCTATGATCCAAGAAGAACAATTGTAGTATATCTCTTATACAAGACCAGACCTGATTTGCGGTTAAAAGCATTAGTGACACATTTGGACTTTGTAAACGCCTATTACGATTCTATGTGGCAGAAAATAACTAAATCATCGCAAGTCTCCATTAAATCTAACTACTCAGGCAGATTGGGCTAAAAGATGATTTCTTCTACTAGTGCCTATGTCATCTATTTGGTCGAATCCAGTCAAATACACAATTTTGTAAGAAACTCTTTAAGGAAATTAGAGAAATTTGATTTCATTAATTGGTAACTTTGTTGTATCCTGGAGGTGAATTGTCATAACCTTGTAGCAAAACTCTTTGAAAGTGGGGGCAATTATCATCTTAAAGAAAGTGATATCACGCCTCAAAGTTGTATTTATTTTCTAATCTTGACAAATTCCTTAACACAATTTTGTCTACGCCTCAACTTGATCACCCTCAATCTTATGGAATGAATTAACGGTAATACATAATATTTTATGTTTTGAGTATGTCGAAGGGCCAACAAAGTAATATCTCTTAATTTTTTCTTTATCTTACGATGAAATTCAAATCTTATAAAATATCATTATTTGAAGGCCAAACTATATTGTTGGTCTCTAACATTTATATAAGTTTCACTTTTAGTCTCTAATATGCACTATTGGTCCTTCTGTTTGTCTCTGTTAGGTTTATGTTTAAGTGGCTAACAAATTGATAATGTGACAATTCTTTTAATTGATGTGGATTTTTTCCCCCATTTACACCTTGGCATTTTACCGAAATCTGTTACCCATAACCCGATTGCCCACCTGAAATCCCCACAAGATCTGGTTATCCCCCATTTCTCTCTCTCTAACTCGGCTGCCATGGCCACCATGGCCAAAACCCTGTGTGCTATCGTGTGCTCGAGTTCTTCCTTTGGCCACCATTATAAGTATCACTTTGAGGTGTGCTTGTCCCCGCTCTTTCCCCGTGGGTTCTCCTATCTTCATTATGGTTCAAACTTCGCCCTTTTGTTGGTTTGATCAAGTCCCTCTGTGGGTTTCAAGTCATCAAGATCTCAAGCTTCTAATCCGGCCTTCCTCGCGAGCCTCACTCTGAGGTACTTGTCTCCTCCTGTTAGTGGGTCCTCTACCTTTTGTCATGAGTCACCTATCGCTTGTTTTAGGTAATTAGGTCTCTCAAACCCTTTGTGGGTTGCCCAAACCCCTCGTGGGTAGCCAAGCCTGTCGGTACCGCTTGTATTGTCCTTTTTGTCCTCCCTGTCTAGCTTCTCTAGTGAATGGAGTTGAATCTTGTTGCCAAGGAGGGATATCTCTTTGTTCACTCCCTTTTTCTTTCATCCTTTACTTGCACTTTGATCTGGTTTTGGTGGGTTTTTCGTATATGCAATGATGATTTTTTTTTTTAAACAATGAGTAACTTTTTTGTGCCACAATTTTGTTGTATGGTTTATGAATAATTGTCATATGGGTTCCAATTTTTTTTGTGGTGTTGGTTGATTGAGTATATGACCTGGTTGGTGTTGATGTGGGTGTTGGGGTTCTATTTTGTTTTTTGATTTTGAGAAAAATTGGTCAGATTGTGAGACTTGGCCATAGAAGATCTTGGATCTGCTCTAGCCATGGTGGGTGGCCATGGCAGCTGAGAGAGAGAGAGAAAGAGAGAGAGAACTAGATCTTATGGGGATTTCGGGTCGGTAATTGTGTTATGGGTAAGGGATTTGGATAAAATGGCAACGTGTAAAAGGAAAAAAAAAAAAATGTTATATCATCAATCTGTTAGCCACGTGCAAATAAATCTAGCGAAGAAGATCAACGATGCATGATTTTGAAACGTTAGATACTAATTACGCTCATTTCAATCATTAAGTATCAAACGTGCAATATGTGTAAATGTTAAGGATGTAGTTTGACCTTATTTGAAACATAATTTATATTTTTATAAATTATGAAATTTATTTTATTTATCAATTTATGTTCATAGCAACAACACTCAATATACAGCTCAAACTTATTATTGGTTATATCATTTGATTGGCACAAAATTAATTACCAGTTTTACTTATTGTTTGCGAGGCGAATTGGTGTCACAATCGAAACTTCACACTTTCTTTTTTGATAATGCAAATTGAAACTTCACTTAGGATTTATTGAAATATGATCCAAACCATATAGAGGATTGTTGACACCTTATTTTACAACCATTAATTTTCGCTTTTTTAACTTTAATAAATAAAGGGTAATAATTTCACAAATCCGAAAATTCAAAATTGATCCGCATATTAAAAAATCATGTTTTAATTCGTCAATATTGACTTAAGGATGATAGGGTATTTTTCCAATTCCAAATTGGAGCAAAAACCAAGATTTTATGAAGAAATTAATTTTGAATGGTCTTTCAAAAAATTAAATTTAAATTAATTATAATGAATCTCTTTTGGTTGAAACACTCTATTATGGTGGATGTTAATACATGAGATAATTTCCAAGAGGATAACTTTAGATTTAATAATTAAATAATGAATAGTTGTTTTAACTAATAAGTATTCCATTATTTTTTATTTAATTATTAAATGGGCACGTTTAGTAGCTGTAGAAGTGGAAAGAAAGCAGAATAAGTTGCAATTATCAATTTTTAGCTGTTCGGTTCCCGAGTCAAAACCTGGGTGCCGAACAAACTCTCTGGATGCCAATCGGCTCCCAATTTATGATATTAAAATGAGGTGTAACTTAAACTCATCTCAATCTATAATATACTAATATATTTTAACAAAGTCTCATTCCAAATCCTTTTAAGAACCATATCCATTGAATGGTCAGGCTGAGTATTCAATTATGTATTAATCTCTCTCTCTCTCTCTCTCTCTCTCTTTATGTAGTGGTAGAGCCACTAGTTGGCTGGGCTGGGCTATACCATTTTTAGCTTTTAAATTTACACATTTTTTATTTTATTTTTTAAATTTAGCTCAGTCCAAATTAAGTCATTAGCTCCCTTCTTAGTTAACCCAAATGTCTAGCCCTTTAAAATAAAATCAGCCAAAACTCCAATAACCCAAAAGAAACAAAGCAAATGAGTCTTAAAGCCTACAAAACACTTGGGGCTCGTTTAGTACACAGTAAATTTAGTAATGGTTATTACAATGTAATACGATTCAATATTACAAGGAATAAAATATGTTGTAATTAAATAACTATTTTTATTCATCATTTTGGTGACAACATATGAATAGAACCTTGAATTTGTATTCCATAGTTTGATACAGTATAGAAGGTGGTTGAATGACATCATATTTTAGTCAAATTCCTAAAATACCCTTTCTGAAAGGCATTAAATATTTACAATTTTTGTGAGTCTTGCTTAGTATTGACTTAGCGGTTCTCCAATAGACTAAGGCCTCCTTTCAATATTTTCAATAACCGTAAGGTTAATACTAACTCCGCTTTGTTCTTTAGGTTAGATATTCTCTTAAACTAGGGTCAATTTAACCTCCTTGATTAGTTCTAGGTAGGGGTGTAATTGGTGAGGTGCGATGCGGTTTTCTTCGGATTTATGCACCTACACCTTATAATGCGGTTTTTCTATTACATGCACCTGTACCTGCACCTATTAAGATCGGTTTTGGCGCGGTGCGGTGCGGTTTGGTGTGGTGCAGTGTAGGTGCGGTCTTGCGGTTTGAGCTGGACTTATTTGGGTCGGATTGGACTAGTCCAAATGTCAATTTGAATTTAAAAAATCCACCTTTACAACAACTCAAAAATTTGGCTAACTATAGCATACAAATATAAATCAAAGTTTCCAATCTCAACCTGAATATTTAAGAAAAAAAAATTATAACATACATATCTCATAGAATGAATCATAATTTTAAATCTCAACCTGCACATATATATCATCCTTATACAAATATAACTCAATCTCAACCTTCACATACCATTAGCATACAAATATAATGTAACATCACCTGCATATAGCATTAGCATACAAGTATAATATACTAGGGGTGTAATCGGAGAGGTGCGTTGCGGTTTTCTGCGGTTTTCCTATTACACGCACCTGCACCTACACCTTATAGTGCGGTTTTCCTATTACACGCACATGCACCTGCACCTGCACCTAAGATCGGTTGCGGTTTGGTGAGGTGCGATTCGGTGTGGTTCTTGCGGTTTGGTCGGTTGTGTCGGTGAAGCTTACACCCCTAGTTCTAGGGGTTACGAAACCCTTGCGAATCTCCTTCCCCGTCCGTAGGTTAGAGTAACCATTTTCTAGTTACAAACCTCATTTTAGGTCAATTCAACCTCCTTATAGATAATGTTTGAAATGCACGCAATTTGTCCCTAACGTTTTAAAATTATGCATCATTGGTCATTATGTTTATCTCTATTAGGTTTATGTGTACGTGGTTAACAAATTGATAATGTGGCAATTCTTTTTGTTGATGTGGAATTTTTTCCCCATTCACACCTTGGCATTTTACTCAAATATATTACCTATAACCTAATTGCCCACCTAAAATCCCCATAAGATCTGGTTATTCCTCATTTCTCTCTCTTTAACTCGGCTGCCATGGCCACCATTGCCAAAACCCTGTGTGCTATCGTGTGCTCGAGTTCTTCCTTTGGCCACCGTTATGAGCGTCACTTTGAAGTGTGTTTGTCCTTGCTCTTTCCCATGGGTTCTCCTATCTTCGTTATGGGTCAGACTTCACCCTTTAGTGGATTTGATCAATTCCCTTTGTGCGTTTCGAGTCGTTAAGATCTCAAGCTCCTCCCCGGCCTTCCTCGCGAGCCTCACTTTGAGGTGCTTGTCTCCTCCCGTTAGTGGGTCCTCTGCCTTCTGTCGTGAGTCACCCGTCTCTATTTTCGGTTAGGTTTCTCAAACCCTTTGTGGGTTGCCAAGCCTATTAGTACCGCTTATATTGGCCTCTTTGTTCGCCCTAGCTGGCTTTTCTAGTGAATGGAGTTGAATCTTGTTGCCAAGGAGGGATATCTCTTTGTTCACTCCCTTTTTCTTTCATCCATTGCTTGCACTTTGATCTGGTTTTGGTGGGCTTTTTGAATATGCAATGATGAGTTTTTTATTATTATTATTATTATTTTTTTACAAAATGAGTAACTTTTTTGTGTCCTAATCTTGTTGTATGGTTTATGAATAATTTTCATATGGGTTCCAATTTTTTATGGTGTTGGTTGATCAAGTATGGCTTGTTTGGTGTTTGATGTGGGCATTAGGGTTTTGTTTTGTTTTGTTTTTTGATTTTGAGCAAAATTGTCAGATTGTGAGACTTGGCCATAGAAGAGCAGGGATCTGCTCTAGCCATGGTGGGTGGCCATGGCAGTAGAATTAGAGGGAGAGAGAGAGAGAGAGAGAGAGAGAGAGAGAGAGAGAGAGAGAGAGAGAGAGAGAGAGAGAGAGAGAGAGGAGATAACCAGATCTTATAAGGATTTCGAGTGGGTAATCGAGTTATGGATAAGGGATTTAGATTAAGTGGGAACTTGTAAACGAAAAAAAAAATGTTACATCATCAATCTGTTAGCCACTTGCACAGAAATCTAACGAAGACAAACATAATGATCAACGGTGAATGATTTTGAAACATTAGAGATTAATTGCGCTCATTTCAATCATTAAGGACCAAACGTGTAATATGTGTAAATATTAAGGATGTAGTTTGACCTTATTTGAAACATAATTTTATACATTATGAAATTTATTTTATTTATTAATTTATTTTCATAGCAACAACACTCAATATACAGCTCAAAATTGATTGGCACAAAATTAATTACCAGGTCTACTTATTGTTTGCGAGGCAAATTGGTGTCTCAATAAAAAAATTCACACTTTTCTATTTTGATAATGCAAATTGAAACTTCACTTAGGATTTATTGAAATATGATCAAAACCATATAGAGATAGAGGATTGTTGATACCCTATTTTACAACCATTAATTTTTACTTTTTTAACTTTAAAGAATAAAGGATAATAATTTCACAAATCCGAAAATTCAAAATTGAACCGCATATTAAAAAATCATGTTTTAATTGGTCAATATTGAATTACGGATGAAAGGGTATTTTTCCAATTCCAAATTGGAGCAAAAACAAAGATTTTATGAAGAAAACAATTTTGATTGGTCTTTCAAAAAATTTAAATTTAAATTACTTATAATTAATCTCTATTGGTTGAAACACTCCAATATAGTGAATATTAATGCATGAGATAATTTCCAAGAGGATAATATCAAATTTAATAATTAAATAATGAATAGTTTTAACTAATAAATATTCCATTATTTTTTATTTAATTATTAAATGGGTAGAGTCCCGAATATAACTGATTGGAGAAGTCCTAAGTCAATTAGAAGTGGAAAGAAAGCAAAAAAAGTTGTAATTATCAATTTTTAGCAGTTTGGTTCCCGGGTCAAAACCTTGGTGCCGAACAAACTCAATAGATGTCAATCAGCTCTCAATCTATAATATTCTAATATATTTTAACAAAGTCTCGTTCCAAATCCTTTTAAGAACCATATCCCTTGAATGGTCAGGTTGAGTATTCAATTATGTATTAATCTCTCTCTCTCTCTCTCTCTCTCTCTTTATGTAGTGGCAGAGCCACTAGTTGGCTGGGCTGGGCTATACCATTTTTAGTTTATAAATTTCACATTTTTATTTTATTTTTTAAATTTAGCTCAGTCCAAATTAAGTCATTAGCTCCCTTCTTATTTAGCCCAATTGTTTAGCCCTCTAAAATGAAATTAGCCAAAATTCCAATAACCCAAAAAAAACAAAGCACGTGAGTTTAGCCTACAAAACACTTGATAAAAAAAAATTGCTAATGTAAAACAAAGCACGTGGTATGACTTTTCAAATTCCAAAATTTTTTTTTTGGTTAATGGCCCAATTGGCCCATTGGTGCACTCCCCATTCCCAACCCAGTTGAGCGTAGATTCGATCTCTTTCCTCTCATATATATACTATGTGTGTGTTTAGAGTAAGATTTCTGTCTTAGATTAGAAAAGCAAAAAAAAAAAAGTCAATGTTAGTCAAGTTATGGCTTTTTAGGTTTTGAACTGCTAATGTCAAATTAGTAGAAAATGTCAACACCGAAACTAAAAGAAATGGGATTAATGGGTCTTCTGTGTAAATTAACACAATAGTAATGTTTTAGATTAGTCATGGTTGAGCTCATGAAATCACCAATAGCAAGTCAATAAATTATGTAGCTAAAGGGTATCTATGGTATTGGGCATGGAAGTAATCAAAAATATGAGATTCACACCGTAAATGCAATAATTTGGCAAAGGCCGCAATGTGTGGTGCAAAGAAAAGCCGTAGCAGAAGCATATGCTTTCAACTTGGAGATGTTGACCTCTGAGAGCCAGATTGCATGACATGCGAATAAAACCAAGGGTTGTAGTGAATAACGATCACTTAAAAGTTTGACTACGTCACATGAGAGGCCCAAGACTTGGCTGTTGGGAGCAAATTTTGAAGTTGAATGTTATGAAGTTGGGAATAGGTCACTTAATAGGCCAAGTCAAGCCAGTCAATATTTTCCTTATCTGACTCTGACCCCTTCTTTTTAGTTATAGTTGCAACTTGCATAGGATAGGAGTAGTATAAATACGACTAGACAAGCCTCCCAAACTCATAATCTCAACCTTTCCTTCATCTCCTTCACAAACCTCAACCAAAATGGCTTCGTTACAAGCTTCAGCTCTCCTATTACCTTCGTCTTCATCTTGTTGTTCAAGGAAATTCAACGCTGCAATTCATGTCCCTAAACTTCCAAAACTCTCCTTTTCAGTTCCAAAAATACCAACGAAAGATTTGATTGAGGAATTGAATTTAAGGGTTGGAGTAGAAAAGATCAATGTCACTACCCCACCAATCCATCATAAATCCACAAGTTTTGTAACTACCAAACTCTATGCCATCTTAGAGGCCGTAGCTGACAGAGTAGAGATGCACAACAACATTGGACAACAGCGTGACAATTGGAACACCCTTCTTCTAAACTCCATCAACATGATAATTCTCACTGCTGCAACCATGGCTGGTGTTGCAGCAATTAGTGGCACCGGAATGCCCCTTTTAGCTTTGAAATTATCGTCCACTCTGTTGTATTCAGCAGCCACAGGGATGTTGCTTATAATGAACAAAATTCAGCCTTCGCAGCTTGCTGAGGAACAACGTAATGCTACAAGATTGTTCAAGCAACTCCAAAATCAAATCCAAACTATGCTCGCTCTTAATACTCCAACTCAAGAAGATGTGAAGGACGTGATGGAAAAGGTTTTGGCCCTTGACAAAGCCTACCCACTTCCTTTGCTTGGAGCAATGCTTGACAAATTCCCATCAAAATTTGAGCCAGCCGTTTGGTGGCCTAACAATCAACTCCAAAAGAAAAACAAATCATATGCAGGAAAACAATGTCATATAGAGAACAATGGGTGGAGTGAGGAACTTGAAATGGAAATGCGAGAGGTCATAGAGGTGGTGAAGAGAAAAGATATTGAGGACTACGTAAGGCTAGGCAACTTGGCGTTGAAGATCAACAAGGGTTTAGCCATCTCAGGTCCATTGCTCACAGGCATTGCAGCCGTTGGCTCAGCTTTTGTTGGTAATGGATCATGGGCGGCAATAGTGGCAGTGACTGCTGGGGCATTAGCTAGCACTGTTAATGCTTTTGAGCATGGTGTACAAGTTGGGATGCTGATTGACATGTATAGAAACAGTGGTGGCTTTTTCCGTCATTTGAAAGAATCAATTGAAGCCACCATTGGGGAAAGAGATTTGGAGAAAAGAGAAAACGGAGAGTTATTTGAAATGAAGGTGGCTTTGCAATTGGGTAGAAGCTTGTCACAACTAAGAGAACTTGCCAGAAAATCAGCTTCTTCCCATGTGGATGGAACTGCCATAGATGAATTCGCTAGCAAGCTTTTCTAGTTTAAGATTTTGTGTATAGTCATTCTTCGATTCTTTGATTTGTCAATTGTTTATACAACTTATTCAATATTGTATAGTCCTCTAACATAGAAAGATGTTAATTCTCAAATTTTATATCAGCTACTTGTGCAACGAGTTGGTAAAACCGAAAAAGGATATATTTTAATTTTCTTTGTTTCTTGCATAGTAACTTGAAAGATGTTAATTCTCAAATTACTAATTTCATAATAAACGTAATAAACTAATTGCTACTTGTTGGACAATTTTAATAAAAATAAAAATGTTTTTAAATTTATGTCTCAATTGAAAATTCAAATTTTTACCATGAATTTTCACTCATTGAGTTTTATTTGAAAATTATAAAATTAAACTCGCCTTTTTATACCATTAATCCATATTTATTCTTATTGTAACCATTTAATTAACTTAGCTTATAAACAGGTTCTCCTCCCTCACGAGCATTTATGGAGTACTGAATGATTTTCTCTCTTCCACCTATTCGAAGTTCAACCACTAGTCCATGTAGAAAATTTGTTTTCATTATTTGTGTTCTTCACTCTCTTTGTAAAAACTTAGTATTATATTGTTTATAATCATGTTACCTAGGTACGAAGGATGATATTATTTCAAAGCTTTACTATCTTACTTATCAAAAAAGAAAAAAAAAAAAAAAAAAAAGATAGTGCAAACTAGTAAGACAATTATAAGCTAGTGTAGTCCGCTTGTTGTATCCCAAGGACGGGTGCATAAGAAATCCTGCTACATTAATTAGTTAATAAAATATCTTGTAAACGGAGCGTATCATCTCAAGAAGAACAATATGTAGTATATTTGTTATACATATAGTAATATAGAAGTGAGTTTATGTTTGAAGGCATTAGTGACACATTTGGCACTTGGATAATGGCACGTGCACGTGTGATTCTGATGCAGAAAATAACTAACTCAAGGGAGTTATTTCTGATGTAGAAAATAACTAACTTATGAAAGTTATTTTTCTGAAAGGTTATATTGTTCTAAAATTGTGCCAATTAAATTGTCTATAAATTAAAGTGTCTGATTCTTTGTCAAATACACAATTTTGTAAGAAACTCTTTAAGGAAATTAGAGCAATTTGATTTCATTAATTGATGACTTTGTTGTATCCTGGAGGTGAATTGTCATAACCTTGTAACAAAGCTCTTTTAGAGTGAGGGCAATTATCACCTTAAAGAAAGTCATATCACACCTCAAAGTTGCATTTATTTTATAATCTTGACAAATTCCCTAACACAATATTGTCTACGCCTCAACTTGATCACTCTCAATCTTATGGAATTAATTAATGATAACACATAATATTTTATGTTATGAGTATGTCGAAGGGCCAACAAAGTAATATCTGTTAATTTTTTCTTTATCTTACGATGAAATTCAAATCTTATAAAATGTCATTATTTGCAGGCCAAACTGTATTGTTGGTCTCTAACATTTATACAAGTTTCACTTTTAGTCTCTAATATTTGAAATGCATGCAATTTGTCTCTAACGTTTCAAAATTATGCACCATTGGTCCTTATGTTTGTCTCTATTAGGTTTATGTTTACATGGCTAACAAATTGATAATGTGACAATTCTTTTAATTGATGTGGATTTTTTCCCCCATTTACACCTTGGCATTTTACCGAAATCTGTTACCCATAACCTGATTGCCCACCTGAAATCCCCACAAGATCTAGTTATCCCTCATTTCTCTCTCTCTAACTTGGCTGCCATGGCCACCATGGCCAAAACCCTATGTGCTATCGTGTGCTTTTGTTCTTCCTTTGGCCACCATTATGAGTGTCACTTTGAGGTGTGCTTGTCCTCGCTCTTTCCCTGTGGGTTCTCCTATCTTTGTTATGGGTCAAACTTCGCCCTTTTGTGGGTTTGATCAAGTACCCCTCTGTGGGTTTCAAGTCGTCAAGATCTCAAGCTTCTAATCTGGCCTTCCTCGCGAGCCTCACTCTGAGGTACTTGTCTCCTCTTGTTAGTGGGTCCTCTACCTTTTGTCGTGAGTCACCTATCTCTGTTTTAGGTAATTAGGTCTCTCAAACCCTTTGTGGGTTGCCCAACCCCTCATGGGTCGCCAAGCCTGTCGGTACCGCTTGTATCGTCCTTTTTGTCCTCCTTGTCTAACTTGTATAGTGAATGGAGTTGAATCTTGTTGCCAAGGAGGGATAACTCTTTGTTCACTCCCTTTTTCTTTCATCCTTTGCTTGCACTTTGATCTGGTTTTGGTGGGTTTTTCGTATATGCAATGATGATTTTTTTTTTAAACAATGAGTAACTTTTTTGTGCCACAATTTTGTTCTATGGTTTTTTTGTGCCATGAATAATTGTCATATGGGTTCCAATTTTTTGTGTGGTGTTGGTTGATCGAGTATGACCTGGTTGGTGTTGATGTGGGTGTTGGGGTTCTGTTTTGTTTTTTGATTTTGAGAAAAATTATCAGATTGTGAGACTTGGCCATAGAAGATCTTGGATCTGCTCTAGCCATGGTCGGTGGCCATGGCAGCTGAGTTAGAGAGAGAGAGAGAGAGAGAGAGAGAGAGAGAGAGAGAGAGAGAGAGAGAGAGAGAGAGAGAGAGATAACCAGATCTTATGGGGATTTCGGGTGGGTAATTGTGTTATGGGTAAGGGATTTGGATAAAATGGCAACGCGTAAATGGAAAAAAAAAAAATGTTACATCATCTATCTGTTAGCCACGTGCAAATAAATCTAACAAAGAAGATCAACGATGCATGATTTTGAAACGTTAAATACTAATTACGCTTGTTTCAATCATTAAGTATCAAATGTGCAATATGTGTAAATGTTAAGGATGTAGTTTGACCTTTGTAGAGGTCCATTTTTTCTGCCAACATCAGACTAAGCCCAAAACCCAGACTTTGTCTTAAGAGCCCGAAGCAAATTTGGCCCAGTGATCTGCGGCAACAGGAAAACAAAAGGGAGTGGTTTTAGACCACTAACCAAGCCCAAGGACCAGGCCGGCCCACTTGCCCTAAATCCACATCTGATGCCATAATGTGGAGCTTGTTAAAATGATTCAAAAAAGAGAGGGAAACTCTCTAGAAAATTCCAAAAAATGAGGGAAGAAAGAGACCCATGTGACTCTCTTTTCCCCCTCTTTCATCACGGAGCTCAAGGCAAATAAAGAAGAGCTCATTTCCAAGGTGAGCAACAGATCTCAAAGCTTCATTATTGCAGAAGAAGCTTGGTCCTCCTCATTGCCCACTGGTTACAGTAGACACCATCATGAAACCATCTGCCGCAGCTTCAGATGTGACAAGAAATGATTAGAAAGACAAAAGAAGAATTAAAGAGGCCGAGAAAGCTACCATGGCCATCGAAGCTAACACCGTCCAGGGGCGGCGACCACCGTAGCCCAGCACTCCGGTGGTCCTTGCTCATCCTCAACATGAAGCTTAGGAAGAACGGTTTGGAGGTAGGGGAATCCATTTTACTGAATTTCTTTGATTTGCCGTGACAAAAAAGGCATTATATCTGTTGGGGAAATAATGCTAAAAACGGTAAGACCAAATTTTAATTAATGCAAAGCGTATATGAGTCAAGTCAGTTCAATTACTTTAACCCACTGTCAAGCATTTATTGCTCATCACCTCCAACACCATAAATGAGCTGAAGATCAGTCGTCTACCGTAGACCAAATCAAGTTTGCAGCAGATGAAAACCATCATTTTGATCTCAAACAGATTTTTGTCAAATCCCGCCCCTTTATTTCTCGGATAAGGCAATGAGTGAAACCACAAGACATTAACACCACTATAAAGAGGGGTGAGAAAGGGGAAGAAGGGGTTGGTTGGTTGGTTTTAAGTCTAAAATTAATTTCTCCATAAGAGCTGACTTCAAAAGCTTAAAAGAAGGAGGAAGGCAACCAAAACTCTGTAGGACACTTCCTGCAGACCTACGGTAGACTGAACACTTTTAGTCTGCCACAGCCAAAAGACTCACTCTCACTCACCAAACACTTACCCAAGTAATGACACTGACTCATGTACGTTTGCACAGTAAATGATTCTTTTCCTACTCCCAAAATCTCCTAAGTTCCATGTTACTATATGTATTGCTTATTTGTTACTACCTTTGCAAGTCATGAAGGGCTAACTCTCTCTCACGACTCATATTCATAGTTTGCGGTACTGGCACCTGAGTTCTATTATTGGTATTATATATTTCATATATGTTGTTGTCACTGGATGTCCTGGTAAAAGCAAAGTTTATGGTCGTTAGTTTGTTTTGATCTGCGGTGCTGATTTTACTTGTCTACCACAACTGTCTCCATAAACATTGTGGCCCGGTAGATCAAGAGGCACTAGGGGGAAGCACCATTAGCCATCGGGTGACCCAATGGGCTTGGTGTAGAGTTTTGGACTCAACATCCCTTCCAAACAGATCAGCCCACATTCGGACCATTCATAAAGCGACACATGGCCTAGTCAAAATTTTGAGCATCCACAACCTTATTTGAAACATAATTTATATTTTTATAAATCATGAAACTTATTTTATTTATCAATTTATGTTCATAGCAACAACACTCAATATATAGCTCAAACTTATTATTGGTTATATCATTTGATTGGCACAAAATTAATTACTAGGTTTACTTATTGTTTGCGAGGCGCATTGGTGTCACAATCGAAACTTCACACTTTTTGTTTTGATAATGCAAATTGAAACTTCACTTAGGATTTATTGAAATATGATCAAAACCATATAGAGATAGAGGATTGTTGATACCCTATTTTACAAACATTAATTTTCACTTTTTTAACTTTAAAGAATAAAGGATAATAATTTCACAAATCCAAAAATTCAAAATTGAACCGCATATTAAAAAATCATGTTTTAATTGGTCAATATTGAATTATGGATGAAAGGGTATTTTTCCAATTCCAAATTGGAGCAAAAACAAAGATTTTATGAAGAAAACAATTTTGATTGGTCTTTCAAAAAATTAAATTTAAATTAATTATAATTAATCTCTATTGGTTGAAACACTCCAATATGGTGAATATTAATGCATGAGATAATTTCCAAGAGGATAATTTCAAATTTAATAATTAAATAATGAATAGTTTTAACTAATAAATATTCCATTATTTTTTATTTAATTATTAAATGGGTAGAGTCCCGAATATAACTGATTGGAGAAGTCCTAAGTCAATTAGAAGTGGAAAGAAAGCAAAACAAGTTGCAATTATCAATTTTTAGCAGTTTGGTTCCCGGGTCAAAACCTTGGGTGCCGAACAGAACTCAATAGATGTCGATCGGCTCCCAATCTATAATATTCTAATATATTTTAACAAAGTCTCGTTCCAAATCCTTTTAAGAACCATATCCCTTGAATGGTCAGGCTGAGTATTCAATTATGTATTAATCTCTCTCTCTCTCTCTCTCTCTCTCTCTCTCTCTCTCTCTCTCTGTAGTGGCAGAGCCACTAGTTGGCTGGGCTGGGCTATACCATTTTTAGTTTTTAAACTTACACATTTTTTATTTTATTTTTTAAATTTAGCTCAGTCCAAATTAAGTCATTAGCTCCCTTCTTAGTTAACCCAAATGTCTACCCCTCTAAAATAAAATCAACCAAAACTCCAATAACCCAAAAGAAACAAAGCTATGAGTCTTAAAGCCTACAAAACACTTGGGACTCGTTTGGTACACAGTAATAGTTATTAAAATGTAATAGAAATAAATATTAAAAGGAATAGAATAAGCTGTAATGGAATAACTATTACTATTCATCAGTTTGGTGACAACACATGAATAAAATCCTGAATCTGTATTCCATAGTTTGTTATAATATAACATGATGGTTGAATGACATCATATTTTAGTCAAATTTCTAAAATACCCTTTTTGAAAGACATTGTAAATTTATTGTTTTTGTGAGTCTTGCTTAGTATTAGCTAGATTGACTTAGCAGTCCTCCAATAGGCTAGGGTTTCCTTTCAAGCTGCAATTTTCGATAATCGTAAGTTTAATACTGACTCCACTTTGTTCCTTAGGTTAGACATTCTCTTAAACTAGGGTCAATTTAACCTCCATAATTAGTTCTGGGGGTTAGGAAACCCTTGTGAATCACCTTCCCCGTCCCTAGGTTAGAGTAACCATTTTCTAGTTACAAACCTCCTTCTTAGGTCAATTCAACCTCTTTAGTAGATAATGTCAACACCGAAACTAAAAGAAATGGGATTAATTGGTCTTATGTGTAAATTAACACAATAGTAATATTTTAGATTAGTCATGGTTGAGCTCATGAAATCACCAATAGCAAGTCAATAAATTATTTAGCTAAAGGGTATCTATGGTATTGGGCATGGAAGTAATCAACAATATGAGATTCACACCGTAAATGCAATAATTTGGCAAAGGCCGCAATGTGTGGTGCAAAGAAAAGCCGTAGCAGAAGCATATGCTTTCAACTTGGAGATGTTGACCTCTGAGAGCCAGATTGCATGACATGCGAATAAAACCAAGGGTTGTAGTGAATACCGATCACTTAAAAGTTTGACTACGTCACATGAGAGGCCCAAGACTTGGCTGTTGGGAGCAAATTTTGAAGTTGAATGTATTAATCTCTCTCTCTCTCTCTCTCTCTCTCTTTATGTAGTGGCAGAGCCACTAGTTGGCTGGGCTGGGCTATACCATTTTTACTTTTTAAATTTACACATTTTTATTTTATTTTTTAAATTTAGCTCAGTCCAAATTAAGTCCTTAGCTCCCTTCTTAGTTAACCTAAATGTCTAGCCCTCTAAAATAAAATTAGCCAAAACTCCAATAACCCAATAGAAACAAAGCAAATGAGTCTTAAAGCCTACAAAACACTTGGGGCTCGTTTAGCACACAGTAAATTCAATAATGGTTATTACATTGTAATACGATTCAATATTACAAGGAATAAAATAAGTTGTTTTTGAATAACTATTACTATTCATCATTTTGGTGACAACACATGAATAAAATCCTGAATTTGTATTCCATAGTTTGATACAGTATAGAAGGTGGTTGAATGACATCATATTTTAGTCAAATTCCTAAAATACCCGTTCTGAAAGGCATTAAATATTTACAATTTTTGTGAGTCTTGCTTAGTATTGACTTAGCGGTTCTCCAATAGACTAGGGTCTCCTTTCAATATTTTCAATAACCGTAAGGTTAATACTAACTCCGCTTTGTTCTTTAGGTTAGATATTCTCTTAAACTAGGGTCAATTTAACCTCCTTGATTAGTTCTAGGGGTTAAGAAACCCTTGTGAATCTCCTTCCTCGTCTGTAGGTTAGAGTAACCATTTTCTAGTTACAAACCTCCTTTTAGGTCAATTCAACCTCCTTGTAGATAATGTTTGAAATGCGCACAATTTGTCCCTAACGTTTTAAAATTATGCATCATTGGTCATTATGTTTATCTCTATTAGGTTTATGTGTACGTGGTTAACAAATTGATAATGTGGCAATTCTTTTTGTTGATGTGGAATTTTTTCCCCATTTACACCTTGGCATTTTACTCAAATATATTACCCATAACCTGATTGCCCACCTAAAATCCCCATAAGATCTGGTTATCCCTCATTTCTCTCTTTTTAACTCGGTTGCCATGGCCACCATTGCCAAAACCCTGTGTGCTATCATGTACTTAAGTTCTTCCTTTGGCCACCGTTATGAGCGTCACTTTAAGGTGTGTTTGTCCTTACTCTTTCCCATGGGTTCTCCTATCTTCGTTATGGGTCATACTTCACCCTTTAGTGGGTTTGATGAATTCCCTTTGTGCGTTTTGAGTCGTTACGATCTCAAGCTCCTCTCCGGCCTTCCTCGCGAGCCTCACTCTGAGGTGCTTGTCTCCTCCCGTTAGTGGGTCCTCTACCTTCTGTCGTGAGTCACCCGTCTCTATTTTCGATTAGGTTTCTCAAACCCTTTGTGGGTTGCCAAGCCTGTAGGTACCGCTTGTATTGGCCTCTTTGTCCTCCCTAGCTAGCTTTTCTAGTGAATGGAGTTGAATCTTGTTGCCAAGGAGGGATATCTCTTTATGGCTTAGTTGGTGTTCGATGTGGGCATTAGGGTTTTGTTTTGTTTTGTTTTTTTATTTTTGAGCAAAATTGTCAGATTGTGAGACTTGGCCATAGAAGAGTTGGGATCTGCTCTAGCCATGGTGGGTGGCCATGGTAGCAAAATCAGAGGGAGAGAGAGAAAGAGAGAAGGGAGATAACCAGATCTTATGAGGATTTCGGGTGGGTAATCAAGTTATGGGTAAGGGATTTAGATTAAGTGGGAACTTGTAAACGAAAAAAAAAAATGTCACATCATCAATCTGTTAGCCACGTGCACAGAAATCTAACGAAGACAAACATAATGATCAATGGTGAATGAGTTTGAAACATTAGAGACTAATTGCGCTCGTTTCAATCATTAAGGACCAAACGTGTAATATGTGTAAATATTAAGGATGTAGTTTTACCATATTGGAAACATAATTTTATAAATTATGAAATTTATTTTATTTATTAATTTATTTTCATAGCAACAACACTCAATATACAGCTCAAAATTGATTGGCACAAAATTAATTACCAGGTCTACTTATTGTTTGCAAGACAAATTGGTGTCTCAATAAAAAATTCACACTTTTCTGTTTTGATAATGCAAATTAAAACTTCACTTAGGATTTATTGAAATATGATCAAAACCATATAGCGATAGAGAATTGTTGATATCCTATTTTACAACCATTAATTTTCACTTTTTTAACTTTAAAGAATAAAGGATAATAATTTCACAAATCTGAAAATTCAAAATTGAACCGCATATTAAAAAATCATTTTTTTCAATAATATTGAATTAAGGATGAAAGGGTATTTTCCAATTCCAAATTGGATAAAAAACTAAGATTTTGTGAAGAAATCAATTTTGATTGGTCTTTCAAAAAATTAAATTTAAATTAATTATAATTAATTTCTATTGGTTGAAACACTCCAATATGGTGAATATTAATGCATGAGATAATTTCCAAGAGGATAATTTCAAATTTAATAATTAAATAATGAATGGTTTTAACTAATAAATATTCCATTATTTTTTATTTAATTATTAAATGGGTAAAGTCCCGAATATAACTGATTGGAGAAGTCCTAAGTCAGTTAGAAGTGGAAAGAAAGCAAAACAAGTTGCAATTATCAATTTTTAGCAGTTTGGTTCCCGGGTCAAGACCTGGGTGTCGAACAAACTCAATAGATGCAGATCGGCTCCCAATCTATAATAATGTAATATATTTTAACAAAGTCTCATTCCAAATCCTTTTAAGAACCATATCCCTTGAATGGTCAGGCTGAGTATTCAATTATGTATTAATCTCTCTCTCTCTCTCTCTCTCTCTTTACGTAGTGGCAGAGCCACTAGTTGGCTGGGCTGGGCTATACCATTTTTATTTTTTAAATTTACACATTTTTATTTTTATTTTTTAATTTAGCTCAGTCAAAATTAAGTCATTAGCTCCCTTCTTAGTTAACCCAAATGTCTAGCCCTTTAAAATAAAATCAACCAAAACTCCAATAACCCAAAAGAAACAAAACTATGAGTCTTAAAGCCTACAAAACACTTGGGGCTTGTTTGGCATACAGTAATGGTTATTACAATGCAATAGGAATAAATAATAAAAGGAATAGAATAAGCTGTAATGGAATAACTATTACTATTCATCAGTTTGGTGACAACACATGAATAAAACCCTGAATCTACATTCCGTTGTTTGTTACAGTATAACAAGGTGGTTGAATGACATCATATTTTAGTCAAATTTCTAAAATACCCTTTTTGAAAGACATTATAAATTTATAGTTTTTGTGAGTCTTGCTTAGTATTAGCTAGATTGACTTAGCACTCCTCCAATAGGCTAGGGTCTCCTTTCAAGTTGCAATTTTCGATAACCGTAAGGTTAATACTGACTCCGCTTGGTTCCTTAGGTTAGACATTCTCTTAAACTAGGGTCAATTTAACCTCCATAATTAGTTTTGGGGGTTAGGAAACCCTTGTGAATCACCTTCCCCGTCCCTAGGTTAGAGTAACCATTTTCTAGTTACAAACCTCCTTTTTAGGTCAATTCAACCTCTTTAGTAGATAATGTCAACAGTGAAACTAAAAGAAATGGGATTAATTGGTCTTAGGTGTAAATTAACACAATAGTAGTGTTTTAGATTAGTCAATGGCAGAGCCCATGAAATCACCAATAGTAAGTCAATAAATGATCTAAAAGGGTATCTATGATCTAAATCTCCCACACCAAAACACAAATACCAAATTTAGCATTCCCATATCAAAAAGTGTGAACATCGAAACCCAAACTCACCCTGATTCATCAAAAAACCAAGGACCCATCATAAAAATAGATAAGCGAATCGGGAAAGAAGAAGAAGAACGTACAATTTTTTTTAAACAAAAAAAATCTTAGAAACTCTGTCTAGTTGAGAAGAATAAATTCAAAATCTAAACTTCCAATTGAAAACTTTGAAGCCCTTCTTCAGCAATCTGCAACCATAGAACCTTTGCCTGCACTGAAACCTAACCAAAACCCCTCATTGACAGAGCAAAACTCATAGCAAAAACAAGGCCCTTTAAGTCATGCCTAAACAACACCGTCATGAACCCATCCCCCCCTCACCGGCACCGAAACCCAACCAAAAAAACCCATAGCCATGATCCACCTATCAACGGAAAACCGAGGCCCTTTACATTTATGGTTTTCTAATGGACGAGAGAGAGAGAGAGAGAGAGAGAGAGAGAGAGAGAGAGAGAGAGAGAGAGAGAGAGTGGCAAAGCCACTAGTTGGTTGAGCTAGGCTATACCATTTTTAGTTTTTAAATTTACACATTTTTATTTTATTTTTTAAATTTAGCTTAGTCCAAATTAAGTCATTAGCTCCCTTCTTATTTAGCCCAATTGTTTAGCCCTCTAAAATTCAATTAGCCAAAATTCCAATAACCCAAAAGAAACAAAGCACGTGAGTCTTAAAGCCTACGTAAGGCTAGGCAACTTGGCGTTGAAGATCAACAAGGGTTTAGCCATCTCAGGTCCATTGCTCACAGGCATTGCAGCCGTTGGCTCAGCTTTTGTTGGTAATGGATCATGGGCGGCAATAGTGGCAGTGACTGTTGAGGCATTAGCTAGCACTGTTAATGCTTTTGAGCATGGTGTACAAGTTGGGATGCTGATTGACATGTATAGAAACAGTGGTGGCTTTTTCCGTCATTTGAAAGAATCAATTGAAGCCACCATTGGGGAAAGAGATTTGGAGAAAAGAGAAAACGGAAAGTTATTTGAAATGAAGGTGGCTTTGCAATTGGGTAGAAGCTTCACTACAAGAAATTTAGCCTTTAGCGACCAAACTTTTAGCGACGACCTAAAAATCATTGCTAACAAGTAAGCATTAGCGACGACAAATTATTGTCATCGCTAATTTTCAAAACAAATTAACAATAGCGACGACTTTTAAGTCGTTGCTATAGGTCGTCGTTAATACGATAGATGTTAAAATGGAAGATCTATTTGCGACAACTAATTACTTTTTAGTGACAAGATTGGCGTTGCAAATTAATTTTTTATATCAACGACGACAATAGTCGTCGTTAATTGTTATTTATTTGTGATGACATTGTGTGTTGTCACAAAAATGTGGCAAAAATAATAATAACAAATAATTTTATATTAGCGACGATTATTTTCGCTAATATACTTTATTTAACGACGATTTTGTGTGTCGTCGTTGATATTTGGCCAAAATAATAATAACATATAGGATTTTATATTAAATTATTAACTGTTTAGCGACAACATTTTGGATCGTCGCTATAAGTACTTTATAGCGACGATATTGTGTGTCGTCGCTGATACGTGACCAAAATAATAATAACATATAAGATTTTATATTAAGTTATTAATCGTTTAGCGACGATATTTTGGATCGTCGCTATAAGTACTTTATAGCGACGATATTGTGTGTCGTCGCTGATACGTGATCAAAATAATAATAACATATAGGATTTTATATTAAGTTATTAACCATTTAGCGACGACATTGTAAATCGTTGCTATAAGTACTTTATAGCGACGATATTGTGTGTCGTCGCTGATATGTGACCAAAATAATAATAACATATAGGATTTTATATTAAATTATTAAACGTTTAGCGACGACATTGTGGATCGTTGCTATAAGTACTTTATAGCGACGATATTGTGTGTCGTCGCTGATATGTGACCAAAATAATAATAACATATAAGATTTTATATTGTTATTAACCGTTTAGCGACGGCATTGTGGATCGTCGCTATAAGTACTTTATAGCGACGATATTGTGTGTCGTCGCTGATATGTGACCATTTTTAAAATTCTAAATTTTAGTATTTATTTTAATCATAGTTTAAAGCATTATAAAGAGGTTCAGTTTTTTTTTTTTTTTTTTTTTTTTTACCAAATAATGGGGGCAAGATTGTAATTTACCAAATAGTGATGAGTCACTATTTCTGTATCAAAACAAAAATTCACCATTTCAAAAATCCCTAAACTAAAACCCCAACCCCATCTCAATTTTCGCTCCCACTTGTTCTCTCTAGCTCTCTCTAGCTCAAATTGCTCTCCAAAATATCTTAGTTCCTTCATGGAAATCACCATTCTCACAGCAAGAACAAGATTGATAATCAATTAAGGTAAGAGCTTATGATTTTAATCAAGGTTTAAAAATGGGTATGATTGAGATTGTTTGATTGATGAAATTTAGTTAGGGTTTTGATATTGGGGGTTTAATCTTTGAGTTTTGTTAATGGAAGTTGCTGGGTTTTTATGTTTATATGTGAGTTTGCTTATGGGTTTGACATTCTTCTTGGTTCTATTTCTGTTTTCTGCAGTGAAGAATACCCTCTGTCTCTGTTTTCTGCAGTGAGCAGAAAATTGCATGAAATTCTGGGATTTTTGTAAAAAGTAATTTGGGAAACGGTTTGTTGAAGATTGATTTATTATATGTCTAGTATAAGTTTTTAAATTCTCACTTGAAAATATGGTTATTTGAATACCTTTTGAGAATTTATAAGAAAATCCTACAAATCTGTCAAATGGACAGTGTCTGTGTTCGTAATGATTAAATATTCATAGTAATTTATATATGTGGAATCTGGATACAAAAGATGAATATAATGAAATTTAACACACAGGGCTTGAGTTTAGAATCAATAATTATAGTATTTGGATTGATATTGAAAGAGTTATTAATTTTCTTATGAGACACTGAATCTGTCAGGACAGATTTGTGTTTACCATATGACGAGAATTTTAATAAATTCTAGAGATGTTATCTTGATCTGAATTTTCTGTGGTAGCTTGTACATATATATGAGGTCATCCCTGTTAAATTTCAAGTTACTTCGATAACTTTAAGTATTCCAAATAAAGTTTATAAAATGACTGATCTGCAGAAATCTGCTTAATGTTAAGCTGAAAATATTGGAAATTTGGGGAATTAATTATTGAATTTGATTCATTGATTTGAGTTGTAATTTGGTGTGAGTATTGTTTGGCATGTATACTACTTGGGTGAATTTTATCATGCCTTGGTTTTGTAGTTGTAATGTAATTAATATGCCTTTATTTTTAAGTCAGCACAACACCTCTGCCACAGTCCCCTAGGAGTGTTTGCTCAGAACCCCTGCACCTTTATTTTGCTGTTTTGAAGACTTCTATCTTGGCCTAAGCCATTCCTCCAGCCTAGCACTTGATTGTGTATCAAAGATCACAAAATTAGAGTATTAGACCCACATAGATTGATGGAATGTGCTTGGTATACCCAAGTTTTTAAGCAACTGATTCATTTTTCTATTATTTTTATTTTATTATTGTGGTCCAATAATATCATGGTAGGACTTAGGAGACACTAAATGCTATAGTAGTAATTGATGTATCACCAGTTTAAGTGACTTTATTCCTTAAGGTCTGAAAAGATGGATTACTTGGTCAAGTTAATTTATCCCCACATAAGATATTAAGGATGTAAAGTAAGTAATTAAACACAAACTATGCAATTTATCTAATATGGTTTGGGCCGTGTCACCCAACTTTGACGGTGTTTTATGCGTTTTCACCCAATTTATCTATGCACTTAGTTTTTAAGCATGTCACTTTTTATTTTCCAAATCTCTTCTTGTACCTACAATCTCTTAAGTAACTAGAGATGTTTTCATGGCTACAGTAATTAACTATCTGAGGAAGGCTGGTGAAACCCACAATACAATTGGAATTCATATATCAGTTGGTAAGCTTCTGAAGTACACATGAAACATATATATGCTACTTTAGCTAGTTCATTACCAAGTCCACTAATATTAGCTAGTTCAGGGATCACATGAAGCATACATATGCAATTTGGCCTACTAACCTTGAATGCTAGCATAATTAGCATTAGTTTTGTATGTTTGCCCATCAATCTATTTATTGATATTGACTTCATGCAAGATCTTTGAAAAATTCAGCACTATAAATTAGGTTTCTTGATAATAATATAATGAATGCATGATATAAATGAAAATTAGTCAGCATGATAACAATTGAATTTTCTCTCTTTTCATCTTCTTGAATTTTTGTGATAGGAACATTGAGATGGATAAGACTTGGATGCAAGAAAGTAATAGATTTGGTAATCGATATACAGTTTTGAAAATTTACATTATATCTATATTTGGGGAAATGATTTAATTAAGGCTCACAATATATATTATGATTTAATTAAGGCTCATAATATATATTATGTAGTTTAATGTTGAGTTATTGTGAAAGGCTTTGTGCAACATTATTTTAATCTTTCCTGTCCTTTGTTTTAAAGATTGAAATTGCTTATGAAGAATTCAATGAGTATATCTCAAATTATAGCATGTTTTGTACAATGTTGGGTATCATGACACTTGCATTTCCCCTCATTCCTGTTTAATGAGCTAACAGTGAGATCAGTGGTCAACCTTAGATGTGTTAGACCCAGAGTTGTTGCTGGGGTTGCACATCCTAAGAGATATTTTTGTATAGAAATATTAATATGTAATTATGCACAGACCTCCATTCTTTTGTGGTCAGTGGTCAAAGTGATGGTTATAGAGCTCTGATTTATTTTGGGGACATACACATATATGTAAATGGCTTAATGTATGAACCTTATGGATTAGTATACTGGAACTTATACTAACAGGTGTTTGGGTTGTAGTCTTCTCATGCACTAGACCCTGTCATGTTTGGGGCGTGACATTATTGCTACCTAATGTTTAACTCTTATAAAATGACGTATTGTGATTAGGTTAGGATATTAGAGAGGTCTATGTCATATTAATGTTTTTCGGTTTGTTTATCTATCTTTTTATGATCTTTGTATTTGTGTTTGCTTTTTAGAAGTTATTTAGTAAGCATTGTCATCTATTTTGGTAACCTTTATATTGGGTTTTGTTTTTTACTTCAGGAGAAAGAAATGTTTCGTGTCATGACCCACATATCGAGGGAAGATCCATTCCAATGCAACAAATTTCAAGTCTATATATTTCTCATGAGGACAGTTAATTAGTTAGTTGATAAGACTATGTTTGTATACAATAGATTGGACTTGAGTATTGTTTTTCTTTTATTTTATGTGTCGATTTAATAGATGTAATGAATTTATGACTATTTGTTTATTAAATTGTTGTGTGATGATGTATGAATGTGTTTTCAATATTCATGTAAAAAGCAGAATGAAAACTATAAAAAAATCTAAAAAATGAAAAAAGTAAATAGCGACGACATTGTGTCATCGCTGATATTTACATATTAGCAACGACAATGTGTCGTCGCAAATAGTGACATATCAGTGACGATTTATTTATTAATGGTCTTAAGTTATTTGCAACGATGTTTGTTACTATTAGCGACGAAAGTGTCGTCGCTGATGGTATTATAATAGTAACGACAAAATGTCGTTGCTGAATTTCTACTAGTGACGGAGCAATAGCAATGACGATTAGCAATGACTTTGTCATCGCTAATGATAATTAGCGACAACTTTTAGAGTATCAGCGACGACTTTGTGTCGTCGCTAAAGACCAAATTTCTTGTAGTGCTTGTCACAACAAAGAGAACTTGCCAGAAAATCAGCTTCTTCCCATGTGGATGGAACTGCCATAGATGAATTCGCTAGCAAGCTTTTCTAGTTTAGGATTTTGTGTATAGTCATTCTTCGATTCTTTGATTTGTCAATTGTTTATACAACTTATTCAATATTGTATAGTCCTCTAACATAGAAAGATGTTAATTCTCAAATTTTATATCAGCTACTTGTGCAAAGAGTTGGTAAAACCGAAAAACGATATATTTTTTCTTTGTTTCTTGCATAGGAACTTGAAAGATGTTAATTCTCAAATTACTAATTTCAGAATAAACGTAATAAACTAATTGCTACTTGTTGGACTATTTTAATAAAAATAAAAATGTTTTTAAATTTATGTCTCAATTGAAAACTCAAATTTTAAAACTCATTAGTTTTTTTTTGAAAATTATAAAATTAAACTCGCCTTTTTCTACCATTAATCCATATTTATTCTTATTGTAAACATTAATTAACTTAGCTTATAAATAGGTTCTCACCCCTCATGAGTATTTATGGAGTACTAAATGGTTTTCTCTTTTCCACCTATTCGAAGTTCAACCACTAGTCCATGTAGAAAATTTATTTCCATTATTTGTGTTCTTCACTCTCTTTGTAAAAACTTAGTATTATATTTTTTATAATCATGCTACCTAGGTACGAAGGATGATATTATTTCAAAGCTTTCATATCTATAATCTATAATCTATAATATAAACTAAAAGCTGGAACTGAGAGAAAATTTGTTATCTTCTCCAAAGCTTGCCAAATCAGATTTACTGCTCTCACACATCTCTCCCTCTCACACGCCTCCTCTGTCATACGTCTCCCCCCAATTAATTTGATAATAAAACTGCTTTGGCTCTCTCTCTTCCTCCTTAACTGTTTTGTCTCCCCATTGTCCTCACCTCTTTATCTCTCATACCCATTAAATCAAATGATCTCCCTAATTTATTTCAATCTAATTCACTGTTACCCTTCCTATGACTCTCACTCTCCCATTTTTTGACTCTTCAGCTTTCAACTTTTCAGATGCTTTTCACTATACCACCGAAAAAAATTATAAAACCCCCAATTTCATTGCAAGTTGTTCAAGGGGTTTAATTGACCGCTGCCAAGATGCAACAGAGAGAGATGGAAAGACGGGATGGGAAGAGAGAGAGCAAAAGAGGGGAGAGAGAGAAGGTCTAATCGTTGATGCCATAGGTAAATTCCTCACCATCTCACTCTCACTCTCTGTCTTGCACTCTTTATATTTGTGGAAATTTCTCTATGTGGCTCTATTTTTAGGAAGTGAGGGTTTGAGATATAAGTTTCTATATAATAAATAACTTTGAATTTTTAATTTATTTTTGGAGTGTGGAAAAGAATGAGTATAGAAAAGGTGCTTGGTGGCAGATGTTGCTGAATATTCCAACTTTTCATGTGTAGTCTTAATTGTTATCGCCAAAGCTTTGCAATTGCAGGTAACCTTGGTGGAGTTTCTGCAAAGGCACAAGGTATGTTATAATTTTTTTTAGTTTTTTTTTTTCCTCTTTGATATACAAGGAATTATATTCTAACTTTGGGTGTGGGTTTCATATTTAAACAGTGTGCTTTGATGCCCTTGCCCCTTGGCCTTTTGCTTGCTGTAGTTCTTCTTAATTGTGGGGTGTGGGGGCATTAGATATTGTATTTATTTTTTAACGGGTCGTATACTAAAAAAGAATTGCCTGCAGAACCTTAATTTTTGTAGGTATTTGTTTATTTATTTTTATTTCGTTTCAGTATGCTTTGTTCTTCATTCCTTCAGGTTAGCTGTGCAGCAGAAGTAGTGGAGGCCTTTTTTTGTTCAGTACTAAGGCCGTAAGGTTGAGTATGGTGGGGTCTAAGATATGGTCTAGGTTTCTAAGATATTGCTAGGGAAGACTTTTTATAGTCACCGAATGGACTATGTTATCTACGGATTTGCCCTTAATTCAGTACTTAAACCATCTATAGTTAGTGAAGGTTAATAGATTATGGAAAATCTCTTCAAGATAGTGGACGTTGCCTTTTGGTTAATCTGGGTTAGAATTTTGTCATGACCCGAGTACATGGGGATAATGCATAGAGTGTAGAAGAGTTACCTGGGATTGCAGCAGTATCCTAATCTTTGTATAGGATTATAGTACTCTTTGGATAGGAATATTCAGTTTGCATATATTTTAGTTACGTGTAGTTGCTGCTTAAGAGTTGTGCTGCATATGAATTGTTTATTGGATAGGAGTCTTAGGATAATTTGGGTTGTATTTAAGCCGTAGAGATCATAAAATAAAGCATGGGAAAATTAAACCCAATTCTATTCTTTCTTATTTAATTTGCAAACCCAAGTTCATTACATATTCCTAAAACATATTCACCCATGTCTATAAATATGTATTGCCACTAAAAATTTGATATAGGAATTTGCCAGTAAATACATGTGAATTCTTAAAAACACATTCACCCATGTCTAAACATATTCATGTGTGGCAATATGTATTTAGTGGCACATTTTTTAACATAGAATCTTGGACTTGCATAAATGATGAATATGTGTTAGAGGATTTGGAAATTGGCTCTCTATAAAAATTAGGTTGGTTTCTTTATTTGATTTATATTTTGTAATTTTCTCCGATATATCTAAATGATATACTTTTAAGTGCTTGCTTCTTTGGTTGAATACCAAGAAAGTGATGGTGTGCTTGAATATATAGAATCTTTTGTACTACTAAAATTTGCATTCAAGTGAATATGTTCATGTGATTTTGTTTTTAGTTTGTAGAGTTAATGGGTGATAGAGTGTATTGACATAAATATATAAGGGGTTTGGAACTACTATTTTACACAGTTAGGAGTCTTCCTATATGACTTGACTCTATTTTAGTTGGGGGATATTTCAATTATATGATTGCTCATTTCATGGGAGTGATTTATATTTGGGAACCATATTTGCAAAATTTGAAAGAGATAGAGGTCAATAAAATAATTGGTTGAAAATAAAAAATTTGGAATTTTTTTGCTACCGAACATTGTGGTTGTTTGATTACTATATTACAAGATAGAATAATCTCTTGAGTTATAGCTGTTTGAGAGAGGTAGTTGGTAAGTCCTGCATTGAAATGTGTCGGTTTTGCGGTTGAAGACAATAGTAAAATAGAGGGTTGCACCTTGAAGTTGTTTGTTTTTGATAATTTAATAGTTGGGAGAAGGGAGATTAGAAGTTTTTTAGTTATTGATGTTTGAGAGAGACAGGGTGCCTAAAAACATAACCATGCTCAAACCCACCAAGAGGTTGGTTCGTCTACATAAAACATGGTTGAGTTATAGCTGTTTGAGGGAGGCAGTGTGCCTAAATATGCTTATTTTGAAAGAACTTCATTTTGCTATGATTGATTGAGTTTATATAATAATTAAAACATATAAATAATACCATTATATATATATATGTGTGTGTGTGTATTAATTATTATGCACAATGGAGTTTTGTGCATAATTCCATCTTATATATGTATGAATTATTATACCTTAATAAAAAAAATTTCCATGTATCGCACGGGTATGCGACTAGTCTTACTTAATAGTGCAAACTAAAGACAATTATAAGAGTAGTTGGCTTGTTGTATCCCAAGGATGGGTGTATAAGAAATTATGCTACATTAATTAGTTGATAAAATATTTCATAAACGGAGCGTATCATCTCAAGAAGAACAATATTGTTTATGCCTCAACTTGATCACCCTCAATCTTATGGAATTAGTGATAACACATAATATTTTATGTGTTAAGAGTATGTCGAAGCGCCAACAGAGTAATTTCTCTTAATTTTTTCTCTATCTTACGATGAAATACAACTCTTATAAAATACCATTATTAAAAGGCCAAACTATATTGTTGGTCTCTAATATTTACACAAGTTGCACTTTTAGTTCTTAATGTTTGAAATGCGCGCAATTTGTCCCTAACGTTTTAAAATTATGCATCATTGGTCATTATGTTTATCTCTATTAGGTTTATGTGTACGTGGTTAACAAATTGATAATGCGGCAATTCTTTTTGTTCATGTGGAATTTTTTCCCCATTTACACCTTGGCATTTTACTAAGATATATTACCCATAACTTGATTGCCCACCTGAAATCCCCATAAAATCTGCTTATCCCCCATTTCTCTCTCTTTAACTCGACTGCCGTGGCCACCATGGCCAAAACCCTATGTGTTATCATGTGCTCGAGTTCTTCCTTTGGCCACCATTATGAGCGTCACTTTGAGGTGTGTTTGTCCTTGCTCTTTCCCATGGGTTCTATTATCTTCGTTATGGGTTAGACTTCACCCTTTTGTGGGTTTGATCAATTCCCTTTGTGCGTTACAAGTCGTTAAGATCTCAAGCTCCTCTCTGGCCTTCCTTGCGAGCCTCACTCTAAGGTGCTTGTCTCTTGCTGTTAGTGGGTCCTCTGTCTTCTGTCGTGAGTTACCCGTCTCTATTTTCGGTTAGGTTTCTCAAACCCTTTGTGGGTTGCCAAGTCTGTCGATACCGCTTGTATTGGCCTCTTTATCCTCCCTAGCTGGCTTCTCTAGTGAATGGTGTTGAATCTTGTTGCCAAGGAGGGATATCTCTTTGTTCACTCCCTTTTTCTTTCATCCTTTGCTTGCACTTTGATCTGGTTTTGGTGGGCTTTTTGAATATCCAATGATGATTTTTTTTTTTTTTTTTTTTTTTTTTTTTTTTTTTTTTATGAGTAACTTTTTTTGTGCCCTAATCTTGTTGTATGGTTTATGATTAATTTTCATATGGGTTCCAATTTTTTATGGTGTTGGTTGATCGAGTATGGCTTGGTTGGTGTTCGATGTGGGCATTAGGGTTTTGTTTTGTTTTGTTTTTTGATTTTGAGCAAAATTGTCAGATTGTGAGACTTGGCCATAGAAGAGCTGGGATCTGCTCTAGCCATGGTGGGTAGCCATGGCAACAGAATCAGAGAGAGAGAGAGAGAGAGAAGGGAGATAACCAGATCTTATGGGGATTTTGGGTGGGTAATCTAGTTATGGGTAAGGCATTTAGATCAAGTGGGAACATGTAAACGAAAAAAAAAAAATGTTACATCATCAATCTGTTAGCCACGTGCATAGAAATCTAACGAAGACAAACATAATGATCAACGGTGAATGATTTTGAAACGTTTGAGACTAGTTGCGCTTGTTTCAATCATTAAAGACCAAACGTGTAATATGTGTAAATATTAAGGATGTAGTTTGACCTTATTTGAAACATAATTTTATAAATTATGAAATTTATTTTATTTATTAATTTATTTTCATAGCAACAACACTCAATATACAGCTCAAAATTGATTGGCACAAAATTAATTACTAGGTCTACCTATTGTTTGCGAGGCAAATTGGTGTCTCAATAAAAAATTCACACTTTTCTGTTTTGATAATGCAAATTGAAACTTCACTTAGAATTTATTGAAATATGATCAAAACCATATAGAGATAGAGGATTGTTGATACCCTATTTTACAACCATTAATTTTCACTTTTTTAACTTTAAAGAATAAAGGATAATAATTTCACAAATCCGAAATTCAAAATTGATCCACATATTAAAAAATCATGTTTTAATTGGTCAATATTGAATTAGGATGAAAGGGTATTTTTCCAATTCCAAATTGGAGCAAAAACAAAGATTTTATGAAGAAAACAATTTTGATTGGTCTTTCAAAAATTTAAATTTAAATTACTTATAATTAATCTCTATTGGTTGAAACACTCCAATATGGTGAATATTAATGCATGAGATAATTTTCAAGAGGATAATTTCAAGTTTAATAATTAAATAATGAATAGTTTTAACTAATAAATATTCCATTATTTTTTATTTAATTATTAAATGGGTAGAGTCCTGAATATAACTGATTGGAGAAGTCCTAAGTCAGTTAGAAGTGGAAAGAAAGCAAAACAAGTTGCAATTATCAATTTTTAGCAGTTTGGTTCCCGAGTCAAAACCTAGGTGCCGAACAAACTCTCTAGATGCCAATCGGCTCCCAATCGATAATATTCTAATATATTTTAACAAAGTCTCATTCCAAATCCTTTTAAGAACCATATCCCTTGAATGGTTTGGCTCAGTATTTAACTATGTCTTAATCTCTCTCTCTCTCTCTCTCTCTCTCTCTCTCTCTCTCTCTCTCTCTCTCTCTCTCTCTCTCTCTTATGCAATGGCAGAGTCACTAGTTGGTTGGGCTGGGCTATACCATTTTTAGTTTTTAAATTTACACTTTTTATTTATTTATTTAAATTTAGCTCAGTCCAAATTAAGTCATTAGCTCCC
The DNA here is from genome assembly GCA_907173295.1 of Fagus sylvatica. NCBI lineage: Eukaryota > Viridiplantae > Streptophyta > Magnoliopsida > Fagales > Fagaceae > Fagus > Fagus sylvatica. Next base: position 15,632,687 of record OU015763.1, read on the forward strand.
TTCTTAGTTAACCCAAATGTCTAGCCCTCTAAAATAAAATCAACCAAAACTCCAATAACCCAAAAGAAACAAAGCTATGAGTCTTAAAGCCTACAAAACACTTGGGGCTCGTTTGGTACACAGTAATGGTTATTACAATGTAATAGGAATAAATATTAAGGGCACGTTTGGTATACTGTAATAGGTCCTGTAATGTAATAGTTATTCCTAAGGAATAACTATTCAGTTGTTTGGTTACGCTTTCATTACTGGGAATAGTTATTCCTTAGAAATGACTATTCTTCAAAATGAGAAATAGCTATTCCTTACAAAAATGGGTGTAATAGCTATTCCTTAGATTACATAATAGCTCAAAAAAAAAATTCATAGTTAACTACAATTTTTTAAAATTCACTCTCTCTCTCTCTCTCTATATATATATATATATATACTAGTCTCCATTTCTTTTTTTAAAAAAATTTCCTCCCTCTTTCTCTCTCTACACACAATTCTCCATTTCTTTTTCTTTTTAAAAAATTCCTCTATCTCTCTCTCTCTCTACACACACACACACACACATATATATATAACATTTAAAATCCAAGTCTCCAAAATGTTTTAAAATTATTAATACTCGTATAATAAGCAATACTCGCATATTAATCATATTGTAGTAAAATATAGAATACATATTCAAGGTTCTATTCATGTGTTGTCACCAAACAGATGAATGGTAATAGTTATTACATTACAGCTTCTTTTATTCCTTATAATACTGATTCTTATTACAGTGTAATAACCATTACAGCGTACTAAACGTGCCCTAAAAGCAATAGAATAAGTTGTAATGGAATAACTATTACTATTTATCAGTTTGGTGATAACACATGAATAAAACCCTGAATCTGTATTCCATAGTTTGTTATAATATAACAAGGTGGTTGAATGACATCATAATATGGTGCATGGGCATGGCTGCTTCCGACCCTATTTGCAACATTCTTGCCCCGAAATTAAAGGTAATCCCGAAACTTTTCCAACTTCTAGAAACACTAACTTTTTTTTTTTTTTTTTGATAAGTAACACTAAGTAACTTGATAGAGAGTCATGCATAAGTCACATCCTCTATTAAAACCAATATGATTTTTCTTTGGTACAGTTGCAACAAGTATCTTCTCTTTGGAAAGCGGATGTTCTGCTAAGAGATACAAAGGAGCTCGCTCTGCAAATTGAAAATCTTTCTTTTAACTGAGTTCCTAGAGATGCTAATGTAGCAGCTCATTCCCTTGCAGTTTGGGCTTTAAAGCAGTCTCTTGATTTTTTTGATGCCTCTAGATCAGGTCCCCCTAGTTTTGAGAATGTTGTATCTAAGGAGGCTTTGTAATCTTTTCTTGTATTTTGCAATAAAATCAATTAATGCTATGAGACTAGGTATCCACAGTGCCAGCCAATTTGGGCGAGATTATTATTCATAGGATCATGACCTGATCTTGGGCTCACATGATATCGTGCTTGGTCCATCCATATGTAGCAATAGCACCCCTTTTAAGACCCTTTGCCATGTTGGGTCACTATTATTGGCTCTCCCCACTATGGATTTCATTTAAGACTGTTGTTATCAGCAACTGCAAATTGGACATGTAAATTTGACTATCATTATTGTTATTTGGGGGGAAGGGGAACCCAATTGTGATGCTAGGATGACAGCTTATCAACAAAACATTAAAAACGACAGCAATGTTTATCCTGTTGACTTAGCCTCTTTAAATGGAGAAATTATTCAGTCCACCAGGTGAACCACGTCATCTATCCACCATTCCAATAATTAAACGCCACGTATGTTAATTTAATGACTCATTAATATTCACACAACCATGATAGAGAGAGAAAGAGAGGGTATTCTGGTCTTTTTCCTTATTTGTTGGTTGTGTGAATATTGATGAGTCATTAAATTAACATACGTGGCGTTTAATTATTGGAATGGTGGATAGATGATGTAGTTCACTTGGTGGACTGAATAATTTCTCCTTTAGATGGTACCCATATGACTATGAGCCATGAAGGCATGAATCACTTCGAATTATAATATCACAAGAAGTAAAAAAGCAGCTGCGATTTGATAGATTTTTTATAATCTAAATACTAATTCATGTTTAATTGTTTATCTAGCTGTTTGGTATAAAGAACTTGCATAATTAATGCATTGAAAGTTAGAGAGCCATCACGTAAGAAGGGCCAAGTACACTAATACCCCTATGGTTCAATACAAATTTATTGATACCATTGGGTTTCTAATTTTTTTAATCTCACCTCCTATAATATCCAGTTATTTTAATAAATCATTTCCAATTACTTTCCCATTAAAATCATTAATGGAAATTGGTCACGCGGATAATAAGATATCATAAAATGTGTGATTTGAAATAGAGATATGTGAACAAGTGAACCTATTGGGTGAGAAATTTTAAGTCCATCCAGTGCACTTAATAATTTAGCCTATTAGGTTAGGTACATTTCATCTAACTATAATAAATGATAATAAAATTTTAGTTTTGAAATTTTGGTATCCACAATAAATCATCTAACAGATTAATTAGGATTAGAAACCTACATTTGACGTATATTTCATGTGATTCAATTTCTATTACCAATTGGAAGCCCAATAAAACTGCAATAACTATACATTTCCTTCACTCAAAAGGAATTTTGAAAATGACAAATGCAGAGCATGTACCATAAATCAATACCTTACTTTCGTTTAGACACTCACCGAATTCCTACCCTCACCAAATTATGCATGTCCCTTTTGATGTATATTGATTAACATTGAACTTGTGAATCTTGCCTTAATGGCAACTCTTAAGTCAGTTAGACTAGCAGCTTTAAAGCTCCCATTTCCCAAGACCCAAGTCCAACTATTAGTGTCTGGGAAAATTATAAAATACTCCGGGAGTACATTAAATGCGTACTCCCTCCTCTCACATAAGTAGTAGATCCTACCATGTATTTAATTAACAGGACCCACCACTTATGTGAGAGGAGAGAGTATGCATTTAATGTACTCCCGGAGTATTCTATAATTACCCGTCTGTCTGACCCAATCCATGAACACTCGTCAATAATTAATTACTCGAAGCAGCAACAACAGCAAAGCAATAATATGTATGCCCGCGTAAGCAAGTTGTGCATATACCAACAAATTTATTTAATGCCCAAGTTGCATAAATTAATTACTCGAAGCAGCAACAACAGCAAAGCAATAATATGTATGCCCGCGTAAGCAAGTTGTGCATATACCAACAAATTTATTTAATGCCCAAGTTGCATAAATTAATTACTCGAAGCAGCAACAACAGCAAAGCAATAATATGTATGCCCGCGTAAGCAAGTTGTGCATATACCAACAAATTTATTTAATGCCCAAGTTGCATATACTTCAAACCCCGCTTTAAGTATTAAAACCCACATCAATGTCAAAAGGCATTAAAGTGAAAGTAAAAGCTACTGGTATGATCTTTGATTAAAGTAAATCCATCTTTGTACAAAAAGCAGCAAAAGGAGGCCTAACAGTGAGCTCAAAGGCACATACAATGGAAAATAAAATCTCATTATATTTTAACAAAGTCTCGTTCCAAATCCTTTTAAGAACCATATCCCTTGAATGGTCTGGCTGAGTATTCAATTATGTATTAATCTCTCTCTCTCTCTCTCTCTCTCTCTCTCTCTCTTTATGTAATGGCAGAGCCACTAGTAGGTTGGGCTGGGCTATACCATTTTTAGTTTTTAAATTTACACATTTTTATTTTATTTTTTAAATTTAGCTCAATCCAAATTAAGTCATTAGCTCCCTTCTTAGTTAACCCAAATGTCTAGCCCTCTAAAATAAAATAAGCCAAAACTCCAATAACCCAAAAGAAACAAAGCAAATGAGTCTTAAAGCCTACAAAACACTTGGGGCTCGTTTAGTACACTTGGAGCAAATTTTGAAGTTGAATGTTATGAAATTGGGAATAGGTCACCCAATAGGCCAAGTCAAGGCAGTCAATATTTTCCTTATCTGACTCTGACCCCTTCCTTTCAGTTATAGTTGCAACTTGCATAGGATAGGAGTAGTATAAATACGACTAGACAAGCCTCCCAAACTCATAATCTCAACCTTTCCTTCCTCTCCTTCACAAACCTCAACCAAAATGGCTTCGTTACAAGCTTCAGCTCTCCTATTACCTTCTTCTTCATGTTGCTGTTCAAGGAAATTCAACGCTGCAATTCATGTCCCTAAACTTCCAAAAGTCTCTTTTTCAGTTCCAAAAATACCAACGAAAGATTTGATTGAGGAATTGAATTTAAGGGTTGGAGTAGAAAAGATCAATGTCACTACCCCACCAATCCATGATAAATCCACAAGTTTTGTAACTACCAAACTCTATGCCATCTTGGAGGCCGTAGCTGACAGAGTAGAGATGCACAACAACATTGGACAACAGCGTGACAATTGGAACACCCTTCTTCTAAACTCCATCAACATGATAATTCTCACTGCTGCAACCATGGCTGGTGTTGCAGCAATTAGTGGCACCGGAATGCCCCTTTTAGCTTTGAAATTATCGTCCACTCTGTTGTATTCAGCAGCCACAGGGATGTTGCTTATAATGAACAAAATTCAGCCTTCGCAGCTTGCTGAGGAACAACGTAATGCTACAAGATTGTTCAAGCAACTCCAAAATCAAATCCAAACTATGCTCGCTCTTAATACTCCAACTCAAGAAGATGTGAAGGACGTGATGGAAAAGGTTTTGGCCCTTGACAAAGCCTACCCACTTCCTTTGCTTGGAGCAATGCTTGACAAATTCCCATCAAAATTTGAGCCAGCCGTTTGGTGGCCTAACAATCAACTCCAAAAGAAAAACAAATCATATGCAGGAAAACAATGTCATATAGAGAACAATGGGTGGAGTGAGGAACTTGAAATGGAAATGCGAGAGGTCATAGAGGTGGTGAAGAGAAAAGATATTGAGGACTACGTAAGGCTAGGCAACTTGGCGTTGAAGATCAACAAGGTTTTAGCTATCTCAGGTCCATTGCTCACTGGCATTGCAGCCGTTGGCTCAGCTTTTGTTGGTAATGGATCATGGGCGGCAATAGTGGCAGTGACTGCTGGGGCATTAGCTAGCACTGTTAATGCTTTTGAGCATGGTGGGCAAGTTGGGATGGTGATTGAGATGTATAGAAACAGTGGTGGCTTTTTCCGTCATTTGAAAGAATCAATTGAAGCCACCATTGGGGAAAGAGATTTGGAGAAAAGAGAAAACGGAGAGTTATTTGAAATGAAGGTGGCTTTGCAATTGGGTAGAAGCTTGTCACAACTAAGAGAACTTGCCAGAAAGCCAGCTTCTTCCCATGTGGATGGAACTGCAATAGATGAATTCGCTTGCAAGCTTTTCTAGTTTAGGATTTTGTGTATAGTCATTCTTCGATTCTTTGATGTGTCAATTGTTTATACAACTTATTCAATATTGTATAGCCCTCTAACATAGACAGATGTTAATTCTCAAATTTTATATCAGCTACTTGTGCAAAGAGTTGGTAAAACCGAAAAAGGATATATTTTAATTTTCTTTGTTTCTTGCATAGTAACTTGAAATATGTTAATTCTAAAATTATTAATTTCATAATAAACGTAATAAACTAATTGCTAGTACTTGTTGGACTATTTTAATAAAAATAAAAATGTTTTTAAATTTATGTCTCAATTGAAAAGTCAAATTTTTACCATGAATTTTCACTCATTGAGTTTTATTTGAAAATTATAAAATTAAACTCGCCTTTTTATACCATTAATCCATATTTATTCTTATTGTAACCATTAATTAACTTAGCTTATAAACAGGTTCTCCTCCCTCACGAGCATTTATGGAGTACTGAATGATTTTCTCTCTTCCACCTATTCGAAGTTCAACCACTAGTCCATGTAGAAAATTTGTTTTCATTATTTGTGTTCTTCACTCTCTTTGTAAAAACTTAGTATTATATTGTTTATAATCATGTTACCTAGGTACGAAGGATGATATTATTTCAAAGCTTTACTATCTTACTTATCAAAAAAAAAAAAAGTGCAAACTAGTAAGACAATTATAAGCTAGTGTAGTCCGCTTGTTGTATCACAAGGACGGGTACATAAGAAATCCGGCTACATTAATTAGTTAATAAAATATCTTGTAAACGGAGCGTATCATCTCAAGAAGAAAAATATGTAGTATATTTGTTATACATATAGTGATATAGAAGTGAGTTTATGTTTGAAGGCATTAGTGACACATTTGGCACTTGGATAATGGTACGTGCACGTGTGATTCTGATGCAGAAAATAACTAACTCAAGAAAGTTATTTTTGATGTAGAAAATAACTAACTTATGGAAGTTATTTTTCTGAAAGGTTATATTGTTCTAAAATGGTGCCAATTAAATTGTCTATAAATTAAAGTGTCTGATTCTTTGTCAAATAAACAATTTTGTAAGAAACTCTTTAAGGAAATTAGAGAAATTTGATTTCTGTAATTGGTGACTTTGTTGTATCCTAGAGGTGAATTACCATAATCTTGTAGCAAAACTCTTTTAGAGTGAGGGCAATTATCACCTTAAAGAAAGTGATATCACGCCTCAAAGTCGCATTTATGTTCTAATCTTGACAAATTCCCTAACACAATATTGTCTACGCCTCAACTTGATCACCCTCAATCTTATGGAATTAATTAACGGTAACACATAATATTTTATGTTATGAGTATGTCGAAGGGCCAACAAAGTAATATCTCTTAATTTTTTCTTTATCTTACGATGAAATTGAAATCTTATAAAATATCATTATTTGAAGGCCAAACTATATTGTTGGTCTCTAACATTTATACAAGTTTCACTTTTAGTCTCTAATATTTGAAATGCACACAATTTGTCTCTAACGTTTCAAACTTATGCACCATTGGTCCTTCTGTTTGTTTCTGTTAGGTTTATGTTTACGTGGCTAACAAATTGATAATGTGACAATTCTTTTAATTGATGTGGATTTTTTCCCCCATTTACACCTTGGCATTTTACCGAAATCTGGTTATCCCTCATTTCTCTCTCTCTAACTCGGCTGCCATGGCCACCATGGCCAAAACCCTGTGTGCTATTGTGTGCTCGAGTTCTTCCTTTGGCCACCATTATAAGTATCACTTTGAGGTGTGCTTGTCCCCGCTCTTTCCCCGTGGGTTCTCCTATCTTCGTTATGGTTCAAACTACGCCCTTTTGTTGGTTTGATCAAGTCCCTCTGTGGGTTTCAAGTCGTGAAGATCTCAAGCTTCTAATCCGGCCTTCCTCGCGAGCCTCACTCTAAGGTACTTGTCTCCTCCTGTTAGTGGGTCCTCTACCTTTGGTCGCGAGTCACCTGTCTCTGGTTTAGGTAATTAGGTCTCTCAAACCCTTTGTGGGTTGCCCAACCCCTCGTGGGTCACTAAGCCTGTCAGTACCACTTGTATTGTCCTTTTTGTCCTCCCTGTCTAGCTTCTCTAGTGAATGGAGTTGAATCTTGTTGCCAAGGAGGGATATGTCTTTGTTCACTCCCTTTTTTTTTCATCCTTTGCTTGCACTTTGATCTGGTTTTGGTGGGTTTTTCGTATATGCAATGATGATTTTTTTTTTTAAACAATGAGTAACTTTTTTGTGCCACAATATTGTTGTATGGTTTATGAATAATTGTCATATGGGTTCCAATTTTTTGGGAAAATTACACTTTACCACCCTAAACTATCACCACTTTTTCAATCCACCCCCTAAACTTCAAAAAGTATCAATTGACCCCTTAATTGCATCCAATTGCACGGCCGTTACCCCCTGTGGCCAAAATTGAGTTAAAATAGACGGAATTGTCTATCACGTGACACGCACGTGATCCCGGACCCACCAGAACACCCTTTACCAATTTGATTTTTCTCTAAACCTCGAAATGCCCTTACCCCCACTTAACAAAATCTGAAATCCACACCTATTTCAACAATAACAAAATCGCCCCCCAATCTGAAATACTGAAGACAAGTTTCTTTACAAGAGAGTGAATGAGGAAGAAACTTCTGGATAACAGCAACATTCTTTCATTATTTCATATGATAGAGTTTCTTTGCTGAATTTTTTACTCTCTCTCCTCCCCAGATTCGACCAACCAATGCACACCCCATTGTCTCTCCTCATTCACTCTCTTTGTCTCTCAAACCGCCATGGTTGTAATAGTGAGGAGCTTGGGATATTTGGATGCAACACATTAGTCCACAACCAAATCACACAAAACAATTGCCCCAATTGCAATATACCCATACCAGATCAAATTGAACACGAATTTACAAATAAAAACACATTTACAAAATTTACATAATAAACAAATAAAATCGGCATAGCTCGATAAAATCAAAGAAAGATCTTGGAGATTTCATCACCTAAACCCAGATCTTGAAGAACTCATCAATCCAAGTCCACCCCAAAAAGATCTCATTAGACCCAACACTTCCATGAACCCAGATATCGGCCACCACACATGGTGGCCGAGTCTCAACCAACCTTCCAAGAAAACTAGCTCACAACCCACAAAGAATCCTAACCAGCCCACAACCCAATTTTTGGCACGATTTGGGTAACAACCTACGAACCCATGACTAGAAATTTGAGTAGTGAAAGAGGTGGCTGGTGAAGGGAATGTGGAATCTCGGGGATCCAAACCCAAGGTTTCGCCAAAATGTAGGCGATCCAACGAGCCTGTAACCAAAACTCAATCTCAGTTCAGTCGGCCATGGAAGTCAAGAGAGAGAACTGACCTTTATTAATGATTGGTTCTAAAATTTTGGGGTCCCCGATGCAACCACGAGATGAATGGGGATGGTTTCTCGTCGATGGGGTATAAACACCACGGATCAAAACCCATGGAGATCGAACATATGAGTGAGAGAAATTTCTTGGTAAATGAGAGAAATGATCAGATTTTTTTTTTCTTAATAATTTAATTTTTAGAAATTTAATTTTTAAATCTAGGGTTTCAGTTTGGGGGTGATTTTGTTACGGTTGAAGTAGTGTGGATTTTAGATTTTGTTCAGTAGAGGTAAGGGCATTTCGGGGTTTAGGGAAAAATCAAATTGGTAAAGGGTGTTTTGGTGGGTCCGAAATCACGTGCGTGTCACATGTTACACTATTCCGTCAATTCTAACGCGATTTTGGGCTCAGGGGGTAACGACCGTGCAATTGGATGCAATTAGGGGGTCAATTGATACTTTTTGAAGTTTAGGGGGTGGATTGAAAAAGTAGTGATAGTTGAGAGTGGTAAAGTGTAATTTTCCCTAATTTCTTTTGTGGTGTTGGTTGATCGAGTATGACCTGGTTGGTGTTGATGTGGGTGTTGGGGTTCTGTTTTGTTTTTTGATTTTGAGACTTGGCCATAGAAGATCTTGGATCTGCTCTAGGCATGGTGGGTGGCCATGGCAGCTGAGTTAGAGAGAGAGAGAGAGAGAGAGAGAGAGAGAGAGAGAGAGAGAGAGAGAGAGAGAGAGAGAGAGAGAGAGAGGGAGATAACCAAATCTTATGGGGATTTCGGTTGGGTAATTGAGTTATGGGTAAGGGATTTGGATAAAATGGCAACGTGTAAAAAAAAAAAAAAAATTTAAATCATCAATCTGTTAGCCACGTGCAAATAAATCTAGCGAAGAAGATCAACGATGCATGATTTTGAAACGTTAGATACTAATTACGCTCGTTTCAATCATTAAGTATCAAATGTGCAATATGTGTAAATGTTAAGGATGTAGTTTGACCTTATTTGAAACATAATTTATATTTTTATAAATTATGAAATTTATTTTATTTATCAATTTATGTTCATAGCAACAACACTCAATATATAGCTCAAACTTATTATTGGTTATATCATTTGATTGGCACAAAATTAATTACCAGGTTTACTTATTGTTTGCGAGGCGAATTGGTGTCTCAATCGAAACTTCACACTTTTCTTTTTTGATAATGCAAATTGAAACTTCACTTAGGATTTATTGAAATATGATCCAAACCATATAGAGGATTGTTGACACCTTATTTTACAACCATTAATTTTCGCTTTTTTAACTTTAATAAATAAAGGGTAATAATTTCACAAATCCGAAAAATTCAAAATTGATCCGCATATTAAAAAATCATGTTTTAATTGGTCAATATTGAATTAAGGATGATAGGGTATTTTTCCAATTCCAAATTGGAGCAAAAACCAAGATTTTATGAAGAAATCAATTTTGATTGGTCTTTCAAAAGATTAAATTTAAATTAATTATAATTAATCTCTTTTGGTTGAAACACTTTATTATGATGGATGTTAATACATGAGATAATTTCCAAGAGGATAACTTTAGATTTAATAATTAAATAATGAATAGTTGTTTTAACTAATAAGTATTCCATTATTTTTTATTTAATTATTAAATGGGTAGAGTCCCGAATATAAATGATTGGAGAAATCCTAAGGGCACGTTTAGTACGCTGTAGAAGTGGAAAGAAAGCAGAACAAGTTGCAATTATCAATTTTTAGCTGTTCAGTTCCCGAGTCAAAACCTGGGTGCCAAACAAACTCTCTGGATGCCGATCGGCTCCCAATCTATGATATTAAAATGAGGTGTAACTTAAACTCATCTCAATCTATAATATACTAATATATTTTAACAAAGTCTCATTCCAAATCCTTTTAAGAACCATATCCCTTGAAAGGTCTGGCTGAGTATTCAATTATGTATTAATCTCTCTCTCTCTCTCTCTCTCTCTCTCTCTCTATGTAGTGGCAGAGCCACTAGTTGGTTGGGCTGGGCTATACCATTTTTAGTTTTTAAATTTACACATTTTTATTTTACTTTTTAAATTTAGCTTGGTCCAAATTAAGTCATTAGCTCCCTTCTTAGTTAACCCAAATGTCTAGCCCTCGAAAATAAAATCAGCCAAAACTCCAATAACCCAAAAGAAACAAAGCAAATGAGTCTTAAAGCCTACAAAACACTTGGGGCTCGTTTAGTACACAGTAAATTCAGAAATGGTTATTACAACGTAATACGATTCAATATTACAAGGAATAAAATAAGTTGTAATTGAATAACTATTACTATTCATCATTTTGGTGACAACACATGAATAGAACCCTGAATTTGTATTCCATAGTTTGATACAATATAGAAGCTGGTTGAATGACATCATATTTTAGTCAAATTCCTAAAATACCCTTTCTGAAAGGTATTAAATATTTACAATTTTTGTGAGTCTTGCTTAGTATTGACTTAGCGGTTCTCCAGTAGACTAGGGTCTCCTTTCAATATTTTCAATAACCGTAAGGTTAATACTGACTCCGCTTTGTTCTTTAGGTTAGATATTCTCTTAAACTAGGGTCAATTTAACCTCCTTGATTAGTTCTAGGGGTTAAGAAACCCTTGCGAATTTCCTTCCCCGTCCATAGGTTAGAGTAACCATTTTCTAGTAACAAACCTTCTTTTAGGTCAATTCAACCTCCTTGTAGATAATGTTTGAAATGCGCGCAATTTGTCCCTAATGTTTTAAAATTATGCATCATTGGTCATTATGTTTATCTCTATTAGGTTTATGTGTATGTGGTTAACAAATTGATAATGTGGCAATTCTTTTTGTTGATGTGGAATTTTTGCCCCATTTACACCTTGGCATTTTACTCAAATATATTACCCATAACCTAATTGCCCACCTGAAATCCCCATAAGATCTGGTTATCCCTCATTTCTCTCTCTTTAACTCGGCTGCCATGGCCACCATTGCCAAAACCTTGTGTGCTATCATGTGCTCGAGTTCTTCCTTTCGCCACCGTTATGAGCGTCACATTAAGGTGTGTTTGTCCTTGCTCTTTCCCATGGGTTCTCCTATCTTCGTTATGGGTCAGACTTCACCCTTTAGTGGGTTTGATCAATTCCCTTTGTGTGTTTCGAGTTGTTAAGATCTCAAGCTCCTCTCTAGCCTTCCCCGCGAGCCTCACTCTGAGGTGCTTGTCTCCTCCCGTTAGTGGGTCCTCTGCCTTCTGTCGTGAGTCACCCGTCTTTATTTTCGATTAGGTTTCTCAAACCCTTTGTGGGTTGCCAAGCCTGTCGATACCGCTTGTATTGGCCTCTTTGTCCTCCCTAGCAGGCTTTTCTAGTGAATGGAGTTGAATCTTGTTTCCAAGGAGGGATATCTCTTTGTTCACTCCCTTTTTCTTTCATCATTTGCTTGCACTTTGATCTAGTTTTGGTGGGCTTTTTGAATATGCAATGATGAGTTTTTTATTTATTATTATTATTATTATAAAATGAGTAACTTTTTTGTGCCCTAATCTTGTTGTATGGTTTATGAATAATTTTCATATGGGTTCCAATTTTTTGTGGTGTTGGTTGATCGAGTATGGCTTGGTTGGTGTTCGATGTGGGCATTAGGGTTTTGTTTTGTTTTGTTTTTTAATTTTGAGCAAAATTGTCAGATTGTGAGACTTGGCCATAGAAGAGCTGGGATCTGCTCTAGCCATGGTGGGTGGCCATGGTAGCAGAATTAGAGAGAGAGAGAGAGAGAGAGAGAGAGAGAGAGAGAGAGAGAGAAGGGAGATAACCAGATCTTATGAGGATTTCGGGTGGGTAATCGAGTTATGGGTAAGGGATTTAGATTAAGTGGGAACTTGTAAACGAAAAAAAAAAATGTCACATCATCAATCTGTTAGCCATGTGCACAGAAATCTAACGAAGACAAACATAATGATCAACGGTGAATGATTTTGAAACGTTAGAGACTAATTGCGCTCGTTTCAATCATTATGGACCAAACGTGTAATATGTGTAAATATTAAGGATGTAGTTTGACCTTATTTGAAACATAATTTTATAAATTAGGAAATTTATTTTATTTATTAATTTATTTTCATAGCAACAATACTCAAAATACAGCTCAAAATTGATTGGCACAAAATTAATTACCAGGTCTACTTATTGTTTGTGAGGCAAATTGGTGTCTCAATAAAAAATTCACACTTTTCTGTTTTGACAATGCAAATTGAAACTTCACTTAGGATTTATTGAAATATGATCAAAACCATATAGCGGTAGAGGATTGTTGATACCCTATTTTACAACCATTAATTTTCACTTTTTTAACTTTAAAGAATAAAGGATAATAATTTCACAAATCCAAAAATTCAAAATTGAACTGCATATTAAAAAATCATGTTTTAATTGGTCAATATTGAATTTTAGGATGAAAGGGTATTTTTCCAATTCCAAATTGGAGCAAAAACTAAGATTTTATGAAGAAATCAATTTTGATTGGTCTTTCAAAAAATTAAAATTAAATTAATTATAATTAATCTCTATTGGTTGAAACACTCCAATATGGTGAATATTAATGCATGAGATAATTTCCAAGAGGATAATTTCAAATTTAATAATTAAATAATGAATAGTTTTAACTAATAAATATTCCATTATTTTTTATTTAATTATTAAATGGGTAGAGTCCCGAATATAACTGATTGGAGAAGTCCTAAGTCAGTTAGAAGTGGAAAGAAAGCAAAACAAGTTGCAATTATCAATTTTTAGCAGTTTGGTTCCCGGGTCAAAACCTGGGTGCCGAACAAACTCAATAGATGTCGATCGGCTCCCAATCTATAATATTCTAATATATTTTAACAAAGTCTCGTTCCAAATCCTTTTAAGAACCATATCCCTTGAATGGTCAGGCTGAGTATTCAATTATGTATTAATCTCTCTCTCTCTCTCTCTCTCTCTCTCTCTCTCTCTCTATATATATATATATATATATATATATATATATATATATATTCTCGTAATATATAATATGTAGTGGCAGAGCCACTAGTTGGCTAGGCTGGGCTATACCATTTTTAGTTTTCAAATTTACACATTTTTATTTTATTTTTTAAATTTAGCTTAGTCCAAATTAAGTCATTAGCTCCCTTCTTAGTTAACCCAAATGTCTAGCCCTCTAAAATAAAACCAACCAAAACTCCAATAACCCAAAAGAAACAAAACTATGAGTCTTAAAGCCTACACAACACTTGGGGCTCGTTTGATACACAGTAATGGTTATTACAATGTAATAGGAATAAATATTAAAAGGAATAGAATAAGCTGTAATGGAATAACTATTACTATTCATCAGTTTGGTGACAACACATGAATAAAACCCTAAATTTGTATTCCATAGTTTGTTACAGTATAAGAAGGTGGTTGAATGACATCATATTTTAGTCAAATTTCTAAAATACCCTTTTTGAAAGACATTATAAATTTATAGTTTTTGTGAGTCTTGCTTAGTATTAGCTAGATTGACTTAGCAGTCCTCCAATAGGCTAGGGTCTCCTTTCAAGCTGCAATTTTAGATAACCGTAAGGTTAATATTGACTCCGCTTTGTTCCTTAGGTTAGACATTCTCTTAAACTAGGGTCAATTTAACCTCCATAATTAGTTCTGGGTGTTAGGAAACCCTTGTGAATCACCTTCCCCATCCCTAGGTTAGAGTAACCATTTTCTAGTTACAAACCTCCTTTTTAGGTCAATTAAACCTCTTTAGTAGATAATGTCAACACCGAAACTAAAAGAAATGGGATTAATTGGTCTTATGTGTAAATTAACACAATAGTAGTGTTTTAGATTAGGCAATGGCAAAGGCCATGAAATCACCAATAGCAAGTCAATAAATGATCTAAAAGGGTATCTATGATCTAAATCTCCCACACTTAAACACAAATACCAAATTCAGCATTCCCATATAAAAAATTGTGAACATCGAAACCCAAACTCACCCTGATTCATCAAAAAACCAACGACCCATCATAAAAATGGATAAGCAAATCGGGAAAGAAGAAGAAGAACATACAATTTTTTTTAAACAAAAAAAATCTTAGAAACTCTGTCTAGTTGAGAAGAATAAATTAAAAATCTAAACTTCCAATCGAAAACTTGGAAGCCCTTCTTTAGCAATCTGCAACCATAGAACCTTTGCCTGCACCGAAACCAAACCAAAACCCCTCATTGACAGAGCAAAACTCATAGCAAAAACAAGGCCCTTTAAGTCATGCCTAAACAACACCGTCATGAACCCCTCCGCCCCTCACCGGCACTGAAACCCAGCCAAAAAAACCTATAGCCGTGATCCACCTATCAACGGAAAACCTAGGCCCTTCACGTTTATGGTTTTCTAATGGACGAGAGAGAGAGAGAGAGAGAGAGAGAGAGAGAGAGAGAGAGAGAGAGAGAGAGAGAGAGAGAGAGAGAGAGAGAGAGAGAGAGAAGCCACTAGTTGGTTGAGCTGAGCTATACCATTTTTAGTTTTTAAATTTACACATTTTTATTTTATTTTTTAAATTTAGCTCAGTCCAAATTAAGTCATTAGCTCCCTTCTTATTTAGCCCAATTGTTTAAGCCTCTAAAATTAAATTAGCCAAAATTCCAATAACCCAAAAGAAACAAAGCACGTGAGTCTTAAAGCCTACAAAACACTTGATAAAAATAAATAAATTGCTAATGTAAAACAAAGCACGTGGTATTACTTTTCAAATTCCAAATTTTTTTTTTTTTAATAAAAAAAAGGTCAATGTTAGTCAAGTTATGGCTTTTTAGGTTTTGAATTGCTAATGTCAAATTATTAGAAAATGTCAACACCGAAACTAAAAGAAATGGGATTAATGGGTCTTCTGTGTAAATTAACACAATAGTAATGTTTTAGATTAGTCATGGTTGAGCTCATGAAATCACCAATAGCAAGTCAATAAATTATCTAGCTAAAGGGTATCTATGGTATTGGGCAAGGAAGTAATCTGCAATATGAGATTCACACCGTAAATGCAATAATTTGGCAAAGGCCGCAATGTGTGGTGTGCAAAGAAAAGCCGTAGCAGAAGCATATGCTTTCAACGATCACTTAAAAGTTTTACTACGTCACATGAGAGGCCCAAGACTTGGCTGTTGGGAGCAAATTTTGAAGTTCAAAAAAGAATGTTATGAAATTGGGAATAGGTCACCCAATAGGCCAAGTCAAGCCAGTCAATATTTTCCTTATCTGACTCTGACTCTGACCCCTTCTTTTCAGTTATTGTTGCAACTTGCATAGGATAGGAGTAGTATAAATACGACTCTACAAGCCTCCCAAACTCATAATCTCAACCTTTCCTTCCTCTCCTTCACAAACCTCAACCAAAATGGCTTCGTTACAAGCTTCAGCTCTCCTATTACCTTCTTCTTCATGTTGCTGTTCAAGGAAATTCAACGCTGCAATTCATGTCCCTAAACTTCCAAAAGTCTCTTTTTCAGTTCCAAAAATACCAACGAAAGATTTGATTGAGGAATTGAATTTAAGGGTTGGAGTAGAAAAGATCAATGCCACTACCCCACCAATCCATGATAAATCCACAAGTTTTGTAACTACCAAACTCTATGCCATCTTAGAGGCCGTAGCTGACAGAGTAGAGATGCACAACAACATTAAACAACAGCGTGACAATTGGAACACCCTTCTTCTAAACTCCATCAACATGATAATTCTCACTGCTGCAACCATGGCTGGTGTTGCAGCGATTAGTGGCACCGGAATGCCCCTTTTAGCTTTGAAATTATCCTCCACTCTCTTGTATTCAGCAGCCACAGGGATGTTGCTTATAATGAACAAAATTCAGCCTTCACAACTTGCTGAGGAACAACGTACTGCTACAAGATTGTTCAAGCAACTCCAAAACCAAATTCAAACTATGCTCGCTCGTAAGACTCCAACTCAAGAAGATGTGAAAGACGTGATGGAAAAGGTTTTGGCCCTTGACAAAGCCTACCCACTTCCTTTGCTTGGAGCAATGCTTGACAAATTCCCATCAAAATTTGAGCCAGCTGTTTGGTGGCCTTCGAATCAACTCCAAAAGAAAAACAAATCATATGGAGGAAAACAATGTCACGTAGAGAAAAATGGATGGAGTGAGGGACTTGAAATGGAAATGCGAGACGTCATAGAGGTGGTGAAGAGAAAAGACATTGAGGACTACGTTAGGCTAGGCAACCTGGCATTGAAGATCAACAAGGTTTTAGCTATCTCAGGTCCATTGCTCACTGGCATTGTAGCCGTTGGCTCAGCTTTTGTTGGTAATGGATCATGGGCGGCAATAGTGGCAGTGACTGCTGGGGCATTAGCTAGCACTGTTAATGCTTTTGAGCATGGTGGGCAAGTTGGGATGGTGATTGAGATGTATAGAAACGGTGGTGGCTTTTTCCGTCATTTGAAAGAATCAATTGAAGCCACCATTGGGGAAAGAGATTTGGAGAAAAGAGAAAACGGAGAGTTATTTGAAATGAAGGTGGCTTTGCAATTGGGTAGAAGCTTGTCACAACTAAGAGAACTTGCCAGAAAGCCAGCTTCTTCCCATGTGGATGGAACTGCAATAGATGAATTCGCTAGCAAGCTTTTCTAGTTTAGGATTTTGTGTATAGTCATTCTTCGATTCTTTGATGTGTCAATTGTTTATACAACTTATTCAATATTGTATAGCCCTCTAACATAGAAAGATGTTAATTCTCGAATTTTATATCAGCTACTTGTGCAAAAGAGTTGGTGAAAGGACGATGTATATTTTTCTGTTTCTTGCATATAATTACTTGAATTCCTTGTACTAGTTGTTGAAAATTCAAATTGCAAACACCAATAACTTTATGACCCTATTTAGGAGAGAAAGAGAGAGAGAACTTAATTAATGGTAAATTAATATATTGTTGAATAAATAAATTCTATATAGATTAGTTGAATACTTAGCAAAAACTAATTTACTTTCATACTGGTTTGGAGAAATCCTCCTCTAATTCACTATGTGGCAACTAAATAGACTATATACATATATTTTTAGTTACATGACATTTTTAATGAGTAATGTGTTCTTGTCAAATAATACACATAAATGATCTATTTAATTGACACGTGGTGGGTTGGAGGAAAATTCTTCCAAAACCGGTCTGGATATAAACTTTGTCTTACTTAGGAGACCGTTCAAGTCATATGGTCCGGATTGGATGGCTTAGATTATCCGAAATGTTTGACTTTTGTTTTAAATTGAAAGGTTGGAGTTGGGCCTATAATTGGGAAGTCGCTCAACTGAAAACTTGGTCACTCAATCACATACCCATTTACATATCTCTTCTAAAACTGATCGTCACTTCACCAAAGCCAACCTCTCCACCCTAGCACACCTCATGCCGAAGACTTTTGTTTTTGCAATCTCTTGCTATAGACTTGATCGATCAATCGCAAAGAGAGAGATATCAAATTTTTTATTTTTGTTTAAACGTTGTTAACTAACCTGGGTTAGTTGTTAAGAGCTGACTGAAGTCTGGCTTTACTAATTTTAACACATGACATTCTTTTATTAGGACGGTGAACGGATGACATAGTTCACTTGATGGATTGAATAATTTTTTATTTATTTTTTAATGTTTAGAGAGTCTTAATAAATATGTGAGAGAGAGAGAGAAATTAAATGCTCATGAATTAAGTTAACTAAAGTAACAAGCAAATAAATTTGTAATAATGATATGAATTGTTGACCATTTTTAACCATTAGATCTCTTAAAAATATACGGTTTCGAAAAAGAGGTGTAACCTAAACTCATCTTAATCTATAATATTGTAATATATTTTAACAAAGTCTCGGTCCAAATCCTTTTAAGAACCATGTTCATTGAATGGCCTGGATGAGTAGTCAACTATATATTAATCTTTATAGGTAAAACTTAGGTACAGTTTCTTTGGTTAGGTACATTAGATTCTCCAATTGAACTCAAACACATGGTTGCATTAACCAATGAAACACAAATAATGTTATATTTTCCAAGAATATTTAAATTCAATGTATTTAAATTCAACTAGGAACTTAATGTACTTGACCTAAGGAACTGTACCTAAGTTTTATCCAATCTCTCTCTCTCTCTCTCTCTCTCCCCTACGCAGTGGTGGAGCTACAAGTTGGTTGGGCTAGACTATACCTTTTTTATTTTTTAAATTTAGGCCAGTCTAAATTAAGTCACTAGCCCACCCTGTAAACCCTTCTTATCTAGCCCAAATGTCTATCCCTCTATAATAAAATCAATCCAAAGTCCAATAACTCAAAAGAAATAAAGCACGTGGATCTTAAAGACTACAAAACACTTGATATAAATTTTTTTTTACTAATCTGGCACATGGGTCTTAAAGCCTACATAACTAAATCTGATATTAGTGATATATAAAATGAGAGTGATACAATGACTCAAAAAGAATTGATATTTGATTTTTTCTTTATTTTTTTGCATGTGTTTTTACTGTGGGTATTGTTTTACCATGGGGGTAGGCCGTGCGTGCCTCAGTGGGTAGATTGTGTTGTGTTTTTGTGTTTGTTATTTATATATAGGGTTATTGCATTTGTCTTGCTTGTTTGTTTATCTTTTTGTTTATGTATAAAATATGTATTGAGGGATAAGGTTAATTATGTCTCCTTGACTAAGTGTACATTTTTTTTAATAAATAAAATTTTTTCATACTGTTGAGATATACTTATTATTTCCAGCCCACCCAAAAATAATTTTTTGACTCAGCCTATTTGTGAGAACCACAACCCTTAACCCAATAAAAAAGACCTAAACATGATTCTCAATTGTTTCCAGTGAGGAAGTACACTGTTTTCCATCCTAATCATAGGGGAAGTTATAATGGAGTCGCCACCTAGTTTTTACATAAAAATTAAGAAAGCAATACTTCTCTTATTGATTGAATAAATAAATATATAAATTTTTTGGAAAAATTAAATAAATTATAATACTTTCCCCTAGATACAATCTAAGTAAAATAAAAATTACATTCCTTAAAACCTAAATACAATCT
Source organism: Fagus sylvatica (assembly GCA_907173295.1). NCBI lineage: Eukaryota > Viridiplantae > Streptophyta > Magnoliopsida > Fagales > Fagaceae > Fagus > Fagus sylvatica. The sequence goes on from OU015763.1 coordinate 15,652,607, forward strand.
AAGAAAAAGTAAAGTACAAGCCCTTGTGTCCTAGCGTACAATCTAAAAAAAAGAACAAAAAGGCAAACAAACTAATTTACTTCCCCTAAAAAATGGGGTTTGGGGGCTAGAGGATTGAGTAGGAAGATGTTACACACCTACTCAACCTGACCTAAATCAGTCTCTACAGAACCCTTAATCTATAGTTCACGACTCGATACATACAAACCAAACTAGCATTTGATATATCATCACAAAGGTACATGCAAAACAAAATGAAAATAGTATGATCATTCATCTAGTAATTAAATCAATCCAAACAAATATTCCTAATTACATCTAAGCAATCAAAAAACAATATGTTAAGATCAAAATTAAATTGAAATGCACATGGCAGAATCAATGGAGAAAACTTTTTGTACAAAAAATTAAAATTCATGATCAAACCTAGATCAACACTCATGTAACCCTAGATCAGGTCTCAAGGATACCCAATCGGTACTCCAATAAAAATTGGAGACCTGATGGCCTTTAATTCATAGATTTACTTATTGTCCTGCATGGAAACCGATTCTCCTAGCATTTTTAACATTTTTAAAGCCGTAATTTACATCCTAACATGCTACTAATTTATTAATGGATGTGAGAAGAAAAAGGAAACAAAATAAAATTATCCTAAAGCAATTTGTACACAATCAATCATACAATCATATTTTGAAATTTAAGCAATCAAATAATAAGAAAAAGATGTACGTGCATGTGTTGTGGAGGAAGCTCCTTGATTTGATTCGATTGGATCCAACTTGAAAGTAATTCTTAGAAAACGATTTAAATCAGATTAAAGAGAACGAAAAAGTCATTGAAAAGATTGGAAGAGAGATGACATGAATAGCTTTTTGTAATCTCTAGACTCTAATATAAGAACACACTTGTGTTCTTATTAGAATGTTTAATCCCTTCTCTTGAATTTTTTTTGGGATTGTGAGCAATTAAAATTCCAACCTGCCATTAATATGAGAAAATGTTCTATTTATACGAGAGGCAAAAGATGAATCTACCCACGTTCTAGACCCATGGGAGTGCATTGGGGTTTTGAAATTGGATATGCTTTGAAGGAATTTCATTTTGGGTGAAAGACCTGGGGATCAGTACTCAAATAGGCATGATTGGAACCCACCCGATTCGGCTTTTAAATGGATAACAACAGGGCTTTTCATCTTTGGTCGACTTTTAGTGGATTTAGAAGTCCTTCCTTGACTGAATTCGAGATCCTTAATTATAATTAATTTATTAATAATTAATATGATAATTATTGGTCAAAATAATTATTTCATTACTTATAAATAAATCAATTTGAGAATTATCCTTTGGTGGATATCGTGTGCATGACTATTTACTATTTTAAGGTGTTCTAAAACAAAAGGAATTATTAATTAATTGATTGTAATTTAATCCTTTAAAAGACTAATCAAATTAATTAAAAAAATAATCTTATGCATGTGAGTTTATGGTAAATATGTTTTCAATCAATCAAATTTATTTTCTTAATAAAATATTGATTTTTTATCCGATTTTCAATCCAAAAAGTACACTTTCATTCTCAATTAAAGTTTGATCACTTAAAATATGATTTTTAAATTTGTGAACCAACTTTGAATTTTCAAGCTTGTGAAATTACCATTTTACCTTTTATGCATTAAAGTATAAAAAAGTAAAATTAATGGTTGCAAACTGAAGTGTCAACACTGTTGTGAAATTATTTGTGTGTGAAACTTGAATATGTACAACTAGTAATAGGAATTCAAGTTACTGTGCAAGAAACAAAGAAAATACTTTTACGGTTTTACCAACACTTTGCACAAGTAGCTGATTTAAAATTTTAGAAAAAACGTCTTTCTATGTCGGAGGATTATGCAATGACTCAGTTGTAAAAACAATTGACAAATCAAAGAATCGAAGAATTAATATATATACACGAAATCCAAAACTAGAAAAGCTTGCTTGCGAATTCATCTATGGAAGTTCCATACACATGGGAAGAAGCTGACTTTCTGGCAAGTTCTCTGAGTTGTGACAAGCTTCTACCCAATTTCAAAGCCACCTTCATTTCAAACAACTCTCCGTTTTCTCTTTTCTTCAAATCTCTTTCCTCAAGTGTGGCTTCAATTGATTCTTGCAATAGCTGGAAGAATCCACTGCAGTTTCTATACATCTCAATCACCATCCCAACTTGTCCACCATGTTCAAAAGCATTAACAGTGCTAGCTAATGCCCCAGCAGTCACTGCCACTATTGCCGCCCATGATCCATTACCAACAAAAGTTGAGCCAACGGCTGCAATGCCTGTGAGTAATGGACCTGAGATAGCTAAAACCTTGTTGATCTTCAATGCCAGGTTGCCTAGCCTAACGTAGTCCTCAATGTCTTTTCTCTTCACCACCTCTATGACTTCTCGCATTTCCATTTCAAGTCCCTCACTCCATCCATTGTTCTCTACGTGACATTGTTTTCCTCCATATGATTTGTTTTTCTTTTGGAGTTGATTCGAAGGCCACCAAACAGCTGGCTCAAATTTTGATGGGAATTTGTCAAGCATTGCTCCAAGCAAAGGAAGTGGGTAGGCTTTGTCAAGGGCCAAAACCTTTTCCATCACGTCTTTCACATCTTCTTGAGTTGGAGTCTTACGAGCGAGCATAGTTTGAATTTGGTTTTGGAGTTGCTTGAACAATCTTGTAGCATTACGTTGTTCCTCAGCAAGTTGTGAAGGCTGAATTTTGTTCATTATAAGCAACATCCCTGTGGCTGCTGAATACAAGAGAGTGGACGATAATTTCAAAGCTAAAAGGGGCATTCCGGTGCCACTAATCTCTGCAACACCAGCCATGGTTGCAGCAGTGAGAATTATCATCTTGATGGAGTTTAGAAGAAGGGTGTTCCAATTGTCACGCTGTTGTCCAATGTTGTTGTGCATCTCTACTCTGTCAGCTACGGCCTCTAAGATGGCATAGAGTTTGGTAGTTACAAAACTTGTGGATTTATCATGGATTGGTGGGGTAGTGACATTGATCTTTTCTACTCCAACCCTTAAATTCAATTCCTCAATCAAATCTCTAGTTGGTATTTTTGGAACTGAAAAAGAGACTTTTGGAAGTTTTGGGACATGAATAGCAGCATTGATTTTCCTTGAACAACAACATGAAGAAGAAGGTAATAAGGAGAGCTGAAGCTTGTAACGAAGCCATTTGGGTTGAGGTTTGTGTAGGAGAGAAAGGAAAGGTTGAGATTATGAAGGTGAGGAGGCTTGTCTAGTCGGTATTTATAATATGGAATTAAAACTGGAAAGAAGGGGTCAAATACGGAAAATATTGACGGCTGACTGGCTTGACTAGGCCTATTGGCTGACCGCCTGACCCATTCCCTATTCATCCCTTGTCTTCGGTCTCTCATGCGAAATGGTAAAACTTGTAAGCTATTGCTATAAACCTTGGTTACTTTCTTCTATTGCGTGTCATGCAATTTGGCTCTCAACTCTCAAGTGGTCACAACATCATCCACTTTGCTGCTTCTCCTGCCAAAATGGAAATATATCATTTACTTGCATTTGCATGCCAAATACCATACTTTAGATTTCTTGACTTGCTATTGGTGATTTCATGATTAAAACATTACTATAGGGTTAATTAACTTAATTTACAGAGAAGACCCGTTACTTTTCGTTTCGGTGTTGACATTTTCTATTATTTTGACATTGGCTATTGAAAAGTAATATCATGTTGCAAAAACAGAAAGGACTGAATTGAGAAAAGTAGTCCAAAAATAGAAGGGGTAAACAAAATTGTCAATGGCCTTGTAGCGGGTTGGCTGGCAATCGAGTTTCTATTTGCGGTCTTGTACCGGGTTCTAAAAAAAATTCAAAGAAAGAAAATTCAGAAAAAAAATAAGACAAAAAGAAAGGGTAATGACATATCACCTCACATCATTTTATCTCCTGTCATTCAAAAGTTAGGAGATATATATTCATAATAATATATAGATGCGCATTTTCATCATATTTTGTATAGTTTTTACTTCTTTACAAAGTCATTTTTTCTATTTTAACTATTCACATTTGAATGGGTTTGGTTGGATCCTAAATGCTTTAGGTGCTTAAAACTCATTTACCCATATTACCTATTTAACAAAATAGTTATTATCCATATCCAACTTAATCCAATTATTATAGGTAAAACTCAACACACTCATTTATCCAATTATGTAAACATACATAGACAAACCCACGATTTGAAGTCAAAGATAAGTATAAACCAAAAATAAAATTTATGAAAATCCAAACTAAAATTTATTCAATATTAACAAAATACTAATAAACTAATATCAATTTCATCGATTTCAATTTTTCAAAATTTAATTCAAGGATTTTCGAAAATTGGGATATCAACATTAGACATTGGCAATGATGCATCAAAGTATTGGCCTTTTTTATTATAAATTATTTGTATTTTTTTTCTTTCATAAAAGTCCAAAATTATAGTTGACTTCTCAATCTACAAATAAAATAAAATTTATATTGATTATTTTATTATATGCCCAATAGTCTTTTAACTAAAAAATTATTAGTTTTGCTAATTAGCAAAAGAATAACAAAAATGTCTCACGGTCCCACAAACTACAAAAAAATTATTACTAATAATTTATTGGTACAACAATACAACAAAATTAATGTTAAGGATTTGTAACATTTTGTTAAAGCCTAAAAGCTTTTTGTTTTTGTTTTCTTTGGGATGTTAGCACTTTTTTTGGGGGGTTTTATGGAATCATTTGTAATTTTTTAGGGAAAAAAGGGGCCAAATATATATATATTATATAAATATATATATATATTATATATTATATATATATTTATATATTATTTTATATATATATATATATATATATATATATATATATATATATATATATATATATATATATATATTATTATTAATTTGAAAAAAAAATTGATGGGGGCCACGGGTCCCGACATGGGTACGTCCCTACATATAAATGATCAAAATGGTTGGGTTTGAGAAACCCGAGAATCTTTCAACCATCGAAATCATCGCGCTGAGTCACACTTCGGAATCTACAAGGAACAATTCCATCTCGGCTCAAAGGTTTGCTAAGAGAATCAGAGAGAGAAAATAAATAAATGGTAGAGAATTTTTTTCTTAATTTATTTAATATTTTTTTTAGGTTAAATATATTATTGATCCTTAATATTTATCAAAGTTATATATTTAGACCGTAATGTTTAAAACGAGTCAAAATAATTTTTAATGTTTCAAAATTATGCACTATTAGTCTTTATATCTATCTTTATTAATTTATGCCTATATAACTAACGCATTGATAACTTAATTATTTAATAATTAAAGTATCATTTATCTTCATTTTCAAAGGATATTAACATGACAGACTCCGTTAAAATAAAATAAAACCCATCCAGGGGTTCAGCTCTTGGCTCAACGTGGGCAGGAGTTCGAATCCCACCAATCGCCTTCTGGGGAGGTGACTTAATGGAAGGAAACCCTCGTGACCCATCACACCTGCGAGTCCGGGAGTTGTGGGTTCGGGTAGTGGTACGCCCCATTATTGCCCAGATGTGTCCCACGCCATGTCAAAATCGGGTTTAAGTGGGTCGGGACAATAAACGCACCTGCGAGTCCCTTTTTTTTTTCAGCAAAAATAAAAAAATAAAACCCATCCACCACCCGATTGACCCAACTCATTCACTAAAAAAACCCATTGCCCTCTCGCTCTCTCTCTCTCTCTCTCTCTCTCTCTCTCTCACTTCCCTTTCTGTTCATCACCCTATTGGATGGATGTTCGTGTCTGTCTCTACTGAAGAAATCTGAGAACCCTCCGCTTGAATTAAACCCCTATATTTCACACTCATTCTTTACAATTTTCTCTTTGATCTTTCAATTATATTTCTAATTGTTTTATCTTAAGGGTATGAGAGGGATGCCCTTTCAACTTCGGGGGAAAACGGGTCTTTGAAATCGCAAGCTTTTCTCCGATTTGTCCTTGGAATAGTAACAACAAAAAAGAAGACCTTCTTGGATTTGCAAGCGACATCAGCAACGAGCCCAGCAACAACAACAAAAGCGCCATCGTGATTTTTATTGATGATTGCGTTAAATTCTTCTGACTAATTTAATAACAGTTAACATCCACATGACATTTTTTATTTTGGTTGTTTTTTTTCACAAAAATATGGAATTGTGGAAAAAAGAGAATTTGGTAGCCAAAGATTATTAGAATGACATGATTTGCTTTCTTCAAACGTCATAACATGAATGTTCTCCAACATTTTTGATAAATTATTTCATTTGAAGCAAATGGACCATTAATATTCCTTTATGTCGATGAATTTTTTATAGTTCTGCTGGTGGAAGACAATGGGGATATTCGATGGTCAAATGTCGTTTAAAAGCCTGTTCGAACAGAAATCCAGTAGAGAGAGAGGAACAGAAATGGAGGTGAGAGAGAGAGAGCAGCAATGAGTTTTTAATCTGGTTATGGGTTTTTTGATCGGGTCATGGGATTTTAATCGGATTATGGGTCTTTAATCGGATCAGGGGTTTATGTCATGTCATATGTTTAGTTGTAAATAAAAATAATGCTACCCCAATTAAAAAATAACCATATCATCAATCCGTTAGTCATATATATACAAAGTTAACGAAGATAGACGAAATAATCAATAGTCCATAATTTTGAAACATTTGGGACTATTTTTATCCGTTTTAAACGTTAAGGACTAAACGTGCAACTTGAGTAAACGTTAAAGACTAACAATGTATTTACTCTATTCATGTATTTTAAATTTTAAAAATGGATAAGAATCAAAACTGTGTCATTTTTTAGACACTTAACCACAGAAAACTAAGGTCTTAAATGAAAAAAACTCAATTGAAACAAAATTAAATTTAGAGGGCTAAAGTCATTTGGGCCTTCGGCCCAATGGTATCCCCTCCCCCATTGGTATCCCCCTTTCCAAGGAAGTCCTATTCCTCTTTGAGGGTGTGGGTTTTATTTCTAGAATCTTCAAAATATATATGTATGTGAGTTTAAATTAGAATTTTTATCATATAAAAAAATATATATATATATATTATATTTAGAGAGTTAAATTAAAAAGGTAAAACTTAGGTACACTTAATGTCCGAATCTCCTAAATGTATGGACTTGATAAGGTCCGACTCCTAAATCCACGATACTATCCACAATGTATGGACTTGATAGGATTACCATTTTTAGAAAAGAAAAGCAGAAAAGCTGATGGGAAATCGGAGACCGATGTGCGCTCCAATAAAAAAAAAGGTTGAAATATTCACACTCATCCTTTTCTTTCCACTTTTGCAGCCCACAGACTGTCACACTCCGCCGCGTTAATCAGATCAAAAAAACAACGCCCCTGATATACCTGTCGCTGAAAACGACAAAATTGTAAGACCCAAACGACCACGATTTAACCCGTATTTACAAGAACGATGATACTTTAACCAAAAAAAAATCTTAAGATTCCAATAATAAAATATCTTAATCCTTATCCACTGAACCTTTTGGTATATAATATAAACTGTATCTTCTTCTTCTTATCTCTAATCTCTAATATCCGATATAAATCTCAAAAAAATAAAATATCCGATATACTAGCATTTGGATACGATGATGGAGTCAGCCCTACTCCGTTCTTCTTGCTATTCTCCGCTACTTCTTGAAGCCAAAGATGTTCATCATACACCCTCTTCTTCCTCTGCAAGATTTGCTTCCACTACTATAACTTGCTCTTCCAGAAGCCACGCTTTTATTCCAAAACTCGAGCCTTTTAGCCGACCCAAGTTCGAACGCTTCGTCAAAGACCCACCTTTAATCGAAAAGTCCGAAAACGAGCTCTCAGGTATTAATATTATGATTGTTTGTTTTTGGGTTTTTGTGATTGACCCATGTGAAATCTTTGTGAGTTGGGTGCGTTTGGTGATCATTGGCATGGTTCTGTTTATTGTTTCAGATTATTGTTCAACGCTAGAAGGAGACAATTCTTATAGTTGTTGGAGAGCGTATTTTGAACTCAAAGATCTTGCAGTAAGTTTTTGCCTTTTTTTTTTTTTTTAATCTATATCTGCATCTTGTAAAATCTTAAATTAATCAAACTGACGTTTGATGTCTGAGAAAACAGAGGAAAAGAACAGAGAATAAACCATGAGTCTTGTGTTATATACTGTTTTAGTTTTCAGTTATTGAGAATTTTAGTTTTTTAATTGAAATGCTTATTTTAGATTATTAGTTGAGTAGAGACATAGTATGAATCTTATTCTTTCCCTTCATTTTCTTAGCAGTCAAATTGGACATGGGATTCAGTTTCTGTAACTGTCTAATGTGTTTGGTTGCTGAGAAATTGGAGAGAAAGAAAAGACAAATCACTTTCATGTAAAGTTAATATAACATAAATGAGACCAAATCCTCATGTTTAAGCTTTTGGGTTAAGTGTTATATGCAATATATTAAGCCTCACTTGCAGTCTCCCCAATGTATAATCTCCCCCAAGTATCTCATAAAATGTGGAGATGTTTCCTAACATAGAAGTGAAGACCTATAAATATTCAATCCCATTGAGCTATATATAAATAAGAGTATAAAATTAAGTTCCGTAATCAATACAAAGATGATCATTTTCTTCTTGATGGTAATGTTCTTCAGAGGGATTCACCGAAAGAAGACGTGGAGAAGCTAATTCTTCAAGCAGGAGGTATAAAATCCTTGATCGGATTCTTACACGGCATTGCAGCAATGCACAAAGGCAAGAATAATGGGTTCAATATGGCCAAACCGGTAAACACTGAGGAAGGAAGACCCTGTCCAATACCAGATGGATTGCCGAAATCAACAGAAGAGCTTGAGGAAGAAGACAAAGCTAGAATGCCTGATTCATCCCACACCCGGCTGCTTAGAACTAAGGGGAGCTTCCCTGCATGGTACTCCCCTGCTCCTGACCATGAAACTGACTGATTATGAGCTGTTTGTGCTGTGTAAGGAGTGAGTTTGGGTCCCGTTCTTAGCTGTAGATATATATATTTTGGATGTGGTGGTTATAGATATGAGATTTTCAGGTGGGTTGTTGTGAGGCTTTGAGATTTGTAACCATGGGAGTTTCTTGTAAAATTGTTATAAGCAATGTTAGTTAGATTTTTCCTTTCCTATGGTGTGGTACAAATTTGAACTGGCACATGAACCTTAACTCCAAGCAGTAACATCAAGTTCGAGTATATATGCAAAAATTGTATGATATTATGTAATTATGATATGGATTTGGAATGACTAATAGCTTGATTTGAGTTGGATCTTTAATCATCATTGTTTTACCATGGTGGTTGTATTTGTGGATATCTTTTGTGCAATTGTGCTAGAATCACTGACAAATAGAAAAATTTTCCTTGGTCATTTAGCAATGTGGCACCGGCAGACAATCTCCTCAATAAGAAATATCAATTACTAAACCTATAGGAGCTATTGGACTGGTACTTATTAACTCATCTCAATGTTTCACTGGTACACTCACTGTAGAGAAGTATATGCTTTAGTTTTGACAAGCATAGCCCTTGGGGTTGGGA